>WOFM01000243.1:495327-826062 GCA_011428145.1 Ericerus pela
ACATACACACACAAGCTCACATACGTATGTGTGCTAATTAATATCGTTGTAATTTACAGCTGTTATGACAACCGATAAAATACGGCATGTGCACTGATAACTTGTTTGTGATGTCATCCTGAGAGAGTGATCTCTCAGTTAGCCATAGTCTGGTAATTGCAACATACTTTCATAGTATGAAAAGTAATTAAGAACGAATAAACATATGTTTTAATGTGTAGTGCACAATATTAGCCAACCTTTTGGTGGTGACTGTAATCACGAGGACCAAGCCCCTAATACCTTACACCGGTATGATCCCCACAATTGATATCCTAGGAATAAACAGATTTTACTTATTTGTATTACTTCAACTTGATTGTATTGTTAGACCTAAATCAATGTAAATGAATTTTTGACTTGTAAATATTTTAGCACTTTGTTTATAGTAGGGGCTAAACAAGAATTACAATCGTCACATTTACACAAGTGTAATTCTGACAGTTGTAATTCTCATTTGTGTGCATTACATGATGTGTAGGTGTCTGGTTGTGCGCATGTGCATTGCGCACACACACAACCACGCAGTTTTATGTTTACACATCAATCCTTCATGAGTATAGCCCCAGGAGAACTCACACCATTTTTTATTATGGCCATCAACTCAGGAAGGTGATCTACCGATAAATTGGAAATGATTAGTACAAAATTTGATAAGATGCTGATGTTAAAGGTTTGAAAAGATAAATAAGATTCTTGTGTTATGGTGTTACTAAGTTTCTTTCAAAGAAAATTGAAAAAGAAGTAAGAACAATATTTTTGTTTGGCAACTAATGATAATGCAAAAATGAGTGGATAAATTGACAGCTTTAAGAGCAGTGAAAATGATACTGACTCGGATTAGCAATGCTTGGAATATAAAGACAAAGTGGACATTTGTGTGAAGATATCCAAAGTCAGTTCTAAAGACATGGATATGTTTAATATCATTTTTATTGAGTTGATTCCCATGTAATTTTGAGAGGAATTGGTACAAATTTTTCACAGTCCAATCTGAAGTGAATAAGTTAGCCAGGCAATTATTTTGAGGATAAGTATGAATTGATTCCTATCCCAATAGCATTATACAAGAGACACTGGGAGTAAGTTGACTGAGTAAGTCAGACGTTTTTTAATAATTTTCTTACATTTATAAAATCATAATCTTCAAACGAATTGTCAACTTATAAATGTTAATTAATGGCTACATTCACCAAAAAAGAGCTTTGCTTTACAATGTCAATGTCCAAATGTAGCTCCACTGAAGAAATTTTAAGAATAAGGCTTTAATAAACTCGAAGTTTTTTATTTCATTATTTTTCATTTTTTCAATAATCTCCTAGATCAACATGTAGTGGGTAGAGTCTTATATATAATGTGTTTAACATCCAGGAGACAATAAATGTTGTTGGAGTTACACACCTGTACCTCGTACATGTTCCTCACAACTGGCATTGCCTCAACACTAGTATGTCCACTACCAGAGGTAGTGGGAGAACTCCGGCGCATCGCCTGTGTGCCGGGGCCTCGTGGGCGGAGCCATGATACAACATACCAACTTCTATGAGAATTTGAAAGAAACTTTCTAATTAACCATATTATGACAATAGTGGACATAAGTTTGACTGGATAAACATGTAGTTAAGTAATCATAATCATCTGATGACTGGGAATTAATTCACACCTAGCTGTCAACAGAAAATAACACTAGTGACAAAAAATATCCGTTCAAAAAAACAA
Organism: Ericerus pela; assembly: GCA_011428145.1. Taxonomy (NCBI): domain Eukaryota; kingdom Metazoa; phylum Arthropoda; class Insecta; order Hemiptera; family Coccidae; genus Ericerus; species Ericerus pela. The sequence continues at coordinate 497,086 of WOFM01000243.1, forward strand.
AAAGCATATATGTAGTATGTAAAATGAGACCATTAACGCACGAACACACATTTTTTAATGCATATTTACAGTATAAGTATACATATGCATAGAATATGGGTACAATGTACACTCCCAATATTGTGCATGACACTTATATTAATTTAATGCATTTCACACGTATTCTGACGCATATGTCTCATTATACATTAACATCTGTGTAAAATCACATAAAATTTAAAATTTTTCAAAATATAAAATTTTTCTTGCATCATAGGCACAATTTTATGCATCATACAGACAATTAATTGAAAATTCTATTTACATTTTGACATCTGTTTACAAGAGGGTGCAATTCTTCTCAATACAATTATAAGAATGAAAACTAGAATATATATGGTGTTCAGATCCCAAATAGTTCCAAATTTTTTTTCTTTTATTGATCCATCCAGAGTTATGAAACAGAAATTTTTTTTGGACTTACCATTAAGACCTCAGGAGTTTCAACACGTGGGCAAAAGTTATTTATGAAAAATTAGGTATGTGTAGTATATCATCATAGATATTTTCTGATGTGTTGATTCCGTATTTGTTTCCAGTATAATTATATTGTATTGTATGTACAATGTACTCATTCCTCAATGCTCAAATTATATATGTTTTCAATATAAAAAATAATCCTACGTTGGATTGTACATTCAACATTCTTCTTATTGCATACTCAAATTATGCGTAACACGTATAATATGATGCGTATGAATGAAATTATGCATATAACGTATTCATTAACGTACTATTTTTCATTTAAAAAAAAAAACCAAAATGCATGATATACATTAACATAGTTCAAAAACATACGTTTATAAGTGATACATATATTTTATGTATACATGAGGTATAATTTTTGCCAATTGGGGAATTCGGCATCAACTAACATGCTGAAATACTCAGAAATCTACTTACACCTAGCCAAACAAATGAGCTTTTTGGTTTGGAATTTAAGTTTTATAATGTAACGATATCCACCCAATGCCACTACAACTGAATGGGAAAAATGGAGGCACTTGAACGTCAATATTGTAGGCTAATGAAAGGGAGAAAAAACAACGTCGACCACATCAGGTCTTAAACATTAATTGTAATATTAAAAATGCTTTTATGGACGCGATTTTGAAAGTAACAACAACAAAAGCAGGATTTTCAAAATTCCCAAATTTGCGATGTTTCAAATATAAAAAAATTCATAGAAATTTTCAAAGCAATATAATCATTATGTTCTTGTTGATAGTTACATTTTCAATCACCAAGATTGGTACTACATACTAATGTGCTAAATTTGTGTATTTTTTAAATTTAAATTTCTAAAATTATGCCAAACAGTTTGTGTTATCCATCTTCAGTCCTCATTACTACGCTGGTTTCACTTTCATAGGCAATTTATCACAACACTATAATTTATTTTACTAGCTACAAGAAAACCACCTATTCCATGTCCACTGCACTCACAAACGGATATAAAATGTCCATTTTCATATTTACGTTTTTCTTCAACCCTCGAATTTACGCTCAACAACCCTATTTTTTTTTTTTTTTTGCGATATAAGGGTGATGACAAAGTTGGATGACTGCATCAAGTATGTTACTTCACAGTTTTGTCTTCAGCCGACGTCACGTCTTTTTGGAGGGAATTTATGGTTACAAAAAGGAATCAATTTACCAAAAGCGAATTCATCGAGAGTAATTTCCCACCAGACAGCTCTTCAACCAGAAAAAGGAGGAATTCATGTCTGCGCTTAGGACGTATTCAGCACCCTCTTTTCAAAATATCCAACTTATTTCAACCTCAAAACCCTCTTTAACCGGAGCATTTATTTCAAATATTTCATCATTGAAGTTTTCGTCATCTCCTCTGTCCACCCCGCTCTCCCCACCCACTCGCACGAAAAATCCACCCTCTATCGTACGGAGGCTGTACATAATCCACGCCTTATTACTTCGTCAGGAATTCCCCCCACCGCCGCAAAAGTCCAAGAAAATGCATTCAAATCATATACCGTTCCTCGCATTGTGAGCAAAACCCAACAAAAATAATGATGGCCTTTAAACTATTGGAAGGCGAAACAATTACTTCGTATTAGTAATTGACATCTTTCAAAATTATAAAAAGCTTGCGCATTCTGTAAGTGATCCTTTTTTTTGTGTGTGTATGTGTGTGTGTGTGTGTGTGTTTTCCTGGAAACACTCTCACACGCAGACACACGCGAAAATTACGTGGAAAACGACGTTCGAACCAAAAGTTGATAAAAATTCACGTTTTGCCGGCGTTTTCCCCATTTTCATTTTTCAGTCTTCCTCCGAATTTCGGCAACGATAGTCTGTGCGAATTTCATTTAAAACGCGATCTTCTAAATGCACTCGAAATACGTAAAGAAAACGAACGTATTGTCTTATGTCAAAAAACGTACCTACCTATTTATTAGCATTGGAAATGTTTTCGAAAAACTTGCGGTGTATATGACTTTTTTCTCTCAACTTTTTTTTTTTTTTCTTTGTGTGTGTGAAAAAATGTAAATCCGTTTAATCGGTCCAATCGATTGCTTTTTTGACCGCCGACACGAAAAGGACAGATTTCATTCGAAGCATGTCTGCACGTGTTGTGAACACGTTCGTGATTAAATTATTGTGTACGTTATTGATGTTGAATCAAACGGAAGGTTTCAGACATACAGTCAGTAGAGGTACGTTTGTAAAATTTTATAAAATGTTTTTTGTTTTCTTTTTTTTGTGAATCGAGAGACGATTCTACTCTGAACGAATAAACTTGCAGGTGTGTAGACCTACTAAACAAATTTGACTCGAGTTAGGCTGATGAATGCCATTTTTCACATGTAAACCGATTGGTGTGACTTTTTTTTTTTTACAATTTCAATTGTGTAGTCTATATTTTGTAATATAATAAAATAGTAGAAATGATGACGAAATCTGTTTATTGGATTAGAAAAAAGTCATATGATCAATTTTTAGATATTGAACAAAATGAAATAATTTTATTTGCAAATTTCACAACAGTTTAATTAATTTTATAGCCATCCAAATCATATATATTGAAACTTTTTTAACCCAATGATGAAATATTGTAATGATAGCGGTGGCGTACCCGAGGAAAAGGCTTGGGAAGCTAAAGCTCGTTCTAGAGTACCACAAAAAAAAAAATGGAAAAAGTTTATATAACCTACAAAAATGTATAAAGATAAAAAAGATTGCGCTGTAATCAGCCATATGCTCATCAGCACCATTTGCACCCTCCTTTAAATGAATATTTATAATAGACTAGTAAAATCTACTTAATTATTGTATTTCTTCAATCTCCGTATTGTATTTTCATGATTAAAATTTACGAAGATCAATATGGCTGTCAGTATGTTACAAAGGAAGGGTAGCAAGTTTAAACCCTGGAAAAGAGTGGGGAATAGAGTCAAAGAAAGCAGAAATTCAATTTTTATATACTAATTCTTCTCAGCCCTATTCAAAGAGAAATCCTTGGCACGGGTATGAATGTTAGGAGAAATTCAATGATTCAACATTCATAGTAATAAAATAAAATGGAATTTGTTTAAGATTTACGGTCGTATTCGAGATCCTATTAATTTATAAGGTGTACAGTGCGAGTTAACGTGAGTTAAGTCTAAATATTTAAATGAATGTACGCGGATTAAGCCACGGAAATTGATGACTCAGCAGTTCAGCACTGTACTTACACTGCACAATTGACTCCAAGTGTGACAGAATCCCCTTTTTTTTCAATTCCATAATTATCTGTTACACATGAAAGGACCAATAAATTAAAATTCGTATGAATAGAAGCAGAACATTCGTTAAATAAAGTGACGAACGTTGGATAAAAGATGTTTGAATATAATCTGTAATTTTAGGTGAATTTCCGAACTGATATCAATACATACTTCCAATAAGCGAAAATAATTTCTCCACAAAAATTTTGAAGAAAGTGTAGGTATTTTAAATAGTATAGATGTGGCTTAACCTCATTCTTTTATTCAGAACAAGATGTTGAATCACTACCATATCCTTTTTTTAAACGTAGGTAAATTAATACGAAAAAAAAAGCAAAAAACAGCACGTTATTTTTTCGTTGGCATTCTTCTATTTTTGAAAATTTTACAAACATACCTATGATAAAATATATGTCGAAAACGCACGGAAAATTTCGATAATTTTTCAAAAAAAAGCGTAAATCTTTTGATATTCTTTGGGTCAAAAATATTCAATTAAAAAAAAAAAAAAAAAAATACGGTAATATATGGATACTTATTTCTTCCGATGAATCTGATCAGAATTTTTGTCCTTATTGGGCTCTGGCTACATGGTTATGTTACCCAGCTTCCGGAGAATATATTTGGTACCAGAGTGGGGTAGAAATCTGGTGGCCAATGATATGCCAACGTGAATTTTTTAATAGCATACTGGAGCGCCAATAGAACCGAACCGAAAATCAAACACACTGCCATCTTAGGTCAGGAATGTTAGATGGTCGGTCTCGAACTTGCAACTTTTCGATCGCAAAGCCCAGCACCTAACCACTACACCACACTGATCACTCAAAAATCATAGTTTAAAACTGATGCCTATATTCTTTAGCGAAACAAAATTCCTGGCGTTTCTAAAATAAAATTCTTTCTGTACAGTAAATTAGGTATAATTATAAGGACTGTTTCAGTATATCCTAAATATTATTTCACCAGAAATACCTACTGATAATACGTATTTAGTCTCTAAATGTGTTATTTATAGTCTACATATATGGATTCCTATCACAAAGTTCATCCAACCTGTAATTTTGGTGCTTATATTGAATAAAATTTAAACCTATATTTAAAATTCGGGTGATGAATTTTTTGAATAAGGCAAGCGACACTGTATATATTATAAAAGTTTTCTGTTCATAAATAGACTAACGCTGATCACAATTAGTATTAAAAGAGGAAATTAAAATAATGAAATCCAGATTTATATTTTTAAATAATTAGAATAATATGTTGTGTGTTTGTGAGTACGAAAGTAGTTAACTTTTTAAGTGCCCATAAATAATTTTTAATAATTTTTTGGAATTTTTGAGAAAAATTCCAACTCAAATAGCCTACGTGTCCAATTCCATTATATCATACAAAAAAAAAACAAAAAAAAAACAGGGAAAACCATTTCAATTTTTTTAAAGAATTTCTTTATTAGTGAATGATGCGGAACTGCGAAATTTTAAATAAAATTTCACATAAAAAAGAAACTCGAATGGTAATTTTTTTATAGAAAAAAAAAAAAATGAAAACCTACTAACGCACGTATTTTATAATTTTTATCAGACATTTCGCGAAAAATTTGCAAAAAATAAAACTAATCGAATAATATAAATAGACAGCTAGATAAGAAACCAGATACCTACATGCCAAAAGTATTTAAATTGTGTGGTTAGCGTGGCTTTGTGGCTTTGCGGCCGCGACCACATTCCCGACCCAAAATGGCGGTGTGAACGTTCGGTTCTGTTGATACTCTAGAATTCGATTGAAAAATTCATACTGACAGATCATCGGCCGCCAAATCCCAACCATTCTTTCACCCACTCCAACATCACATGCAATAGGCCAGTTCAATATGGTAGAATATTCCTTATCTAATTGTAGTCCAGTCAACGCTCAGTGATTCTTGGAGAGAAATTTTTAGGCCAGATATTTTTTTCATTTCTAGGATTTGTTTGGAGGTGTTCGGAGATGAATATGCTAAAAGTGTCCGAATCTCCGAGGTGAGTTAACTTTAGTTTCCGTTCCTTGCAAATATATCTCGCGAACGACTTGTCATAGGCCTCAAATAGTTCATTACAAGCATATACTATAGTCAACAAAATTTTCTACAGTAATGTCTCCATACATTTGTTCCCTATCTCTCATGGTTTTCAAGAAATTCGTCTGTCAATATGGTCCTTTTTATAAGCTTTTATTCTACCCGCTACTGCGATTTTAAAATATACCTTTACTGCAGCCAACCTTCCGCAACTAAATAATATTTATTTCTCGTGAAGCTAAAGCTAAAAAAAAAATAAACGATAAAAAAAATTTTGGTTTATCGTTTCGGAAAAACTAGGGTAGAGATTGGGCTGAAGTTTTCACGAAAAGTAGTCCTTATAAGGAATCAAGTCTGACAGAAGTTTGGTGTCTACAAAACAGGAGAAAACAATTTTATGGAAAAATTATTTTTTTCACCAATATGAGAAAACTAGTTGACGGATCAGGCTGAAATTTTCCACGAAAGGTACCTCTCATTAGGTCTCAGATTTGATATCGAAGATCGATGTGTTCAGTATTTTCCGAGTAAACTGGAAAATTAGAAGTTTCCGAAGAAAAACGTTCGATCACATTTTTGAGAAAACTACGAAAAGGATAGGACCGAAATTTCCAGAAAATATCGTCCATAGGAACAGATCTGGTAGCAGTTCGATGTCTGTTGGTTTAATCGTTTATACGAAAACTGGAGAAATAAAATTCTTGCGACATTATTGTTTTCCACAATTCTGAGAATGCCACAATTTTTCTCATATAGTACTCTGTGCAGGTATATTGTACAACATCCGGTGCCCACTGGATACTTAGTACGATATTGACAGGCGAATTTCTCGAAAATTATTAGAGATAAGGAAAAAGGTAATGTTATTATAGGAAATTTTACGAACGATATGTTTGTACAAAACTAGTTTAGGCCTATAACAAACCACTGACGAGATATTTGCAAAAAAGGTACAAATTTTTTGATGCCCTGATGGCTCGTTCCGGAGATTCTGCGACTTTCGGTATATTTATCTTCAAACATCTCCAAACAAATTCCGACGTCAAATATCCAAACAATTTTCATCTATGCCGCCTTTTTGAGCGTTCTTTGACTGGTCAAAATTAAGTGCAATAAAAAAACAAAACTTCCTCATCTCGCTCATTAGTTGGATTCGGTGAGAATATAATTGAAGTGTACGAACGTAGCCGAAGCGAAGTACAGAATAGGCTACGTAGCGAATGGTGTAGAGTGGATACGAGGACCACTCGCCATAGTTGATGAACAAAAATTACGTTTCTTCACGTATATAAGAGAAATTTGAAATTCGGAATTTCAAAACAATAAAGTGTCGTCAAAAAAAAATTTCCTTCTACGTCAATATGTTCGAATGATTGGCATACAAACCAAATGGCAAAGAAAAATTCATCCCCAAGAGCCACAGATGTACGAAAAAAATAGCACAAAGAGGTCACGACCTTCTGCAACATTCTTTTCAGCATGTATTTTTTTCCATTAGAATATCAAATTATTTGAAATGAGACGGTAGTAGGCCTACTTGCCGAAAAATAAGTTAATTTTCCAAATTTTTTTTGTCACGCAAAACAAAAATTCTTCTTTTTCAATTTTAGCACGAATATTTTTTTCTCTCTTGATGAAATTCTTGCTTTCGTCAATTATTTTACCTTATGAAATTTTTGTACTCGGCGACGATATTAACATTGACTAAAATTGAACTGCTGCAAAATTTGCGAAAACAACGACGTAAAACAAAAAATCAAACTCATATGCTCAACTTCAATCACCAATTTATACGTACTATTAATTCATAACCAATTCCTTTTCCAATTTTTTTTTTTTCCAATGGGAAGCGCCCCGACCATTATTACTTATGTGTTTCAACCCTTCGCCTACGTTTCCATTTTTATCGTCCTACCATCACGAACCATTTAACACGAGTCGTTTTTCATGATAAATGCCAACCAGGATACGACAAAACATCATCTACCATTGAAAAAAAAAACAGTCAAAAAAACGAACACACCTTAAGTATTTCATGAGTTTAAAAAAAAAAAAAAAATACACAGCCTACATCCCTTTAAACAGACGAAGAAAAAAAAACACGGCCATAAAAGGCGCAAGGAGAAACAAATTAAATATTATTTTCAGCAGCTTGCACTTTTTCTACTATGACTTCCTTCACTCCAGCATTCTACCTACGCAATTTATTTTTATTTTTTTTTAATAAAAATTGTTTTATATTCAGGTGTAAGTAATTAATAAAATTAGAAATAACTTAATAATCATTTTTCACATCTCTTACCTATCTGTGTAATTTTCATCAAAAACTTTCGTGATCGAAAAATAAGCGAATATTGTTCCTATAAATGGTCAACTAATTTTCTTCAATGATAATATTATATAGCCACAAAAAAAAAATATAGATTCATTCTTGTTTCTTCTTGTATTATTTTTCATTATTATTAAAATTTTTTTTTGTTTTAATACAAAACTTTCTTCTTTCTTCTCTTTTAAGCAGGTTTTCTATTGAAAATCTACTTATTAATCTTGATATCATGGAGCAACCTTTGAGTGAGGGTAGGTACGTTTTTTGTTTCATAATTTAAGGAAAATTTTGGTACTAATAACTCGAATTATGAATATATAAGCTAGTTTCTTGTTGCAATGGTAGAGGTCACAATTTTTATCCGATAAGAACGAAATTTCAATCTAACGTTAGTACTAAGCCAAGGACCTGACATATTGATTTTGGTGTGAATCCACGGTACAGTACTTTTGGTATAACTATTTTCATTTTTGTTTTGGTATAACGATATATTTCTACTCTTTATCCCTCATATTCAAATATTTTCACATCAGGCAATTGTCATTCACCCTTATAACTATATACAAATTTCAGCAAACAGAATACAGACGCCACATTGGAATGTTATTGAATCATACAATATAACTCTCTCACTCGCACATTCATGTCCACATGTGTCATTACCTTTATTTGACTGCTGAAACCTAAAACAATGCCTATACTTTCTGGAATGTTCTCAAATCTTCTAGAAGAGCTATCTACACCAAGCCGAATAATTAGTGGGTGGGTAATCAATCATCTCATTGGTCAATTATGATGTCATTCAGTTTTCACCATTATTTTGTATTCATCCGCTCGCAAATCCGTCATTAATATATAATTAGAGTACATGAAATGTAATCTTCACACTTCATGAAGAACCTTTGAATGGTCATCTTCTTTAATAACCATCCCTGGTAAGTATTTTAGTTACACAGTCTCTTTTAACCATTAACTGTTAAGGGGCTTAATAGGCAAGTTCGCAGCTGTTGGTATAATCTATACTTTGTTACATTAGAATTTGTTATTGAAGTCATTAAAATAATGTTGATTGGAACTTAGTTTAATTGTTTTGAGTTTATCAATCAATCATAGGCAAAGTTGCCATCACATTTGGATACAAAATTTTTAATTTTCGACCAATAGCTACGAAATTTGACAAAAATATTTACTACAATATATTATAACTTTCCATAAATTTTGGTGCGGATTGGTTGTATGGTACTTCCAGTATGGCTATTTTCGTTTTTATTTTGGCCATAAAATTTCTAATTTTCGACCAATAGCTACGAAATTTGACACAAATATTTTCTATGATATATTATAATTTTCTATAAATTTTGGTGTCGATTGGTCGAAAGGTACTTTCGGTAACACTATTTTCGTTTTTATTTCGCCTATAATATGCTTAATTTTGAACCGATAGGAACCTAATTCAGACCAAATATTTATTACGATTTGTTAGTAACTTTTCAGTGACTGCCTAGTTTCACATTTTTTAAAAATCTACATTTTTTAAAGGAGCTGTTGCTGCTTTTTTTATTTTTTTATTATTTTTAAGTCACGAAGCCAAAGTAACGTTGAATTTCCGCGTAAAACACTCAAAAATAAGTCTTCGTTCATAAATTGTGCTCGCGTCAGCTCACTAATTTATTTCGTTATGTCGTGCTTATGAATTTGATGGTTGTAAAAGTTCACACTGCCACTGTCCACAGTGGTAATACAATTTAGCGCTTTGTTTTGCACCTCGCGTGCGAAAAATCCTTTACAAGGAGGACGTTTCGAGGACTCTCGAAAACGTATAGTTTGATTTTAGGCTCCGCTAAATGGCCACTTTAAGTGAAAACAATTTGTGTTCGTATGTGTGTGTTGACACTGTAAAATGGATACTGTACGGGGTGTTCAAAAAACAATTAACATCGAATGGGTACAAAATTTCGAGAATATGGTGTGCTTTAAATTGGCTAAAACCCTTAAGCGACATTACAGTCGAAATACTAGCGCGGGAACTCGATACGAATGTTTTGTTCGAAATAAATTTAACTAGTGATGGAAAATAATTACCATCGAAATTATGGTCAATGAAACTAAAATAAAAGATACCTATGTACTCAAATCACCTGAAAATCCGTCGCAGTCTTTTGCAGAGAATGGACAAGACGTAATAAGTGCCAACTTGAAAAATATTATTATTGTTAAGTATGTCAAATAGCGTCGCGTATGAAATAATCTTCAAAGTAGGCCAATTGACATTCATATAACAAAATATTCAACCCCAAGCGACCAATTAGATCTTTTTTATCTTCAAAAACGTATTGCAGTCTAACAGGCTTTTGTGATGAATTTTGGCTGATATTTTCTTCGAGTGACTCAGCAACTTTCTCGGCCGACAATTAAAAATATCAGTTTTTATCTACTTGTAACGAATTTTTGATCCCAGATCATGTCGATTTAATATTTCGCTTCAAAACTTCAAATTGATATTATTATTTTCTTTCACAAAAAATGTGAAATCAAATTTGAGGAAATACACATGGAGAATGAAGTCCCTTAGTTTTTTCGAGCCAAAAATGAACTATAAACTGGGTAAATTTCGAATCCATTTGATTTGGCCAGATTCTTAAACATTATGTTTTTTAATCTTTCAATTCCAACTTCCTTCATTCAGTAGGTTCTAAATTGGCTCAAAATCTATGTCCCGAAAGTTTGTAGCAGGGTAATATTCATTTTGATTGATACCTTCCTTGTTTTTCCAATCAACAAAGATTTTTTTCCAAAAATTAATTATTAAATTATCCGATATGATAGTTGAAAATGACACATGCTTATAGTCTTGTAAATTAGATCGTTAAGGTAAATAAAAAGCATGCAGAAAATAACATCTTTTTTCAAGTTTTTTTTATTCGGAAAAAAAAAATTGTTACAGGTTTTATCGGTGCATCAGTATGTGATAAAATTTTCTTCCTCATGGGGAAAGACATGGGATCATATCTATGTCTATCAGAAATTTATAACACTGTAACAATACATATTTTTCATATTTATATCACTACAAGAATTTAGGGATTATTCCCCAGGTATAAATAGATCACCCTGCATAAACGGACACCTGCCTGGACTTATTGAAAAGATCACATTTTGCATTTTGTTGGTTTTTTTTTTGTATTGGTATGCATTTTGTGAAGTCACAATACTATTTTAAAAAGAAAATTCTATTTTTCATTTTAAAAAGTATTATTTTCGTTTCGAAAGATTTTGTTTTCATGATCTTTTGGTAATTTTGATTTTGAAAGCTGCACCCTGAAAGCTGAAATTAGGCTCAAAAGTTTTGTTGATGTCATATGAGAATAAATCCTTAATTCTCTTTGAAAAAATTCATTTTTGCTTTAAAGTTATTGTTTTCTAAATTTAATTTTAACTTTGAAAGATGTTATTTTAAGATTATAAGTTTTATTTTTGTTTAGAAAGGTTTATTTTCATGGTTTGTTGGGAATTTTTATTTTGATTGCTCCACCCTGATAACTGTAATTAAGTTCAAACGTTTCGATGATATCTTTCAGGATCTTAAGAGAATTTTGGTTTTCAAAGATACACTCAGAAAGTTGTAATTAAGATCCAAGGTTTTGATGAACTGACATAATCACGAAAGAACAAACGGTTCAACTTCGAAGATTTTGTGGATTCTTTAAAAATTTTTATTTCAAGGTATTTTGGAAAGTTTTCCTTTGAAATAGCGACGAAGTCGTGAGTTTGCTGCTTGTAAGGGTATTAAACTAAAGTGATACTATTTAGGTTTATTCGATTAAGGTAAAAAAGTGAAGCGATTTTTCTTATAATTTTCTTTGTTTTCTCCATTAAACTGTAGCTATTGATTTGGTGAAATTCGACATTTAAGCATAATTGAAGTTTTGAGTTTTCATTTCTCAGAACTGATGGTGAAACTATAAAGTAGAACTGAAGACTAACTTTTAAACATAGAAGGTTCAAAACTACGACTGTGAGTAAAAACTTCAGAACTTAACAAAAGCTCACAGTTGTATGATTTTCCCCTTCTCATAAATTTACACCGACACAAAAGCTATTAAGTAGAATTAGGAACTAATTTTGAAAAGAACAGGTTTAAAATTTTGAATTTTGAACTCAGTTAAAGCTCTCAGAATAGAGCTATGAAGACAAAACTTCGCACAAACCGTCAAAAGATAAGCATCTATATGGTGTCAGAATTTTGAAAGAATCCGTCGTGTCAGAGGAGCGTGATGCTGTGACAAAAAAAGCAACTTTGATTTATAATATAAAATACCGATTTTTTTTTTTTTTTTTGAAAATCCCAACACGATTACGTACCTACCATTTCTGTCATTTTTTAAAAATCATTGAAAAATCAAATTTCGACCATATTTTTTTTTTTACAGTTTTTTAAGAAACTTTTGAATCAATACAGGTCCACATCTAGAGTAAAATCCCAAGAAACTGCAGATTATGAAGAGCAAAATTTTTTTTGTAGATTATATATTAGCTGAATTAAATAAATATTTTTATTTTTCGCCGTGGAAGAAACAAATAGCAACAAAAACTGCTTCTTTCCTTTTTTAAAATTCAGAAAACAAAATTGAAAATTTTTCTAGAGGGGCAAAGAGCGCGGCCAGGAAGGGACGTTGCCCTCAGCCCCATTCCTAGCTACAGGTCTATTCCAATAAACTCAAAACTCCTGTCAAATCTGGTGCTTGAGCCTAGTCTTATAGAAGTACTAATTGTCGTGAGAATTTCAGGTGGATATCTTCTGTTGGTGATCAACAAAAATCCAATATTCTCTAAATTGTAAAATAAAGATCAACTGCAACTGTCTTTGAAAACGAGAAAATATGTACCTGCCGCAATGTTGCCATATTTTCTTCCCAAATTGGCACCACTAAAACTGCAGATTATATAGAAATTGTCGGGCAGGTGTAATGTTTTTTTTATTTTTTCAACAAAGGTATATACCAACCAGCGCAGTCTGGTTTGATATATTACGAACTATTTTATATGTGGGGTGCAAAAAACGGTTATTGTGGTGCCCAGATGAAATTTTTGCTTTTTATGTTTCAAAGCATTTCTAGTCATTTGAGATAATTTCCAAAAAAAAAGTTGTAGTGCCCGATTTGGACTTTATAACGTACTTTTTAAGCACCCTAATACCGTTAAACACTTGATTTGGGCATCTTAATGATCAAAACTAAATCTTTACAATTGTATATATTTATATAATATACACACAGTCTCTTGGTTCAAACTGGGCTTATAGGAATATTTTACGACAAAGTGGGCCTTCGTTATATATAATGAGCTCAATGGTAAATTTTATAACAAAGTGAACCTTCATTATATATAATTACATTTACATATACTATAGGTATAATTATGTATTTCCATTTTTCACCCATTTCAGCATTTTTCGGGTGTCTATGGAGCCTCTGCTGTTTGACCTATGGCAATGAAACTTAGTACAGAATTAGGAACTTTTATGGGCTACACATTCGTGTTATATTTTTTGAAATTCATCCAATAGTTTCGAAAGGAGGGGTTCTCAAAGATTTGAAAACCCACCATGTCACACCAGTAACTCTCGTAAATTAGAAGAATGTGGCTTGAAGTTTTTATGGTAGCTATAGAGACTATGAAGGCATAGGCGAATTTAATAAAGTGCTGGAAGGACTAATGACCCAAAAACAATCATTTAACCCCCCAGAGATTTTTTTTTTAAAAGTTCGATATCCATTAAAATCCTGAGGGATTTTTTACTGATAGATAGTAAAGAAGGAGATGTTGGGGGACAGTTTAAACTTTACCAGGGCTCCCCAAACATTTTAACCAAAATTTTCCTGTGTATGAAAGACTGCGTTTCCATATTGAATTTAAGCAAAATTGATCCCTGGTTTTCGAATGGCAGACAGTACAAAATTTTTAATTTTTGGAAAATATACTTACCGCCGCCGTTGATAAATCGCATTAATTCTCAAATAAATTCAATTTGGTAGGACGGTACTATGAAAAGTACGTTAGGGGTGCGACATTATACACACTTTGCTAACAGAGTACTTTACTTTTACATTAGTAAAATAATAGTAATTAAATAAGTAGGATGGTTCTAAAGAGTTGAGAATTATTCTGATGCTGTTATTACCTTATCAACCACTTAAAATCTTCAATTTATTGTCTATTTTGAAGTTCATATGGTAGATATCTACCTTCCAATGTTGAGTATGGGTTGAATGGTTATAAAGCTATGTTTTTTTTGTTTTTTTTTTGTGGAAAATATGCATGTGGTTTACAAGAATATTCTATAATCGAATTTTTCCTGAAAAGTTTGCAATTGTGTTTCGTATTTTTGGTTCATTTCGGTTTCTATTTTTTCCACGTTAAAGCAAGCAGTAGGCTACCCTCCAATATGGTTTTTGCAGTGTATTTTTTTTTTTTTTTTTGAAATGTCGTTCGATGAGCTTTACTTATTCGAAAAATAACTGGAAAAACTTACGGAAAATATCTTTTCACTTTTCACTTTACAGTTCGAACACATTTCCTGATGTAGTTTTGATATAATATACGTTCGGATGAAACGAGAACAAAATGATTCCCAAAAATGTCAACAAAAACAAAACATTCAGAAAACAATTGTCAGACATAAGAGTGCGACGAAAAAATCGCACATCAAAACCAGAAGATTCGAATTGAAAATATTGTCAAAATCGTTTTACTTTTTCTCGTTCACATATAATCTAAAATATTTTTCAACAATTTTGGAAAAATCCATAAACATAAACAAAGATTTTACTCTTCCACATATAATTAAAGCAACATAATAATCTTAGAGTTTTGTGAATGAATTCAACAAATTCATCAGTTTTGTTGCAAACCCCAAACGCAGTCAAGAAGGGACTATACAGGAATGTAAATTTCAAAAAATCACGAATTTTATTACTTATCAAAATAACTGTGAAATTTGCTCCCTCAGGATCTATCCAAGGTAGAAAGTAGACTACCAGTATTTGAAATAATAATAAAGTTTTATAGAATGATTTCGTAATCTCCATTTGTTATTTTAATTAATGATCAGGGATGCGTTCAGAATGAACAACCAAAACAACCACAATGGTTAGAAAGAAGCAGGGCCGTAACTAGGTACGTGCGATCTGTGCATTCGCACAGGGCGGCAGAGTGCAAGGGCGCCATACAAACAAAAAAAAACGTTAATATAATACATTGTCACATTGCCGTTGTCCTAAGCATCATCTGGATGACAACAAAGAATATCATTCTGATTTTACTGGCAAAAAAAATACGCGTTTTTTTTTTAACTTAGAACATACATTTAAATTTTGAACATAATCAGTACATGCGATGTGGCATTTGTTTTTGAGAAATTCTTGGAGAAGTAATGGGTGGGTGTCAAAAAGTTTGTTCACGTTCACACAAGGCAGCAAAAAAAGTTGGGTACGGCCCTGGGAAGAAGCTGAAATATTACCCCCCAAAGATTTCCCAGTTCAAAACAAACGATTTCTCATAATATCAGGGTAAATGATTTAAACATAATAGATTCTTATCAATATATTTCACATTCTTATGAAAATAATGCGTATACTTCATTAACTAATCAAAATCATTAAGGAAATTCTTGTCCCACTATTTATCGGGTTAAATGTTACTTTACGCGGGTAAAAAAACCAGTCATTCTGAATGGTTGTAGGGTTTAAGTTGTTACTTGGACGTTCATTCTGAACACGCCTCAACAAATGAGATCCAAAAATTAGTTTAAAATTTCAGTACCTGCCAAGGTGGACTGAAACATTTAATGTGGTACAAATTTTAATAAAGCCTTCACCTTATATGACCTTATTTAAAAATAATTATCTCTTCAAAATATATACTAAAAAATTATTTTGGAAATACCTTCCGGCCAGAATTGCTAGCATGTTGAAACAAATTAAATTGTTTTTGCAAATTTCATATTTATATTGGCTCAAAGTCAAGCATTTTATAGCCCAAATAATATCAAAAAAAAGCGGCACCGTTATACGATGTGGCTGATCCGCGCCAAAATTAGTATAATAAATATTTGTTCCAAATTATGTTCCTATTGGTCCAAAAATAGGCATGCATTTTGTTGTCACAAAACAAAAACAAAAATAGTGATACCTATAGAGAGTAACATACTGCCTATCTGCAAAAAAATTTATAGGTCAGTGTGGGGACATTACTCATATGAGGTAATAGGGGCTTGCACCCCTCGATGACAGTCGCCACTCAAAGACTGGCAATAATTGTCTCGTACCTGTACGTACATACAGGTAAGATACATTGCATGGGCCGTGATCAATTACCTGATAACAATCTCGGTGATGTCACAGCCTGGTACCAAATGCGCTGCATCGTTTTTTATCACCTCAACGGAGGCAAGAAACGACATATGTATGTGTGTCTGTGTGCGTGTACCAAATCCTCTATATAAACTCACAAAACAGGTTACAAAATCGCCAGTGTTCGCAGAGGATTTGGCTCTCCTTTACTTTACAGTATGAAGTGGCAGAACACACAAACTCTGTAGAAGACCTTCTTGTGTATCTGAGCACTTGCAGTTTTTACAATAATCTGTAAAATCTGAAACAAAAAGCGCAGAAATACATTTTGAGCACTTGCAGTAATATGTTCGAGCACTTTTTCTGTATTTTACAGTTTTCAGAATCTGCATTTTGAATTACAGTTGCTTGGAGGCTCTTGTAAACTTTATAATTTACAGTAGTGGCCATACATTGAAGAACTTGAATCTTATCAAGTGCTATCAAAATATTTTTCAAATTTATCAGGATGTTTGTTCATTTGTTGTGAGTTGCTACACTTGTATCTAATTTATTTTGATTTTATAACAATTATAAAACAGTTATATTCCTTTCTTACATTTAATATTATTGAGAGAAATTGTGAGAAACCATTCATTACAGATAGTTGAAATTTTGTGGAGACATCGAGTTATATTGGGTAAAGATTTTGTGAAAATTTTGCTGCAATCGTACATTTTGTTCTCAAGTTATTGCCAAAATTCGGTTGGGATTCTATAATAATTATTCAGATGATATGAAATCAACCTATTTGGGAAATTTCAGCAATATCTCCAGAACAAAGGTACGATTGCTGCTAAATTTTCATATAATCTGAAAATAATGTGTCTCGATATCTCAGCCTAATTTCAGCTCAATCCTTCGTATGATTTTCAAGATATCACTGAAATTATATTCAAATACCTATGCGAAAATGAAAACAAATGATAGTACTAGTTGATATTTAAAATTTCCAATATTTTAATACTTTAACTTGACAACCGAGGATCATTAGCAGTAAAAATACAACCCAATTTCAGTTTTGAATCAAGTCTTTGTTTACTTGAAAGAAATTATCGTAAGGTTATTTGGCCCTTAATTGTATTTATCATTGAAATACAAATTTATGTCATCAACTCATTATCTTTGCAGAAAATTGTTTGAGCCTTTCTATCAGTTTATCTGTAATAGATGCAGAATACAGTTACAATAAAAACTATAACTTACAGTTGACTGAAAGCACTCAAAGAAACCTAATGTTTGTTCCAAATGTTGTGATTATCGGATAAACATTGCGAACAGTACTATGGTAACAAGAAATTAACTTGTCTATGAACTCGAATTTCTGGTGCCAAAATTTTCCTTGAGTTATGAAACAAAAAACATACCTATCCCCAACCCCAGCTCATTCCATGACATCAAGATTAATAAGTTGATTTTCAATAGAAAACAAAAACCTACAATCACTCTCCTTGGTTGCGGTGGTGGAGGCAGAGAGGGAGATGACAATCGAGAGAAAAAAATATTACGAGTTACCATAAGTGATGTGGCTGTATGCGTGTGCACTATCACTCACCGACTCATACAGACTTTTTTTCTTCTCTCCTTCGCTCAGATATTTTCATCAAGATTTGTGCCAGTCGCCTTCACATTTTAGTTTTTACCCCTGTAGTGAAATTAAAAATGTGTTTCACATTAAAAACACAAACAAACGAACTAAGCGTCCTATGCAATGTAAAGCCAGCACACACTCAGAAAAATATAAATTAGCCCTTAAACTAACCTTTAATGTGTTGAATGAATGAACTTAAAAATTTCTTGAAATGTTTGTTACCTACCATTACGGTGAAATAATAGTACCTATAATTCGACACTTTCAAAAAACTGCTACAGTGAGGTCCGAAAAATCTAAAATCTGAGGTAGACTGGAAGAGCATTTATATTTATGCGTGCAGCCTGAAATTAAAAATCCTACAAAATCTACCGATTTGTTTTAGAAAACTGTATGCTATTGACAATGAAATTTTTCAAAAAGTATAAGAGATAGGGAAAAATTGATTTTTACATTATTATAGAGAATTTTGTCAACTATATTTTTATGCTAAACTATTCTGGGCCTATAACCAACCATTCACAACATATTTGCAACGAATCGAAACAATGTAGACATTTTGGGATATCCTGAGGCGCATTCAGAATAAATTCCCCGGTAACAACCGAAGTAAACAAAGTGCACCCAAACCATTCAGAATAAGACGATTAAATACCCAGGCAAAGCCCTCACCGAGTTCAGAATAAACACACTTCTTTAACCTGGATACAACTTTTGTAACTCACTCTGGTGATGGTTAATTATTAGGAACTCAAATGGTTGTTTACATAACATTCGATTAAGTTGGTGGCAGGATTTAAATTTGCTATCACAAGTCTCGCACGAGTTATTCTGAACTGTTCAGAATAAAAGTAGAGAAACCGAACAACCCAAAGGCCATCAAGTGAATTCTTAAACTGATAAGATTTAACTGGGAGTTTTTAGCTCACCTTGGACATTCTGGGACCTTTAGTATACCTACATTAATTTTCAAACAGCTCCAGGTATAATCCTCAAAATGAAAAAAACACTATACAAAAAATATCAATCTAGAAAAAAGTTTATTGTTGACTCGATTGATAATGTCATACAATTATTATGGCATAGAATGTTGCATAATCTATCGCAGCAGAATCATTTCGCAATCACATGCGAGACGAGGTACCAGCTGACGTTGAATAATTTTCAAATTCGAAAAAATACAACGACGCCGATTCACCAGCTTAGGTACTCAACTATACCTACTACCTGCATCGTGGTAAACCATTTTGTTATAATGGAAATCACTGTAATGTCGTAGCGAACGACTAAATTCGAGCTTCTTGTTATTCAAATTATTCTGTACGATCTGGCGAAAATTTCACAAACAAGTACGTCCGTTTTTCTGGACGCTGCACATTCTGTCAGAAACGACATGTAGCGTATAACTTTTAATAACACCAAAGTTCAAACCCTCTCCAGCTACACGAAAACGACCAACGATGAAAGTTCGCTCGTCCGTTAGCCTTTCTAAACGACCTTTTTCCCATTGTCCGATAATATCAGTAATTTCCTTGTGTCCGAGGCGTTCTTCTTCGTACTTCAAGTTTATCAACGACATAAAACTTCTACATGAGCATATAGGTATACGTATGTATATACACTACAGGAAGGAAGCAAGAAGAGGAAAAAAAAAATAGTATTAAAAATACCGTACACGATTACATGTAAGATCGTGGAAGAAAAACTAAACACCGTACTCCAGGTTCATCGACGATGTACGTTTTTTTTTTTTTTTTTCATTTCGTTTTATCTTATCGCATCGACAAATCAATTTCAGTGCGTTGACGAACATCGCAAAGTTCGCCTTTCTTTTTCCATTTCGGAGATGACCAGAAACTTGGCAGAACTTACCAGTGGGTGTATCTAATCGAATGAGGCCGACAAAACTGTTTGAAATGAGAGTTCAATATATTGACGAGGATCGTCATTCAACGAACAAAAACTCATTAACAAAGGGTCATAGCCCAGAGGTGCTAGTATTTAAACTCCTGTGTCATGCGAGCTTAAAATAAACGCCGAAAGTACGCCGATTTTACTAATTTTTGATACGAAGTACATCAAAAATACGTTTTTTAGTGCTCCTCGACTGAACAGAAAAGTAGCGAATTTCAATACCTACGGGATGAAAAAGTATTGTTGGGCGCATGCGCACTTTCGAGTTGATATTATCGCACCGCTTGATCACTTTCTTGCACGGCTCGACTATTTTCTCAGTTTTTTATTTTTTCCAAAATAAAACTATTAAGTTGACTATTTGCTTCTAATAATATAATATTGCGTTATAATTGCCTAAAGTGGGATAATTCTTCACCGAGTGTGGAGAGTTTGTAAATGAGGCCAAGGTGAGTGCTGAAAACTTCACACGAGTTATAATAGCCGACCAACACTTGTAACACACTATATTTTTTGTAACAAATGCAGGGAATGCTGGTTTTGAGATATACAAAAGAAAAAAAGATCCTTTTGTAGAGAGAAATACACTAAACTAAGTTTATTACAAACATATAAACTCATTCTCTCAACCAGTATTTATAAGGCAGTTGGTAGAGTGGATGGACTACCACGCAGGAGTCGTAGGTTCCTTTGACTATATAATAAATTCACAAGGATGGTGTACATAAACACGAAGCAAAGTACGTCAAAAGGTACGCTCTGATTGCCTATTTAGCGCCAGCATGTCTAACCAGAAATAATCTTTCTATACTGGTCCAATACTATATAGTGGAAGGTATGTATGTATAAGAAAAGGAGTTTATAAGGAGTGAAAAAAGTTGAGAACTAAAAAGGGGAAATAATAAGCAGTGAAAAAAAAAATGAAAAGTTCTGAAATTGGCCACTTTCGATGAGATACAACCTCAAAAAACCAGCATTTACATGCGAATGTTACGAAAAAAATTTTTGGAACAAATGCACAAAAGAACAAGTTTTACAGGCACGTATAGTAAATGTAAAAGAACAAATTTTTGGACTGTGGAGTACACGACAATTTTACAATCTCTTGCTCATCCCAGTCCTGTGCGAGAGTGTGTAAAGTCTTTACAAACTCCTTCATATCCTAATCCCCCATGTTGGGGTGTAAAATATTTTAAAATACAAGCATTTTGAAATTTTTATTAACGTTATTTTGTGAAAAACTTTTCGTCAATTTGTCACTCCAATGGAACATCCTCAAATTATTTATAGTAGACAGGGCTATTAATTTTTTTATATCATTAACATAAATTATTTTAAATCTAAAATATAACAAAGAAATCAAACTTACATTCATAATCAAAAAATAATTAAAATAATTGATAAATCGAAAAACAATATAAATACCACGTTTCAATTTTGGAAAAAACGTCTCAAATGATTCCTCAGCCACCAATTAGGCTAAAGAACTGGAATTTTCAGTGGTCAAAATTAAATAAAATTTACAAAATTTCCATATAATTTTCTAGTTATCTTTAACTATTTAATTACAAACAAACGAAAAAAACTCAAATTAAAGAGAAATCTGCTGTTTTTTCGAATCTAGAAATTTCTCTTTTTTCCTTCAATGATTCCTCAGTCGCTATTTAAGCTAGAGAGTTGAAAATGGTACGTTTGAAAAGTGGAAAAAATCTATCTGAATTTATTATATATTTGATTTTCTAATCATCTTTAACTATTTGAAAATAAAGGACCGAAAAAAAAAAACGCAAATTGATGGAAAAAACTTTTTTTTTTTAATTCAAAAACTTCTTATTTCACTCAATGGTTTCTCAGCCATTGTTGAATTTAGAAAGCTGGGATTAGTACTGCTAGAAAAAGGAAATTTATTTAAAACTAATTTCCTTATAATTTAAAATCGTTCTTAACTGTTTGAAAATAAACGAACCAAAAAATGAAAGATACCTAATGAAAAACTTGCCGTTTTTGTGTTTTTTCAAATATAATTTCCAAAATTATTTCCTTTGTTTTCCTTCGTTTTTTTTTTTTTTTTTTTTTTTTTTTTGGGAAGGGACGTTGTTGCTATACTTTTTTTTGTGCATAAATTTCAAAAAGTATGTTGTGCGACAAATACTTGCGGGCTATTTTTCAACTGGTGTCAAATTTTTACCGCTCAAGGTTCGTCTGCAAAATTTTTTACACTCTGTAAAAAAATAGCCCACATTATGCACTTGGCACACAATATTATACTATTTAGAGTCATTTGTTCTGGGATTGTGAAGGAGTTGAGCGGGGTGTGGACAATTTTTGGTTAATTATTACTTATTTGGTTCCGAAAAAACAAATTATTGTCTTTTTTTATGCGGGGAGGGGCTCCAAGACAATATCTAACCTAACTATCCAGGATATTTCTCGATTTATTAAACTTTATCTGGAAATGGAAAAACTTATATATCGACCATGAAAATAATCTACCATCACTGTTAAATATGTATTTTTGGTTATTGCTTACTTACGTTAGGAGACATTATATCCATCCTGGTTCGCATACCATAGTTTTGTTTTATGACCTTTTGGGATAGCTGAAGTGATGAATGCATTGTTCATAATTATTATTAAGGAATATTCCGATTCAAAATTTGATTTGTGAAACGGACAGTCGTTACCCAAAAATCAGCATACAGTATAGTAAGTTCTCTCAAAGTTGTCAGTAAAAATAGCTTACCAAATATTGTTCTTCAAATCAAGTAGAGGTCGTGATGATGACAATTTTACAATTGGTTTTGTGACAAAAGAAGACGATTGTCACAATTTTTGTATTTCATGATGTCACATGCAGGTTGTTATTGTGTGGGAAAGTAAAACCGATAATTCACAGAGAAGTTAAAAATTATCAATTCTAATTTTATATGATACCGCTCAAATGTGTCGATATGTGTAACTGCCTCAATGACTTCATGTCTTTGTTAAAGTGAATAGGATATAATTTTTGTTATGTAACTTATATAAAATATATAGGTATGTAGGATATACTAGCTGTTCAAGCCAGCTTCGCGCGAGAAAGGGGTGAAATATTTTCTCTTTCAATTTTTTTATCTAAAATTTTAAGGACTTTTTTTACTGAAGTATTTCTCTAGTATATTCTGTATTCATTTAGAAAACGTGAAAAAGAAGATTAAAAATCAATAAAAAAGGATTCTACATCTTTTTCTGAAGGGGTATAATTAAAGCTGAGTCCCTTATGAAAATACCCAATTTTCCCCACTTACCACATTTTCATTAGATATTTGCAAAAGCAGAAATACCAAACTTGGAGATTGAAAAAATTCAATAGAATGAACAAAATCGAAGCCACATAGAAGTATTTGCAACAACAACAACTCCGAAGTTGAATAACAAAAAAATGAAAAGGAATAAACAAAATAGCAGCCACATATGTTTTTCAGCGGTTCTGAAGCCAATGCGACATCAAAAACCATTTCATTCTTATAATATAGATGGATGTAACAGTCAATATTACGTAAATTTGATTTTTACTAAAATTCATAGGTAAAAGGAAAAAATCGAACTGATAGATTTCATGTCTTCCATTGACACAAAAAAATTACTGTAGAAAATTTTGTCCTAACATTTTTGAGAAAACTACCGTGGGGATAAGACTGAAATTTTCACAAAAGTTAGTTCATATACTACAGAAACAAATTTGATACGAGTTTGGTTCTTGTTGGTTTCGTAGTTTTTGAGACGAATGTAAAACAAAAAATTTCTTGAGAAAATAAGTCCTCTGTATTGTTTGAAGTATCTCTTTTCGTATTTACGGCGCAAGAGGTTACGTGCGCCTTCTCTGCATTGCATTCAGCAGTAGTTTTATATTTAAGACTCCATAGGTTATGATATGAAGGGAGGCTTATTCTTAATTAGAGGCCAGGAGAAAGGGAATTCTAGAATTGGTTAAAATTTGAGCCACGATTCATTTGATAATTATTATTATTATCAATTAAATACGATTAAGTATTTAATCTTTTTCTTTTCACAAGTTTACACGTGTATCGATAAGATTTTTGACACTATTGTTTTGAAGTTTATATGATTTCAAGATAAGATTAAGAATGATGGATGAATTTTTAAATTGAGTACCGTATTCTATCGAAGTGATGTGGTAGTAGAGTTTCATGGCGAGATTCGACGGTGACTTAAATTTTGTTATCTTCCATGTAGCTTAATCATTCTTGATTTTTGTACGATAATATTGATCAAAGGCCGTCTTTCGGTAACTTCTACTCCCAGTTTACTTTTAACTCATTTTATTCAGTTCTGGAATTTTATTGAATTCTCCAGTCTGGACGAAAAGCAAATCAAACAATATATATATATATGACTGAAGAAGCTTTTTTTATGTCATTAAAAGTGTCACATATGCACTTAAAATATTATTTTATCGATGTCTGAATGTGTCAAAAATATGCTCTTGGAGTGTGAAATATGTTAAAATATTTCCTATATAAATATGGGTATCAAAATCCTGGATTTTTAAATCTCCATAATATCTATTCAAGGATTAAAATTAATAAGCACTAAAAAAATAGAGTAAATTTGAATAATAGAAATATTTTTCATATTCAGAACGATGGAATTTACTAATTATTTTTTCCGCAAAGCAATACGATAAGATAATCAATAAAACTTCATCGAAAATAGATAATTTTCATTATTAACGTTGATAAACAACAAAGTATTTTCCAAAACTGCAAAAAATGGCCAAATATTTCCAATTTATATGTCCAAAAATTGCCAAATTATAAATTTTTATGATTTTGTAGTAAAATACAATTACGTCTAAGTCAAAATAATGCCAATGAAGTTGGGCTCAAATTACTATAAGAATCACACTAATCGTAAAGATATCGAGGATAATGCAATGTAGAATCAAAGAAAAAAATATGTAAAATACATAGAAAAAGTTGCTATAATGCAACGTAGAATCAAAGGAAAAAATATGTAAAATACATAGAAAAAGTTGCTCTATGTACATATAACTAATTTTTCAGTCGGAAAGTAGTTTTTTATTTTCAAAACCATTACAGCGAAGTTCTGAAAACTACTTATACCTACATACATTCTTATTTTAGTGCATCATTTGTGTGAGAAAAAAACAGATTTTTCACCGAAATACGCGCGTGAAACGTAAGTGGTAGACGTGAAAATAAAAAAATATCTACCCACATAAAAAATTCTGCACTCCACAAACAGACTCTAGCCTTCACTTATCCATTCGTCACTTTCTTTGTTGCCTTACGCCAGTAATTTGCCGTGGAAATTAATTTCGTTATGCGACTGCTACCAAAGTTAAGATAATGTCAAAGAGAATCGATACGACTGGCGAAAGCGACTAATTTTAGCCCTGGCACTCGCACACCGATGAAAGAAAACCAACTTTGGAATGAGAAAACTGGCTCATTAAACAGCCTTCGGCATCCAGTGAATTGGTCACAATTACGAGTTGACTTTGAAAACCCATTCGTATCTCGCATTGGTATTTTAAAAAAGAATGAGCGAAAAATTGATCTAATTTAGGCGCAAAATTTGCGAATAAATTGAAACAACGCCATTGGCTACCCACCGCCGTATATCCTGCATTGAATAAACTTTTCATTTCTATTTCTTGGTCACAATTCAACTGGACGCACTCTCTAGGGCTGACAGCTTTTGACCTTCCTTCGAAGAGTTTCTTAGTTTCTGATGAAATTTTACCATTGCATATCTTCGTTGACCCTTTTCTTCCCTCCAGGGGCTTCAATGAATCCTATCCAAGTTTGAACTAACACTTCGATGCAAAAAGAGGAAAAAATTAATTTACTTTTCCATCTTCTTGTTACATTGAAGGGTGAAAAGATTAGGCTGAATGAAAATGAGCAAATTCTTGCAGCAATGGGAATACCAAAAAATGCTTGTCGTTTGATGTTGTGTCTAAGTGACAACGTTTTGAGAACAGATTATGATTTTGGATAGAAAGGAATACTCAAAATGTGACGACAAAAAAGTAAATTAATACTTTAAACGAAAAATAGGGTACAAAAAAAATGGTCCTAGCTACGAAAATAAAAACAATAATTAACTGAAAAGCTGACTGAAGAAGTGATACACTAACTGGCTGGATGTAATATTTTTTTTTCTAATTCACAATCTTCTGGCTTACCTTGCACTCTAGATTTTTTTCATAATTTAAAAGAACTTTTTTGATAAAAAAAAAAAAGGCATGCAACTCATATGCAATCATGTTTGTAGAAAAAAAAAACTTTTAATCTAAACTTACTCAAGCACTGGGTTAGAAAACTGGACATTGAGAACCGATGTTACTTTTCAAGTTCTACCCACGAAAACCGGACAACCCCTTCCGAGAACTATATTTCTAAAATTTTTCAAAATAGGACAACGTATTATCAAAAAATTGTAGAGATTTGATGCGTATTGTTAGACAGATCAAGAGACATACCTACAGTAAAGGATTATCTCCAACACTCTTTGTAGGTATGCTGTGGGACAAAAACATAGGCAATTCATAAATCGCGATTCACGTTGCTGAGATACCAAATAACAATACATTCATAATATGTGAATATTTAGATGAAAATTTGTGCAACGTGATTTTCTTTTGTGAGTTGCGATTCTGAATCGACATAATAGAGTTCCACTAGAATTTAGATTTTTTATGAATACAACAAGAAAATGACTAAAATATACCACATTTAACAAGTTATCGCATGTAGGATGCAACCTTCCCCACAAAAATAAATTCAAAAATAAAATTAATTTAAAATAAAAATTTTTCTATAATCTATAGGTATAATAAATCTGCACAATAAAATTCAATCCCAATTTTTGTATATTTATCCATGTTTTTTGCAACATTCACAACATTTTGATTTTGAAAAAAACTGCTCTTTTCTCACTTCGCGATTCCCTGATTACTATTTGAGCGACAAAGCTGATGTTTGTACTATTGAAAAGAGGAAGAAAATTTTGTCAAGTTCTTTACCAAAAAATTTTTTTTTATTGCCATTAGTTTTTCATAAATTGACCATAAAAAAAAACTACGAATTAATGAGAAATTTTCCATTTTTTAATTTGTTATTTATTTTAAAAACTAATGAAGGCAGAAAAAAATTTTTAGCGACAATCCCCACTATTTTTAACGACAAGTTCATTTCCACCATCAAATTTCACCTAAAACGAATCAATCACGAGATAATGGCTAGAGAAAATACAAGAACAAAACAGTGTGCTCTGCTTATTGCTACATATAGGTATAATTTATATATATACGTATAAACAAAGGGCTTTCTGCATATATTGCTACCTGTAAGACATTAAATGTAACACGCATATGTATATGATTTTGGTCGTCTGGGATTTTCAACTGGAGAGGGTGGAGAGGAGATATAGCTCCCTCTTCCCATGCTAGGAATAAATAATCGTTATGGGTAGCCAAAGCCAGGCTACCCATTGGCCTAAGTAGGTGCCCAGAATGAAAATTCTCCCTCCATTATCAATTTCAATTTTAATTTTTTTAAATTAAACTATTTTCCCTCTACACCACCAACACATTGCTCTCTGCGTTTCGCACCCAGTGCTCCAACTACTTGGCTTTTCCTTTCGTTTATTTTTTCAATGGAATAGCAATTTCATTATCTTTCACGGTACTTTACAGCTGCTTCGCCATCCATCATTTTGTTCTTAATCAGGTATGATCACAATATTTTTGTCTATGGAGTATCGTTTTGATTACTGGTACATGATGATTTATTTTGTCATGGACTAAATTTTATATTCATGGGTAATGGCCCTGTTCTTCGAATTAGTAGGTATATGGAAATTCAGGTTGATTCTTCTCAATGGAGCACCTTCTCGGATAACATAGCTAATTTGGTTCATAAAATCTTCATGTTGAATGGTATAAAGCAGTCGAAAGGATAGCCTGGCTAGCTGTGCAGGTTTAGACTAGATACTCACATCTTTATCAATTTTTGTTGATGAATGTCGTTTTTAGTTTATTAATTGAGAGTTATTTTTTGGGAAATTATGTCATGGTTATGTTTTGGTAGGATTCTGCCGCTCTGCGTCGCGTACCACAAAATTTGCATATTACTTTTTGAATCATGAATCAGCTAGGTGAATTGTAATTCCTGAATTTCCATCTAAACTGACCTTTTGCTAATAGTCAACATCAACAAATTTTGAAGCTGAACGTGAAAAATAAGAATTTTTTACATGGCAATGTTCAGAACTGAATGCTCGTGTCATTTTTGTGGTTTGTAATTGTCTTTTTTGCCATAAATTATGCATGCGTAATAACGAATATCCTGTTTTGAAACATTCCATCTTGGACCTGTTTTCAATCAGGTTATTGGAGATCTTTTTAGCTGTTTGTCTTTGAGTAGATTTCCAGAAAAAGTAAACCAAGCAGCTATAGTAGTTGGAAAAGTGTAATGAATAATGAGCAATTCATCCGTCTTGCCACTTTACAAGCGTTACAATATTATGATATGCAAAAAAAAGGCGGAAGGTAGAGGATGGGGTGAAATACAGGAGATTGATATATCCCAAAAAAAAATGCAAAGTTTCACATTGTAGAACAAGTAGTGAGCCCTAAAAACAGACTAGTCCGATGGTTATTTCAGAAGTGCAGTGGCTAATGAGCAGCAAGAATTTTCTTCTGGAGACAGTTTTGAATTTTAATTTCTCGGTTTTCCTTCATCTTTTTTTTAACTTACTTTTTTGTCTCATTTGTTCGCATATTTCTGAGCTCTTGGTGTGGTTAACACCAAAACGCCTCTCTCACTGTTCCACTGATGAAGTGTAATGAATGTAAATCCAAACAAGAATAAAGTTCATTATATGATGGTTCATTTATGTGCGCTTAATATGTGGCAGATAACTAAATGTTACCAGTATTACGTAATATATTACAGTTTAAAACTAAATATTGTACAAGTAGTATTGTAAATTATAGCAGAGGCAAGGTAAGGTGGATTGACTAAGTGCCAATAAAAAATACTCAACATTTTGTCGAATCGAGTTAATAAATCACACATCAGTTTGGAAAACTTTGGCAAGAAAAAATGGATGATTCTACATCAATATGTCTGAATTAATATGAAATGAAATACGAAGTGTGTTCAAAAAGTACCTGGAATTTTTAAATTTCGCGGGTCTGGAGAGTCTGATTGTCAAATTTTTTTTTTTATTGTGTTGGTATACATGCCCCTGAAGTATGATATAATTTTCAGCTATATTCACTGTTTACTTTGTCTGTGGTAGTCACTAAGGTTTGACATGTTTTTATGAGCTCGGCGATTTTTATTTGTTTAAACAATAGAAGAATTGAAGAGTCAAAGAATTTGTATTAAATTTTGCATAAAAAGTGAAATAAAGTGTAACAAAGTGCGTGAAATGTTACAAGAAGCCTATGGTGAGTCTGCTATGAAAAAAACAAGTGTTTACGAGTGGTATAAGCGTTTCCAAGATGGCCGCGAAGACATTGAAGATGACAAATGCTCTGGTCGACCCAGTACGTCAATAATTGATGAAAATGTGAAAAAAGTGGAAAAAATGGTTATGAATGATCGCCGAATCACAATTAGAGAAGTTGCTGATGGAGTTGGCATATCAATTGGATCATGTCATAACATTTTTTCAAATATTTTGGGCATGAAACGAGTGGCAGCAAAATTCATTCCAAAACTGCTGAATTTTGACCAAAAAAACAATCGCATGAACATCGCTCAGGAGCTTTTAAACGACGTCAATGATGATCCAAGTTTGCTTAAAAGGGTCATAACTGGAGATGAAACATGGGTGTACGGTTATGATGTCGAAACCAAAGCACAATTGTCCACCTGGAAGCATTCAACGTCACCAAGAGCGAAAAAAGCCCGTCAAGTTCGATCAAATGTCAAGGTTTTGCTTACTGTTTTCTTCGATTATAATGGCATAGTGCATCAAGAGTTCTTACCACAAGGTCGTACAGTTAATAAGGAGTATTACCTTGAAGTTATGCGACGTTTGCGTGAAGCAATCCGAAAAAAGCGCCCCGATTTATGGAAAAACAATTCATGGCTTTTGCACCACAATAACGCACCTGCTCACTCGTCGTTACTTGTTCGTAATTTTTTGGCCAAAAACAATACCGTAGTCCTGCCCCAATCTCCATATTCACCAGATATGGCTCCATGTGACTTTTTCCTGTTCCCAAAGATGAAGAGACCCATAAAAGGACGGCGTTTTTCCTCAATTGAAGAAATAAAGGCCGAATTGCTGAGAGTGCTCAAGGACATACCAAAAAGTGAATATCAAGAGTGCTTCGAAGATTGAAAAAAACGCTGGCATAAGTGTATTTTATCTGGGGGGGATTACTTTGAAGGGTACCACATTGATGTAAACGCATAAATAAATATTTTTTTGAAAAAATGAAAATTCCGGGTACTTTTTGAACACACCTCGTATTGGTAATTATAATACCTCAGAAGGTGGCTACATATTGTTGAAATTAAAAATGTTAAAATCACTGAATTACAAATCCTGAATTGACTTAAATCAGACAGCCCAAGATTATAGATTTTCAGAATTAGGGTACCTTGAATCTAAGAAGGGAGAAACATGAAAACTTAGTTGCCCACATAACTTTAGTGTACACAAGGTCATGTCATATTAACTCTACGCAATTCCTCCTAGAAATTTGTTTAAAAGCCTTTAATTCTTAAAAAAATCTCTAGATACTTTGAAATATAACATATGGTATACACCGATGTTACTTGGCTTAGGACTTACTAATTGTAAAGGAGTTGAATCCTTGTCGATGTGCCAATATAGTTGTACCATGTGATGTTGCTGGGTTTGAGATTGTTTATCTTGTTTCTTCATTCATCTTACTTTATGATTACTGACAACGAATGTTTTTAATGTGAAAATGAACCATCAAATAAACAACATTTCCAAACTTTTGTGAACTTTTATTTATGTTTGATATTTTTTCTTCATTATAAAATATTAATGAAAATACGTGTTGTTGATCTTAAGCCAGTTAAAAAATGGATTGATTTCCCCACTCATATATTAGTTAGGTGTAGCATGATTTTACTATATCAGATTTAATAAGGAAATCTGTTGTTGGTGTTACAATTTGATGAAATCTAATACTTAACTAAATAAACTGTATTATTTTCTTTTATTTAACAATATACATCTTGATTGACTGTAGGAAAAACATGATATGGAGTATGGAGTAGACCGTTTTACTTATCGGATCTCAACTGTTATTAAAATAAAATTTTTATTAATTAATTAGGTATCATAAATATACTTCTGATGATTGACTCATAATTATAGGTTATTCACATAAGAAAAAACAGATCTAAATTTTAATTTCTGTAACTTTTGTATCATTACAAGTCATTGGAGGCTGATAATTATGTAAGTAGCTAGGTAAATATTTTGCATTCGTGACACCTTCCTCATACTGCAGTCCCCTGTTATCTAGAGTTGACTTACTATTACTCAACAGCAATACCTACATACGTAAGTGGTTTTTGATTTTTGTTCTCTTCTACTGGTTATTTCATCAAAAAGTTTGCGGGAGTTCAGTCCTCGATATTGTTTAATTTTATTGTTTATTAATGTGTAAACATTCTTGCTCTCTAGTCGCTTCCTCCCGGGTGTAAAAAAATATTAGATACAAAAAAATTGAGATTGTATAAAAAAAAAACTGCATGGCGCACGGTCCAGTTTTGAATTCTATTTGTCACATAACACACATACACACACTCACAAGCAGACATCCGTGGCAAGCTGGCGGCGCGTTACATGCACGCACACATACAAGCTAGATACATATTTATTGTGTTTCAGCTGAATGTTTACACATTAAGTATGTGAGGAGGGACCCTCGCACGCCTTTTTTTTAAAATAAGATTTTAAAATGTATGTATTTCTCCCTAGCTTCCTTTTAAGAGGGTGGGGGATAATTTCATGTTGTAGTAATTAGTCCCCAACTCCCTCATGTTCAATTAATTTTTGACTTCCTTGGCTATATTGTAGGCATAACACTTCATACTTATTAAATGTTCTACAATCCGTGAATCTACTGTGAAACGTATACAGTCCAACTCAAAAACCAATTACTGATACCCGAGGAAATAAAATTTCAATGTGGAATAAGTTTCTATATTTGAAAAAGAAAAAAAATTGACAATACCCGTCATAAATCACAAAGCATCATTTTTATTTCGATAAAAATAAAATAAGGTAGTTACTTGAAAAAAAAAACACTCACGAACAAGAAAAATGCTTAAAAAAATATACTTTACCCGCACAATACTTCTCTCTGTTCTTGAAGGATAGTCGTCAAAAGACTGTTAAAGTATGAAATGTAATTTTAACAATATATACCTTCAGAAAAAAGTATCGACCGAAAGGGAGAAAAATGTAATAATAAATTTCATACTGATTTTTTTAAATTCATTATCAACATTTTTATTATTCTTTTTGAATACAGAAAAAAAAAAATTCAACATCAGTCAATTCGACAAAATGAAATATTCTATTAAGAACGTAACTTTCCTTTCACAAAAAAAAATTCCACACCAAAAACAACTGATAAGTTACTCTTTTTTGCCAACTACCCCTAAAAATCTTGCATATAAAAGAAAAGTGAAAGAAAAACAAAATAGGGGAAAAAAGTTATACTCTCGACCAGCTACCCTCAAGTTTACAGGGCTGGGCCACTTGTGAGGACCGTAATTTCGAATATAAAGAAGATAATTTAACATTAAGCAGGAATAACAACCGAAACAGGACGTTCGTTTTTTTTTCTCTTAATTTTATTATACGACATAAAACTTTGCAAGAAAATAGGGAGACGAAAGAAAACGGAAGAGAGAGTGAAAAAAAAAGTCATATAGAAGAAATGACCTTTATTAAGAGGACGTCTCCTTCGTTGTAAGAAAGATGCTCGAAGAAAACTTTACGTGATCGTTATTTTAATTTCGTAAAATAACATTCAATTTTTTTTCTTCCCTTTGAATTCAGCTTATTTTGTTCTTTCTCATTTACATACAGAATAAAATAAAATAAAAACGTAGCAGAGAAAGGGGTACGAATTCAAAAGAAGTACCTACCTACAGATGAAAATATACACCGAGTATACAAAAGAGAGAGAAAAAAAAAGATGACAGGAAAGAAACAGCATACATACAACGTTATATAATTTGCAAACGTATGTTGAATTTTAATAATCTGTCGAACGTTCTACCATTCAAGCATTTTTCTTTTCCTTTGTTTTTTTTTTGTTTTTTTTTTTGCACTTCCAGCGACTAATTAGATCAAAAAATGTTATTTTATCATTCATTTTCATACTCGTGTATTTGCAATTATTTAGAACAGGAATGAAACGTGCAAAAAAAAAGTCATTTGCAAAGAGAACAAGATTGGTTATTCAAAAATATTTTATTCATTGCATAATTCATAGCGGCTGGCTTAGGAATCTAGAATTACGGAATTTTGTCGTGAATATCGATGGAACACACTTGCCAATGAATATTTGAAACTTCAATCAAAATAAGCTAAAAGAAATGCAGCCGATTGGAAGCAGTTATCGTTTCTTTAAAATCAGCATTTCAAATATGTCTCGCTTTGTACGGCAAAAAAATGAAATTTTGGTATAAAATTTATCTCTATGGTTATCCTTAGCCAGTATAGCACCCCTTCAGTTCCAAAAAATAAGTTTTATATGAAAAACTGTTGTGTTCTTCGGTGGTGGTGGTGACTTATGGAGGAGGAGGGGTCAGAGAAGATGTGGACATCCCTACAATGGAGCTATCTTAACTACGCCCTTGTTTCTAATCCTGGTAAAAAATAAAGAAAACTTAATTATATTAAGTACAAGCCCTGAAACGCCTCTTCGGCTTGCACTGCCCTGGCAACACTGATCAGTTCGTTATTAGGATGGAAACAACGAAACATTTGTAGTTGGCGCATGCGCTTTGAATTTTGTCTGAATAATTTTTGTTGAATTTTGTCTTAAAAAATCGGGTTGTACGTTTATTATAATTATGATGATAGATAATTATTGGATATTGGGGGAAAATGACCAATAAAAATTTAATATACTTAGAAGTGAAAGATAAATAAATAAACGACGAAATAAAATAGAACAGGAAACACGAAGTACGGCACCGGATCATATTTTATTGAGAAAACAACAAATTGTGTGTTTACTCCTAGACAGTAAATATCAAATTAGTTGAAGCAGTAAAAATGTAAAATATACCCAACTTAACAAGCCGGAACAGTGTAGCAAACAAATAGTTGAACAAAAACGATATTCCCAATAATAAGAGACAATAAAATTCCGAATCGGTAACTTCTGGAAATTTTTTTGTGTCACAAAGTCTTTGAAAAATAATTTTCACTTTTCAATTGACCCTTTAAGAAAATTATAGTTAATTCAAAAACACAAATTTTCTAGAATCAGACCCAGTAGATGCTGCGACTGGTAATTTTGGGCCAACATAGACTTATTGACGAATATTTCGCATCCCCTGACCCGTTTGAAATTATTTTTATCAGCACTTCTGAATAAACTGATGAAAACTTTAAAACAGAACTTTCGTTTTTGGTCGAAAAAAGTTTTGACCTGACACCCTAAAGTCACGTTGGTGTATTTTTTATAGAATTACTGCGTAAGTACCTATATTCTCTTTTTTTTCCCTTTTTTTTTTCCCATACATGACCGAAACAGCCGAACTAAACAGTAGGTACAGAATAGAACAGGTGCAGTCATGTCGGTTAACATAATATTTTCACATCTGTTGTAAAATTTAATGGTTACGCGTGTAACTGCAACATACGAAAAACAAAAAATTTGCAATTTACCATTATTCCTTTACAAAATCACGAATAAATGCCACATCTAACACGGAAGAGAGCTTTCACCGACTCCAAATCAGTAGAATTAACGTTCGCTGCTCACCCCTCACTTGTGAATGCAGTGGAAACCAAAAATGCACCGGCGGCGTAAAAGGTATATAGAACTTTCGCATCGATTTCGAAAGTTTCCGCCACAGACGTAAAAGTTTTCTCTGTACATTTACAGTAAAAGTTGAACGTCAGTTGTACCACTAAAGAAGTAATGTAACGTCTGGCTTTTCTTTGGCAATGCCCACCAGCTAAAGCACATTTGTAGCATAAAGAAAAATAAAAAATAAAAATTCGCTACAACGCGAAGGTAAACTAAATGAATTTTTTAGTAATTTATTTTTTTTTTTGGTACCATTCCAAGTTAAAAAGATGGTTTGGAATATTTTCGTAGTAAACCAAGTTGCCCTTTCTCCTACCTTAGAAACTGTACTTTAAAAAATAAATACCTAGATACATGATATGCCTCATCAAAGAATAAAATAATATAAAAAAGGTTGAATTTGTCTTCTTTAAATCAGAAACACATTAAATGATAGTATTTTTGTATAAATTCCTCGGTTCTTCATTTTCACATCGTCTAGACGTCTATATTTATGTTTTCGTAAACATAGGTTTATACTGTAGGTATAAATACACGTCTGTGTAGTGGAGGAGTTTACTATTATGTTTGTTTTACGTCACAAGGACGAATAAAATATGTTCGTTGTCACACACCTTAGCTCGCGCCTGGTTGTGGAACAACTGTTAGTGTCCTCAGCCCAGTATCTCCAGTCATGTCGAGTCCTCTGCTCATCGCTAGTGCGCACAGGACTCATGGGCGTAGCCATGACACTGGGGGCGGGTAGTGCACTCTGCCACCTATTACCCGTAACATTTTATAAAGCACATGACAGTAATAGTGGGTGCCAAAAAATCGTAGTTATATCGTTTTTAGGATGATAATGTCCAATTATGGCGTACCCTAAAGTCAGTAATTTGGCTTGTCAGACCAGTCTATTTTTGTCATAATCAGGGGGGATCTATCGGAGGTACGATACTATGTATCGAGTTTTTTGATATTTATGTCGTCTAATTCCAACGGAGCCAAGAACTTAAGAGGTCTTGTAGATATTTGCTTGCTTGAGAATTCAATTTTTGCATGGCCGATTTGTCCATCACGAGATTTCTCTAAATCAATGATTTTTGCAAGTTTGTAAATACCAGGTTTGGATGTGTAGTCCAGAACGTGTACTATGTTGTTTACTTTCGGTACAAATGGTATCGTGTGCCCTGGGTTGGAGAGCGTGGTTGGTGGTCTATCTCTTAGGTATAAGAGATATTGACTCTTCCAATTTAACCAAAGGTTTGTTAGGTAATCTTGGTCGAGTTTCCAAATGTCCATGAGCTGTTTTTCCGTAGGAGTTGGATATTTATTCAATTCATTAATCGGATAGCTTAAGTGGCCTAAGTTGGCCCACATGAAATGTGCGGGTGTTAATGTCAACTGATCAAGCTCATCTGGAAGTGGGCATAGTGGTCTTCTGTTGACCATTGTTTGTATATCTTTCAAGCTTGCTTGAAAGGTAGGTTTGTAGATTGAGTGGTGACTGTGGACTTTATAAAACACCTGTTTTATACCGCCGATCAGTCGTTCATAAACTCCACCTACCATGGTGCTTTAGCTGGGATGAAATGCCATCTAATGCCTCTTTCATCTAAGCTAGGTTTGATTTTTTGTTCTTCAGTGAACGTTTTCCAGTACTCTGGTAAGTATGTTGCAATTAAGTGGAATTGCGCTGCGTTATCGGATAGGATAACTTTGGGTGTGCCTTTGTCAGCGAAAAATGTTAAGAACGCTGTCCAGATGTCCTCAGTTGTCAAGTTTGATACTGAGAGTAGGTGTACCGCTCGGGTGGAAAGGCATGTGAATATCAACACCCAGTTTTTGATTGGTGGTGTAGTTGGTGTTGCCAACTGTGCTTTCAATTTTGGCAGGTATTTGTCAAATACCATAAATGGGCCAAAGATGTCCACACCTGTGTAGGTGAATAGATTTACAAAAGGTACCAGACAAAAGTCTGGTAGTGCTGAAAAAGTTAGTTGTTTAAACGGTCTTGTTTCAGCTTTTTTGCATCACGACTTCTTTAGAATTTGAGGTAACACTTTTAGTGACTTCGGTACAAAATAGTGTCTTCTAAAGTCAGCTATAGTAAATTTTGTACCGGAGTGTACATTTTTCAGATGTGTATGCATCAGAATTAATTTTGTTAAGTGAGACTTAGGATGCATCAGGATTGGTGATAGCATGTCTCTTGCGTACTCGATATTGGGTAGATAATTTACTGTACGTAATATCCCAGATGGATCAATCAGGATGTGGAATTTTTCGTACAAGATGTACGGAGGGTGATTTTGTTTTTCCAATACTTCGAGTAGTTTTCTGAAATATTTTTTTGGATAGCTCTGATGAAACAGAGTAGAGCAAAATGAAAGGTGAAATCTAACGATGCATAAGGTGAAATTAATATTTTCCTCCTTATTCGTTGTTCACTAAATCGTCGTACGGCTGAAACTTCACCACTACACTCCGGGGAGGAATGTTAAATAAATGCGTAAATAATTACGAAAAAACGTGAAAATCAATTAATTATGTTGCAAAATGCAATTACTGATAAAGCGCACAATGAAGTCAATCACAATCAGACAAGAAGTGAAGATGATCCACTATCTATTCGTACATCAGGGGTACGTCATGTTGAACACGTTGTTGTCAGGGTGAGATAGCACATGCGTGGGGTTTTTTCTCCACCCTCACTGCCATTGCAGAGGACTGCACAAACTTTTTTGTGTGTGTTTTTTTGTAAGGGTTACGATCTTTTTTACGTATGTGTGCGTGTTCACACAAAAAATTCATACGATTGTTCAATCGTCCAGCGGCTGGTGAAAGCCGATTGGATGAACCAAGTCTTTTGTTTTCTGCATGATCGTCGTAGTTTTGAGGAATTTCGATCGGTTTTTTATACTATTTGTGTCTCTATTAAGGATTGTTTTTTCAAACGTACGAGTGAGAGAGAGAGGAATATTCCTAGATTTTTTTTCTGTCTCTCGCTTTTTTCAGTTTTGAAGGATAAAGACTCAAATGCGCTATCATTTAGCGATTTCTGTATTTTGTACAGCCTAAATATTTCAAAGACGAATTTGTAGATTCAATGTATTTTATTTATTGAAATAACATACGTAATATTCAGTGCTGGGGGCAGTGGAAAAATAATTATGAATTATTTTTTTGTCGGCTATCTAACAGCAGTAATTGCGAAAGGCATTTTTATGCTAATTAACAATTAGAAAATGTATTACTATACCTAGTATAGGGAATTAACAATGAATTAAGTTTCAGTCTCCAATAAGTCGAGATGTTTAAGTCTGAGTATAACTGTCAGGCTAATTCTTATTGAGACTGGTAATTGCATACGATGTACGGGTGAGAGTTGTTTATTAGTGGAAGCGTGTATTATTTCAGTTCAAGTCAAACCGTATGTCGAACCGTAAAAAATTAATATTTCCGTTTTTTGCGATCAGATCCTAAATTAATTTTCGATTTCTGAAAAGAGATTTTGATGTTCAAAATGACATTTCGATTTTCGAGATTAAATTTCAAGTTGCGAAATTAAATTTCGATTTGCGAAATCAAATTTCGATGAAAACGAATCATTAAATTCGAGGTCCAGTGAAAAACACTGTGCTCCTGCTACCATGTAGTGGAGGAGTTTACTATTATGTTTGTTTTATGTCACAAGGACGAATAAAATATGTTCATTGTCACACACCTTAGCTCGCACCTGGTTGTGGAACAACTGTTAGCGTTGCCTCAGCCCAGTATCTCCAGTCATGTCGAGTCCTCTGCGCATCGCTAGTGCGCACAGGACTTGTGGGCGTAGCCATGACAGTCTGCTAATAATTATACGCTCACTCATCATTACTACCAAATGTTTTACACGTACAATTTTTCGCATTTTACAATGTTACATTTTTTCACAAGTAGATAGTATTTATTTTCCATATTCACCGATTTTTCATGGCATAAATGACCTTTCACTCTCTCAATTGATTACCAATAGTAATTAATTTTCACTCATTTATGATGTCATATTACTACCTGCAATATTCAACAATAGCCTCTCATTCATGAGTTACATACACCATTAAAATCTGCAGCTTATTTTCTTCACACTACACAAATTACTTCGCACACAGAACTAATTACTCTTTTATAAATACCCTTTAGTAATTTACCTAATGTTCATTTTTATTTTTTGATATTACTTAACATGCGTCAGCTTTAAAACTTTAACTTTTTTTTTGTTTCACATTCAATGATTCTGTTAACGTAGTTGACCTATAGTATACTTTTTGTTGGGATAATCATTATTTGTAAATGTTACAAATTTTAAAATCAAATGTTATCGGCGTTGAACATAACTCTAAATACACCAAAATTCCCAGCAGAAAGATAATTTTTTCACAAAAACACCATAGTTTCTCTCGTACTTCTACATATAGGTGTTAAAATCAAGCAGGTGTGTTCACTCATAAAAGGCAACTCTTATTTACATGCCGAATACGTCACATGTTCAGCCAACACAGGAAAATTCATTCCCTGTAAAGGACGGTTATCGAATTTTGGTCATAATTCATTTTAATGATACATCCGATCATTTATTAACATGACAAATTAAAGAGGAGAGGCCAAGGAATAAAATGAGTAAAACAACAAGTTGGAACTCTTACAAGCGGAGTAAACTTGAAAAAGATGAAATTTTTCAGTAAATTTGAATTTGACACTGAAGACAACTAATCATAAGGCTTAAAAATTGCGATTTCGTGAAAATAACTAGGTATCATGGGAAATTTCCTCTTCCTCCTCAATTTCTTGGCTTCTAACTACTCAAATTTTATTCCTCGATGTTTCCTCTCTAATTTCATGTATTCAACAAGAATTTATCTTAGCTGTGAAAACAATTACAACCAAAAATTTGAAGACTGCCCTATACCGACCATACATTGTATCTCACTGACTAAACGAATGAGGTCATTCTGTGCGGGATGAGTTTTTATTTATATCTAAGTGAGCACCCCTCTTGATCTTAACACCTGGTTTCTATTCCATCAACTAATTACAAGCTTCGGAAAATTACATTTCAAGTGTTATTTTTGTGATTTGCATAGATTCACTATTGCAAAATTGTTGTTTTGAGAACTGCAGCAATGTTTTGACTTTAAGACCACTTTAGTTTGTCATCCGAGCAGCCGTTTTTGTTAGGCTGATATAACATTGTAAAAAATTCAGTTATTCATCCAACATTCGGCTTTCTGAAGACGAACACTAGTTTATTTTGTCTTGCATTTTTCTTAATACACAATACTATATTTTTGTAATATGAATTAATTTTTTCTACTAGCAATGGGTCAGTCCTTGGTGGAATTCATTGTGAATATTGGCTAACATTTCTTTTAACAGGATGTTCCTCGGAGCGCAGAAGCTAATTTAGTAAATTCTTAAAAATCAATGCAAGTTAAAAACGCAGTCAAACAAATACTGTGGTATGCAACCCCAGATGGATAAATCCTAGGGAAACAAATCACAAAACCAACATATATTTCACAACATACTCAATTAATATGAAACTGAGGATATCATCTGTAAGAGTCTTGCTTAGACTAGCGCAGACAGCCAAGTATTCTTTTGACCGTACTTTTAACCATGCATAAATTATTAATACCGAATTAGCTTACGCGCTCCGAGAAACATCCTGTCAAAAGGAATGTTAGCCGACATTCACCACAAAATAGACCAAGAGCTGGCTCATTGCCAGTAGAAAAATTATTCCATATCACAAAAACAAAACAATGTATTGATTGAAAAAATAAGACAAATTAAATAGATGTTAGAAAATGAAAAGCAGAACGGTGTATGATTACAATAATTAAATGTAACATAGTGTTAGCCTAGCAAAAAGCAGCTCTCTGGTTACAAATTTAATGGAGAGGGAAAAATATATAGATATCGGCGATGGGTATCCGATGGTACAGAATTTTGAACAAAGATACAACCACTTTCGGTGAGAGCAACAAGACAGTGGTGTAGAGGGAAAATTGATTTTAAATTTAAAAAGAAAAAAAATGATAAAGCGATTTTAAGTAAAGGAAGAATTTTCGTAACAAAACAAACCTAGGCTAAACAGGTAGCCTAGTGAGCGAATTATTATTACATTTTGAAAATTTTTAAATGTTTATTATTAATATTAGGCCGTATCTGTCAATACCTGCAATTGTCTGTGCAGGTTTAGACAAGACTTTTACATCTCCATTGGATTTTGCTGGTAGATGACGTTCTCAGACTTACATAAATTCAGTTAGTTATGTAAATATATGTTGGTATTGTGACTTGTTTCCATGGGATTTGTCCCCGCCGGGGTCACTTATCACACTATCAAGGATATCCATTGTGTTCATTGTTTCTTAACGATTTTCCTGAATTATGACATGTAGATAGGTAAAAATACTACAGTGAATCATTTTATCGAGGATCTATCTGATAATGGACAAAACTGTGTAACAGTATCGAATAGTCAGTAACCTTCAATTCATTCGAATACTGACAGATTGCATAGGTATTATTTATTCTTCGCAACACTAACAGGCATATTCGCCGTAAACAGACGAAGAATTTCGTATAACTTCACGTCGAAATAAAACTAAGTAAATCCAATACCGCCGAATAAATTTACTTGATTTACACAGCCTTATCCAGCTTACATACTTACTGCGCAATTTGTTGTAGTCTAAAACGAATTGCTCATCATTTCTTGGCAACTGCCTCAATAAGTCTTTTCTTCCTCCGAAACAACGCAAATTCGTAGTTACGTGGCTTCGGTAAGTACCTACGGTAAAATGGAAAAACTCGAATCAAAAACTAGAAATCGAAAAATACCATATTCGAATCGGATTAGTGCCAAAATACGTCAAATTTTCAATGTACTATTGAAATCGTGTCGGATTTAGGCTACGCGTGAAATCGCAAATGTCGAAGTAAAACCGAAAAAATGGCTGTTTGTTTCGAGCTGCGAAAAACACTCAGCAGATACGACAACCTGCGGGAAATTTTCGATGCA
Organism: Ericerus pela; assembly: GCA_011428145.1. Lineage (NCBI taxonomy): Eukaryota > Metazoa > Arthropoda > Insecta > Hemiptera > Coccidae > Ericerus > Ericerus pela. The sequence continues at coordinate 539,278 of WOFM01000243.1, forward strand.
CTGAATTTACCATTAAAAACTCCGTACAAAGAAATGCTTCATCTACTTTTGAAATCTCAAGTAGCTACTCAACTGAATACAGGTAAAAAAAAAAGTTTATGTTTTTTGTTGCCAGAACATATTTTATTCTACTCCATTTTGGTAAAAACTTGGGACGAAATATTTGTCTGCGTAAAAAAATATTCTGTTTATTAATAATTTCAAAAGCTAGTCAAATTAGCCTATAACTAATATTTGCAACATTCTTATTGAATATAATAATTTCCAGTTGTGCGAATAAAAAACTGCTGTAAGAGTTGTAATTAGGACTGCATACTTTCTGGAGGAAAAATAATAGTAGGTACAAATCTTATCGATCTTTGCAGGTTTTTTCGTCTCTTTTCACACTGCAGTTTGAATCTGACCTATGCATGATATTTTTCAGACAAATTACCTGTAGGTACACCTCCTTATTTCGCCCTTTTTTGATGTAGGTACGTGTTTCTTGTTTTCACCTTTAGAAATAATATAGATGTGGGAGTTTTTCAAAAAAGACTTGAAATTACTCTCAGAGAAAAGGTAGCCTTTAACTTGACTTTAAAAATATTAATAATATAAATAAAACGTTTGCTCGAGAAAAGAGAAAACAACCAGAAATATTCTAAGTTCCAATTTAGAAGAATAGCTAAACATGAGATGTTTGCCTAAAGAGGAATCAAATTGAAGTGAAGTTGGTGGCAAAATGGATTTTCCAGGTTACTTCCAGTTTGGAGGTTTGGGCAGACGAAGTAAGGCATCTTCCCATAGGGTAGTAAGCGTGGCTGTAAAAACGCTTTAATTTAATGAGAAGTTCTCCAAATTTGGAATGTCTCTGTATGTGAATATCGAGTACTTATCTAATGGCTAAATCTTGAAGTGCATATTTCATGTTTTAATATAACAATAGTGATATAAGGAAGGTACTCGATATTTCATAAATTTAAATTTGGAGTGGATTTTTTTTTTCTGTACTGTTTTTCAGTATTTTACATATTTGTATATAGATAAGAAACATGGAAAAATAGTACATGTTCTGGTAAGTTCCAGTAATCTAAAATATTTAGCCTAAAGTGTCAATTTTGATAGGTCATAAGAATTTGTATTTATTGCTTTGGCTCTCGTTGGTCAAATAAAATAGGTTGAAAAATAAGGTAAAACCTAAGATGGCAGGTGCTTAAAAAGGGTAGCGAGAGAGCCATGGGGTGTAACCAGGTATGGAATCGTGTGCATATTTTCATGTATAGGAAGGATAAAAAGGGAGGGATAGTGTGGTACCTAACATTATCAATTGTAAATTTTTTTTTGTAGTTTGCTAATATTTTAAAAATTGGTTTTGGTGTAAAATAGGATGAGTGTGTACTGAGTAGAGATATGAGGCAGAATAAGAGAATGTGGTGGTCTAAATGTAATTATTGGTTACAATGATCGGGAACAGTGGAAAAACCTGTGAGGAACTGTAGATTTTTGGATTTTGGCTTATCTGGACACTGAAAAAATTAATGTATTCTTTATTTCACTAAATTGTAACCCAACTTTCGGCCTTTCAAAAGATATTGTGGTCCTAGAGTGAATGAATTCTTCATAAATGAAGCCAACCCCACTCAGGAATGACAAAATGACAAAATCTCTCAAGAATCTATCATTTACCATATGCTTTCATATTTGAAAAAAGTTTAAAAAGAAACTTTAGTAACAAAATTCTGTCTAATTTTTTACCTTAATTTTTCAACATCTCCTTCAACTTTGCCCATACGAGTAAGTATATCATTCGAGTTTCTAAAGGAATGTATATCGACTCATTCAGTGACCTATAACAATTATTAGTATAGGTAAAAAACGGTATACTTACGGACATGACATTTATAGTATAGCCTATAACACACCAAAATCTGTCTTAGAGACTCTGAACTCCCTAGGTCAACATCGATATTGTCCGCTGAAATGAAAACTTTCGCCTGTTCATTTTCTACTCAAAACACTTTCATACTTTTGAAAGAGAAAAAAAGTAAAAATGACGTTATCACTCGCCGCAGTAAATAGTGTTTTTAAATTTATTTTCCCTTCAGTATTCAACATAACGGTTACAAAATCGAAATATCTTTGTAATAGGTGGCAACGATGAAGGTAAAAACGTTTTCAATGCCTCAATAATAAAGGCGTGACAAAAAAAAGGAAAAAACCAGAAACATTTTAGGCATTTGTCGGTTTGCACTCAAGCAGGAAATTACTCTCGAATGGAAATACGCAATAAATGTATACGTGTGTGAATGCGGTGTACGACCATATTCCAGCACATGGTCAATTATTCCTCTCAGATGGTGACATCTTTTTCCTCGTGCTATTCTTTGTCAAATTTTTTTGTCATAAGGAAAAAAATAAATAAAATAACCGCTCGGTGTTTTCATCAGTTTTTCATCCTTCAACACACCCTCTGGATAACGTTTAACAGCTTAACTAGCAACAATATTTCACTTTCGCTTTTACATAGACAATATATATGTAGTATGAGAGGATGAAAAGAAAAGGGTAAAAGTTTGTAGGCTTATGCCTTTCATAAACGTTTAATTTTGTCGATGTCAATATGTCTGCCTGTCCGTAGCGGAAGCCTTTATTGTTGTGCTACTCTCAAACGACTCTCGAACTAATCGAATAGAACAATGAAACGAATTACGGTTGATTTTTTTGGCCTTTCTCAAAAATGAAAGTGAAAGAAGTAGAAAACTTGTGACAGTAACTTTCATTTTCAACTTTATTTTGCCACGATTGGATGAAGACAGATTACAGAAGTGTAGGTCCGTAAAGAGCTTATACATAATATATGAGAATAGATTTGGGTGAGAAGAAAGGGCGGCGTATATAAATGGAAATGAACACTTATTAACTTTGCATGAGTAATTTGTAAAAACCACGAAGAAGGATGTGGTTCGCAGTCCTCGGAAACGACTGAAACGTTTAGAATACACAATGAAGGATTACTACGGCTGTTACAGGAAAATACCTTAATGGAATACAGTAAACAGGGACACGTACGTAACAGTGCAACTATACTGCTAAACCTTTATTCGTATAATTGGGAAAAATAATGAAATAAAAACACAAGAAATGTTTGGGTTTTCATTAATGCATTTTAAACATCAATATGAGTCAATGCAGACCTTTACACTGAGCTCTGTGCGTACAAGTACATCAGTGCGGCTGACTGTTGTATAAAAACCTATTCTGCGATATGGAGACCCGTGTGAAGACGAAAATCTGTGCCAACGTTATAGAACCCTAAAATGGATAGAGATTTTTTGCACATGCGCAATAGGTCTTTTTGTAGCTGTTTTCGAAGCAGTTTTCAGAATTTACTGGCTTCACCAAGATTCGTAGCTGTGTGTTTAGATAGCTTCAGATTCACAGAGCTAACAGACTAAACAAAGACCTAACATGCATGTGCAGAAAATCTCTGTCAATTTTAGGGTTTTTAATCACGGTAAGCCCGATTAATATCGACGAGATACAGATGCTGGGTATCCATACATCTACTCGGAAGTTCCGGACATCCGTACTCTCCTAACGCATCGATGTACGCACAAATCTAATTTATGCCATAAATAACCTTACCCTTGGCCAAAGCGCTTGATAAACTAATGCCAACTGAGTACGAGGATACTTATTAGAAAAATCACGCTTCAACCCCTGCAGGGGTGAACTAAAGCTTTCAATGTGGTGCACATCTTATTAGCTGTCACACCTTATACGAGAAAAAAATATGCTACCATCAGCTTCCAAATAAAAAATAAATAAATCTCGGTCTAGGTTGCAGAGGTCGAGGTGAAGGCAATGACTGAGAGAATAAAATATTATAGGCTGCCACACATCTATTCGCACACACACGTTTTACTTTCTAGCTCTTTCTTCTTTTCTTCGCACCAAAATTTGCACCAAGATTTATACCCAGATTTTAATTGAAATTTTCACCGAGATTTGCATTAAGATTTGCACCGAAATTTGCACCGAGATTTGTACCTAGGTTCGTGCCAGTCGCCATTACTTTTTAGTTTTTAACCCAGTAGAGAAAATAAAAATGTGTATCCCATTAAAAACAAAATATGTATTTTGTTCCATTCATTTTTTGCATTTCATGTTGCATGATAAGTAGTAGGTATATTGATATAAAAGACGAAAATTCTAGAAAAGGTAAAATGATCATGATTAATCCTCAAAGGGTGGCGATGTCAATAAAACCGAACAAAACATTTCCAGTCAATTGCTATTATGCCATAAGTTCAACGATATAACAGATATGCAAACATTCACCACTCTATTCATACGTACTCGTACGTTCATATTGGCCTCATATTCTCGACTTATTCATTTAAAACGAACATCGCTGATGTCTGCACGCTATAAGAATGTGTCATTTGGTGAGACCAATATCTTCTTCGTCTCTAACTTCTAATCTCTCATCGTCCTTAATAGCTTTCGCTTGGTGCTTACATCAAACACTCGAGGCTACAATACAAATCTATCCAATTAATCCGACTCATACCACAACTATACCATTCCGATTCGTATAATTAATGATCGTAGATTAGGTATTCTTAGTGTCCATTCATTGGGACCATTTTAGGTAACTTACGCCTCATTCGAGAGCATCGTATAATCACGTGATGTATGTGTAGGTAAACCATGAGATTCTATTTGTTAAACGTTTTCATTCTCCACGAAAATTGATGTTAGAAAAGGGCATGCAAGAGAATGGGAAGAAAAAACCAAGAGGAAAAAATAAAAAGAAAAGGAAAAAAAAAATGAAACGAATTGGGGTAAATATCGAGGCGAGACAAAATCCTTTTGCGGATCAGACATGTACCTGCACACGATAATTAAAATGAATAAATCAATTTACTTCGACGTATTTGCGAACCGTCTAATTTATTTCAACGCTATTGTGAATTACGTACAAACTTCAGCAACGTTTATTTGCTTCCGCGAAAAATTACATCGAAACTAAAATATTATGGTTTACGTGGTTATGAGAAAAATTTCTTTTTTTTTTCTCTCTTCAAAAACTATTCTCGTTAACACCAGGAAAGAAGAAAATCGTAAAAATGAAGGGAAAAAAAGTTGAAAACTTTTTCTATGCTTTTTCCTTTTTTTTTTTTTTTTTTTATTTCTTCTTCGACCATTATATTTTTCTGTTTGAAAGTAAGAATTCATCTTTAAATATTTCCCGAGCCTCATTACACAGCAGAGAATCGCGGCTCACAAGTGCCGTAATAAAGCGAACGAAATCGTAAAGGAGGAAATAGTTGTTGGCCGAATACCATAGCATCCAAATTTTATCCCTTTTACATTCATTTCAACTTTACACTCGTATGAAGTAACCAATTTAAGTGGCATATTCAATCAAACCATTCTACTAAAATGTCTTTGAGAAAGGTAGAGCCCCAAGAAGGAATATTTATAAATTTTTTATATAATAAAAATATGGTAAAAGAAGGCGAAAATGCCACACCTTTTGAGTACTTGAAATAGATTTGGATTGGAGAGCTGAAAAGAGTCCATATTTGGCATACAAGTGCTTCATGGCCTTATGCATCATTTGCTACCATTCAATCGAATGTTTATTCAAAAATAAATCATAAAAAAATTAAGAAAATTCTAATTTTGGCCATCTTACCCGATGGGGTGGATAAGATGTCACATAGTGGTGGCTAAGATGGTTAATGAAAATTTGCACGTATTTAAAAAAAAAAAAAAATCTAATCCAAAATTGTTTGAAATTTCTGTAGAAAATCTATTAAAATTAAAGAACTACACAGAATCATTTTTCTTGGCTTTCAAAAATATAAAAAAATTCGTTTGAATTGTTTTCTAAAGATATTCTTCAGTCCTTGAAATCACAATATTTTTCCAAAGTATTTCTCTAAAATTTGACTAGAAATAAAAAGGAAATTATATAAGATTTTACCAATTTTAATTATTCATTAAATTTAATCAACTGAATATCATTCTGCAATGAGTAATTTCATTGTTGGCGTGGCATGTTAGCCGCTGTGAATGTTGGCCACATTAGCTGATTTAAATTTTTTATTATTTTACATTTTTAAAATTAAATAATGACAGTCAAATCAGCAGAAATAAATACTACCGTAATCTGCGCACATTTTGCTAACGATTTCATAAATTTTCGGAGGTAATAGGGCAATTCATTCCCGTAATAACTAGCATCAAAATTCAAGTGAATTATTTTTAAGCTTATTGTCAAACACACAATTCACTTTAAAATAAAATACAAGAAAGGATTAAGGTTTTCTGTCACAAAAACTTGAACAAAAGTTCTGTTGACTATCCTGCACATATCAGTGATGTCATTTTTTCCTCAAAAGTGCTGGCAACATGACTTTGTGAAAGTGTGGCATCATTTGCCACCTTTACCTTATGTTAATCCTAACTTGAGATGGGTACCTATTTTATATTCTGTCATAATTATTTAGGTCTCTAGTTTTAAGTCTGTTCATTGATCTACCTATCATTCTATTTCATACTAAGGGCGTTCAAACAGTAAGTTTTCTGATTTCCACATTTTCCTGGTTTCCCACAGCTCAAAAAAATTTTCTAATGAAAAAAGTTCAAAACTCAGGCTTAAGTTTGTGCAGTTGTTGAAAAGCTAGGAATAGTTGACGGCTCTGTTTCATACCGACGGAGTTGGTAATTAGATGGGTCAAGTGTGCGAACTCTGAAAGAAGAGAGAAAACATTTAATTTTAAGGATTTGATTAATCAACGAATGATGCCAGCCCAGTGGCTTCAGTCATTTTCATGCAAAAATATCACTTCACATTAAGCGGGGTGAGAAAGAGGACTTCCATACTCTAGCCGGTGAAACACAGCTCGCAATAATGCTATCAAAATCAAAAAATACTCTTTTTAACTTTACTAGCAATTATCAACCCTACCGATCAACCCCAACGGTAATTATTCCAGTATATATCAGACGGTCGAATATAGTTCAATTAATTAGAAACTGATGACAAGGGAAAAAAAGTCATCAAAACTCACCAAAAGATTCACCACTCGATGACACTAACCCTATAAACGTTACTATAACAGCAATTTATTAATACGAAAACCTGATGAAATTGTTATGGAGAGGGTTCATTATTCTTATCGACTACCTATTTCTTTCGTTTGATAGGTATCAAATGAGAAAAACAGACAGCAGCGTCTTGAAATTTTTCTTTCTTTATTTTTTTGTTGTTTTGCATTTTTGTATAGATAACCTACTCAGCTCGTTCGACGAAATTTTCACACCGAAACCAATGAAGAGGAAAAATACACATTCGTATTTTCCGGTTGTGTTTCAACTTCGGAAGAGAGTTTTCAAGTGAAAATACGCGACGTGTATATATACCAATGTACACAAGCAATCGAAAAGGATTTCGGTTTTTCCTCTCTTTCCAAAATTATCTCGATACTTTATAGGAAATTCGTGACCCGCTTTTCACCCTCCATTCGTAACCATTAGCACCTCCGAAAAAACCACCGAGTCGAGATATTCGCTTCAAATTATTTTCCACTTTGCAGGAACGTGTTTTTACAATTATCGGAAATTACTCGTTGCTGCTTTTGTGGAAGTCCAACAGCAGCAGCGTAGGTGCGACGGAATGTGGCGGTGCTGTAGCGTGCCTTCGGTGTCACTTGAAAATCGACGTTAAGTGTCGAAAATATTTACAATTTCACATACCTACGCATTTTTTAAATGAACGAAGTAAGAAGACGATTAATAATAAGAAGTGGATGATTTTGTAAAGAAGAAATATCTAATAAGATCGCATTTTTTACTCGACGAGTCTTTCATTTATGAGGTACGGCGACTGCACTATAACGAAATTGAAAATTTTTGAGACACATAGAAAGATGTAGAAAAAGTGAAATGAACGACATAGAGAGACATAAATTTCAATTTGAAATGGGACCTTCACCGTTCACGCTCAGCAAATTCTCTAGTCAAAAATTTTATGACAATTTATTAAGAAGTCATGATTTTAATTAAACCCAGTTCGTGGATAAGTTAGAAAATTTTTTCACTCGAATGTTCAATTTCAGTTCGATTCCTTTTGTAGTTTTCTCAAAACTAGGAACACATATTCTGGGCGATACATACATATTATAATATACACACAGTACATACATACACACACACACACACACACACACATTTATATACACACCTATCACTATAATAAACGTATAAGCTGTTATTTCGCCAATTATTCCCTCATATATTTGATGCGCATACGCCACTACCCACACAGCCGCACACAGACACAAAACTAGTGGTCAGTATCAGTGGCTGAAGCTGATTACAATTAATGTGATAACATTTTCATATTATTTGACTTTAAATGACAGTGGGATAATTCTCGGCTACTATTTCAATATATGTATTGATAAAATTTTGATATTTTGATATTTCATGGGAAATCTATGGAGAATCTACTGTGTAACTGTAACTAAAATGGTATCTTATTTCCATCAGTTCCAAGGTAAACATAGGATTAATGTAAAATTGAAGTTTCATTTATCTGTAAGAATAAGAAAAATTCATAAAATGATCAATATTAAATAGATTTTAATAATTATCGGTGAATGGTGTATAATCAGTGGATAGGTTTTACTTTTGCCGATAAATTATTCATCAAGTTAGGTACTTATAGGAAAGTCGATTGGTGAATCAAGTAGAATCCATCCCAACCTATTTTCCTTTAATTTATAGTGAAATAATTCATCGGTGAATTGAGTAGAATCCGTCGATAGATTCTATTCTACTCGATTTACCAACTGACTTTCCTTCAATTTAATGATATAATTCATTGGCGAATCAAGAATGCATTGATGGATGAATTCATTTGCGAAATTCGTTGGCGTTATATTTACGAAGATAAATTAAGTTAGTTACCATACCAAATTTGTAGATGAAACGTAGAAAACCACTGGATACTGCAAAGATTGGAAACACAATAAACATATTATTTCAGATTATACTTATTGAAATTTAAATGAATATAAAGATGAATACTTACAATTTTGTAATTTGAAAACATTATCAAAAAAACAACTAGGTACACTTTAAAATCATGAATATTAAAAATAATTCAAATCACTATTCACTCATTCTCATTCACTGATAAGCCTTAGAAAATTTCCAGTAAATATTTTAGCTACTTGATATATTGATAAAAATTCAATTTCGATGTTAAATGGGAAATTCATGTAAATAAATATCGATCTGGTTTATAAAAATTTGATATATAAAAAAATCTATATTTTTTGATGTTACATGGAAAATGCATGTAAACCGATATCGATATTTTATCGATGTGTGAGAAAAAATAGGAAAATAAAGAAACATCGAATTCGAAAACAGATCCCATATAGAAAATAAAAATGTTATCACATTAAAAAAATGTTTGTTGCTTCTTCCAAAACAACCAATTCCACAGTGTTACCTATAAGTATGACAGAAAAAATCAGGGGCTGGCACAAGTCAAAGCGCCGCAGAACGGAGCTTTAGGCCTTGTATAATACCCATATAAGTTTAATAATTATTTTATTCATGAAATCTATGTACCGTAGTAAGAATGCTATGGTAGTTGCTAAGTAAAATGAACTATTAGTTACTTGCCAAAATATATCAAACTGCATAATATTCATTGTCACATATACACATATAGTTAATGAAAAACAATATCGAAATTAATTACTTAAGGGTAGGTACATATTGTTACTTCATGCGTAGGTTACAAATTAATACCAATTAAACATTGAAAATAAAAATGTACCCAAATCGATAGAAAGGTAATGAAATAATTTTATTACACACACATGAGATTTGATTTTTCCAGGGTTAAGACTCGTTAGTGAGTATAAAATAAGTAATAATATAAGTAGGTAAACCCAACGAAAAATCCCCCTCACTCGAGAAATGATGTTCCTCTCATCTCCCGATATGAGAAGAGTCTAAACTGATTTGCGAGCTATGAGCCAACAAAAATGAAAATATCACATAAGCACACGTACATAGTCCACAAAAAATTACAAAAAAATTCAACTTTCCACGTTTTTAAGTAGGTTTTCTGTGAAAATCTGCTTTTAATTTCCCACAAATTTCATGAAATGTGTACAAAAATACAACTAAACGTCAAACAGTCAGTTGAATTCATTTAAAATGTATCTAAATGTTTGTTACCCACAGAATGAGTCCATTTTGAAAATAAAAATTCTCAAAAATTTCATTCAAGTGACCACAATTTATTTACCAACGTAATAATGCTTTGAGACTTCATAAAAATATTCTAGCTTTTCGACCGACACAATAATGCCAAATTACTTACCATATTCGAAACAGTCACAGAACTTCGATTTAATATTCTCGATATTCATGTATTCCAGAATTCCTTCAATGATTAATAGCAAAACAGAAATAGCTTTTCTTAATATCGAGCAAAACCACCTGTCACAGAGAAATTTATTTTTCATATCTAAATGCAGTCCCATCATTTGACTGCTCATTTTGCGAATGAAACAAATTTCGGACCGCGATAAACACAAAAGAGCATTCATTGGCTGTATTTAAGTGATTATTACAAATCTTTTCGAAAAGGGTCGAAGAAAATTCGTTGTTTTTTGGCATCCATTCGCTTTGGGATTTTGTTTGGTAACGAAAATTATTCAGACCCTTAGTCATTCATGATGTCGAACCACCAGGAACGAATTCACGTAGGCTATAAATTTTTGACGATTTTGGTCGAATGAGAAATGAAAATCGACTTTCGTTCAGATTTTATGGAACAGTCTGTGTATTGTGTAGAAAATTCTATTCACAATGACTTGAGAAGATAAATTAACAAAACAATTTCAGAATTGTTTTCAGTACTTATTGGAAGATGGGTAGGTATGCCTTTAATAATCAATTCGTTCAATAAGTTTAAGTTTTATCTAACCCGTTGGGAAGAGGGAGAACAAATTTTTCCAAACGCGCTGGTATCAGCGCATATTTTCTATAACTAATTTAATTCAATAATAAATGTTTTAATCATATTCATACTGCACACGAGAGCTTCTCAACACTTTTGAGTTTTTAAATGATGACGTGTTCGATCAACATCGGTAAAAAAGAGCTGCTAGATATTTTTACACCCCCTACATACGATCGAAGAACAAAACTCTCCTTTAGCTGTACCCCTGTCCCAAATTAAACGTTCAACACACTTGTCATAAAAAACATCAATTGTAACAACTGCGCCGAAAGTAGGCGGTTCTACAACGTGTGAAATTTTTCAAACGAACTGTACTGACGCTATTTTCAAGATCATAATTTCAAATCCTCACTTTTCTATAAGTGGATTTTTGCCTGAAAATAAAAGAGGGAGACAATTACGTTATTATTTATCATCACCTTTTCATATATTATTTCATTTTTTTATAGGCTCCCAAAGTGCTTCATCTCTTTTTGGTTCATTTTTGCGTTTTTCGCACGTCCGACGGGGTTACCGGCCGCCGGCATCAAACAATAAAAATCACAAACTTTCTAAGAATTTCGCTCCTGCCATTTTGCCATTTTCAATTTCTTAGTTTCACAAAAAATAATATACGCCACAATTCACAACTTGGAAAAACGTAACATTTCGCAACGAATCTGGAAAAGCGATAATTTCAAGTCACGTTCGTAACTATTTTAACCGGCGTTCAACATTCGAAAGCAATAAAAACGTGTTTTTATGTATAAATGTATAAAACGTTAATCAATAATAACAAACCGAAAAACGTTTAACGAATTCTAAAAGCGTCAAAATTAACTTAGGAACGAACGATTCTCTCCAGAGAACACGACAGCTGAAAGGGTGTGGAAAATGTTGCGCCATTCTTCCCGAGAAGACCAGAGATTAATCAGTTTTTCAAAGCATTAAGTTTTGTCTCTCGATTTTTTTTTCTACCTTCCTTTTGGAAATCTGGTGCAAAAAATTTTTCAAGCTTTCCATTCACTTTATTCTTTCGGTTTTCTTAACTTTTGGATACCTGCTTTTTTTTTTTTTTTTTTTTTCCATCAAAAGCCAAAGGTTAGTGCTATTTTTTTCTCAAAGTGCTTTAATTAACCGGAGCACAATATCAATAATTATTATGAATTGCCTGCCGGCGAATTGAAATTGAAAAATTCCATTGTTGGGTATCAGTTTCGCATTGCTGTTGGTGACAGGCCATTGTTCTCTGCTTTTAATTGGAGATGCTTCTTTTAGCTTTTTAAACAGGAATCCGTGACAATTTTTGGCAATTTACTAAGATCGAGGCATTTTTTCATCAATTTTTTGGAAGAATTACGACAAAAAATAATTCTAACCCAGCATCGAGCTTCGTTAGAAAAGCAGATTTTTAATGGCATGAAAATTTCGAATTGAATCGTTACCTGCATAGAATAATCAAACATTTAATATAAATTGGTACCCTTAATAAGAAAAAGGATATGTACTATTGGAGAAAAGTATCGTTTTCCACATTTACATATATGGAAGAAGACCTGCTCTTTCACATGCTCTGTCCGAAATTACACGATCAGTTAACCTTAGTCTTCGATCACTTCGTACTGGATACCCACAGGTAAACACGAAAATTCGTGCCAAAATTATAAAACCCACAAGTGGGCACAGGTTTACTGCACACGTGCAGTTGGCCTTTTTGCGTTTGTTTTCATTCTGTTGGTATTATGAATCTGTGATGGCTTCGAAAACAAACGAAAGAAGACTCATTGCACACGTGCAGTATACCTATGCCCACTTATGGGTTTCACAATGTTGGCACGCTCTGTTAACATTGGTGATACAAGGCTACTGGGTATCCAGTACTAAACTATCGAGGACCTCAGCTCACAATTAACATTCAAAATTGCCCATCTGTTTTCCTTCATACTATATGGTCTACAAAATGTCTATTTTTAACCCCATTTTTAAACGCATTCTCTATGCATAATACATACCTATTACATAAATTTTGTAGGAGTGTATTCTACTTCCAATTTGTCATATAATTAATCAAAATATTACACTAATCATTATAAATGTTTTTAGTTTCAGTAGCACTGAGTTTATAATTTTTTTTTGTGAAAAGGGAGCTAAAGACAAAATTTGAAAATTGTTTGGTTCATATTTAACCTAAACAACAAATTTTAAATTATTTAACATGAAAAAATAATGCATATGGCTAGGCCTCAATAATAAATAAAAAATATAATAATAATAAATAATTTTGTAATTAAATAAATAAATAAACACCAGTACTGAAAATTAATAATAATAAAACTCCACAGCAAATAATTTAACTCCGCAGCTTAATACTTTTCTAAGGCACTTTGTAATTTCTTTCCCATCCAAAATTTCTCCACATCACAAATAATAACATATTCAATACTCACCTTTTTCTGCTCTATCTGCCTCTGCTATTTGTTTCTGTCTTCTTCCTAGTAACTCTGCATTTTTCCATTTGCTTCCTATTTTTGTCATCTGTACTTGTTTTCTTCTGTCTTTTTCTTTTCTTCTCGCAATCTTCATACTCTTCAAATTATCTCCTCTCTGAAACATGTAGCCACAGTATTACAGTACTTCTATTATTTCTTGTGGAATACCTTGCCGTGAGAGATATTCTCATTAGAAGGATATTCAACAGAATTTAAGCGTGTTCAGCCACTTCATACATAAGTACGGGTAAGCCAGAACCAGACCGAACACTGGTGATTTTAGAGACGATTCGGGTGGTTTATATATGACTTATTTACACGCACACTAAGACACGTATGTAAGAATATACGTACGTCTGTGAGGGCGGCCAGGTCGCATCATTCCCTCTTTTATGCATTACTACACCATTCATCCGATGACCATGAAACTTTTGGAAGTTGTTGAATATACTCTGGTGAAGGTTTCTAGCATGATACGATAAGAAAATTTCAAAAAATTGCCCAAAAAGTTACCCAAATATGTATTTTATTCAATATCAATATATTGAAAAAAAATATTGCATTGATCTGGTGAAGAACATCAATACATCGCAAAACATATCGATGTTTGTTTTATACTTATGCGATAACAGTGACTGTGAGTGCTTCTAATTCTGTTGCATAGGATATAGTAATATTTTAATTCAATATTTAACTGACAACTAAAGGATATCGAAGTGAGGTTTTCTTATGAAATACAGTTATTAATAATTTCACAAATTCTTCTCAATTCGTCGCGTTAAATTAATTAGGATTCAGCGAAGAATCGAAGAGAATTTATCTACAAATTCTCTTCAATTTGTCGCCCTTAAATTAATCAGGATTCAGCGACAAATCGAAGAGAATTCCTCTACAAATTATATTCGATTCGTCACTGTTAAATTAATTCAGTGACAAATTGAAGAGAATTCACCTACAAACTGTTAAATTAATTAGGATTCAGCGACAAATGGATGAGAATTCTTAGTTTTCAGAGATTGCAGAAACGCGGGAAGGGTCGGCTAGTCTAATATAAAAATTAATTAGAGAATGATTTAATTTTGGGTCCACCAATTACCTGGCAGGCTATTGTGGCAGGGTAGTAATTAATTCTGTCTTGGTTACCATACTTCTGTGTAAGATGAATTTAGCTGAGATTCCAACTACATTACAACAGATTAGTTGAACAAAATATTTTAGGGACTGTAGAAAGATTGTCGAATGTACCCCCCTGGCATACCACAAAAATGTATAAAAGTAATCTACTAAAATTTACAAATTATTGGGAAGCTAAACACTTCTAAATAGACACTGGGGCCTCTCAAAAAAAAAAAAAAAAAAAAAAAAAACAATTCGGAGACCATTTTTAATTTTGTACTAAACTCAAATGAAAACTTGAACCTGATTAAAAGCATTTGCTTTCTCCAGTTACTTCCTTAGGTTTTTGCATTATGCATACCTTTTATCCAAGGAATCAGATGAAAACTGCAAGTAAAGTTAATTGTTCAACTGGTGCGAATATTGCGTCGCAATAAAACATCTCTTGTTTTTAAAGGTTATATACGATATCAAGTTAAAATCAAAAGCGTAACGAGTAAAAATGGGTAATGAGGTTGCGACTTGACTCTTCGGATTCATCAATTATAAGTTTCTTTGACATGAAATAAAAACATATATCTCAGCAGTTCCTAATCAAATTTTTGTCATAAAGTCATTAATTCTGTTGTTAATCAGGTCAGATTGACTCGGATTGAAAAGTTCAAAGAAGCCATAAATTTACATTGGTTAATACAAGGAGGATGAAAAGGGCGATAACTCTCGTCCAGTTTCTAAAAACACAACGGGTGAAAGAGAAAAATTTAACAGAACTTTTTTCTCTCTTTGGCTCCCCTTTAAGGCTTGTATTTTTTATTACATTACCAAATTCGCATTCGCCCCCTTTGTTGAGAAAGGCTATATGCACTTATGTAAATTTATAAAATAATGTTGCAAGCGGTAAATATTTTTTTTAAATGGAGATATAAATGAATTAACAGAGTATTTTTTTTTTTTTCAAATTTACGAATTCGAAGAAACCACAAAAATGTTGGGTAAAATTGCGAGGGGATTCTTTTTCTGGGTTATCAGAACCCAATGGTATCATAAAATCATAGAAAAATATTTCTGTAGCAGGGTGTTACTTTGTCAACGGTTTTTTTTGTTTTTTTTGTTTTCTCTAATAGGTAGTTGGCTTGATAATTTTAAGCCGTATATATTGATGGGACTGTAACGGCCAAAAGAGGTGGTAATGTACCTAATTAGAACCACTTTCGGTATTACACCATACACGAAATATCACATACTGTTAAAGCAGTAATACTTCTAAAATAAATTCAAGTTTATTATCCACAGACTATCGTGGACCTTAACATTAGTTAGAGACTCAATAATATTCAAAACACATGAGTGAGTTTACACATTTAATAAAATAATACTTCGTACATCACAGTACATAAATATACGTTAATATTTATACATATACAATCACAATTCAACAAGCAAGACTATCTGTTCACTAGAGACTTCTACAAGAGAGGTTCCAGGTACTTAGAAGTAGCTGTCGAGGAACAGTGTCTTATTCCACTGAATCGAGGGATTATATACTCGTTCAGGGTACGAAAACGTACGTGTCAGATAGGTAAAGTGAGGTAGGGTGTTGTTATTATAGGGTTGTGCTGACTCGTCGAGTACTCGAGGGACAGGTTCAATTAGGTCATGAATATACAGAAAGTATATCTATATTCATAAAATCAAATACGGGTAATTTAGTGTTGTTTATAAAGAGTTATAGGATGATTATTGTTGATAAATATCTACGTTTTTGGTATTCGAAAATGTGTGGACGAATATGTTCGTCATTTCTAAAAATAGACGAAAATATACGTTACAGGGACATCATGGGCAACGAAGGCACCTATAAAATAAAAATTGTTTATGTTGCCAGATAGGGATCTGTTTTACTCGTTGATTAGCTTTTGGCAGAGCATACCTACTCTTAAGCCTATCATCCTTTGAAATGCCTCACAGGTTTCACATTCACTGTGGAAAGGATGACGCAGGCGTAGATTTAGGGTATTGGGAGGTTGAAACCCCCTCCAAAATGAAAAAATGATAAGTAAAAACAAAACAAAACAATTATACATAAGTAGGTGTGGATAGGTATATCGAATATATTTTGAATACACTCCGAAATTTTTTCTGTAATCCCAACCCGAATGAGACTTCGTTCCTACCAGTGGGCACTGCTCAGCAAGAGAGTAACTTATTTCACTTTCAAACTATGCATGCGTTAGCATCCAATTAAATGTTTGATAAACCATTAAGCGATAATTCGTTATGTTGCTGCTACACGAATTTTTGACGTAAAAAGTAAGATTTAATTTAGCCCAATCAAAATCAAAAGATGTAAAATAAGGTTAGACCTAGTGTCTCAATTAAAACGTGCTTTTTCGATATTTTACTTCGTAAATTAAAAGAATTAACATTTCAATTAAGCTCACCTTCACCAGCAGCTCTTCTTCACCAGCATTAATGTACAAATAACGAATGTAAAGTGTCCAATTCATCGGATCGTTAATTAAGCCGAGTTCGAAACGTGTACAGATATTCTTCGGGCAGGTGGTCGCAGTAACAGCGGGTAGGTTAGGCTGCGGCCCACAGGGAGTGGGGTTGGGGGCACAGTTTAGAAGAAAGGTTTATTTTATTTCCGTCGTCGATACTCGATGTCATAATATTTACGCGCGCAGTTTGCAAACATTAATTTCATTAATCCCAAATCGGACGATGGAGTACGAAGGCGCGGGGTTAACAAATTCCCCCAGAGTTGGAGGGGTGGAAGGGGGAGATTGTTTCCAGCG
The DNA here is from genome assembly GCA_011428145.1 of Ericerus pela. Taxonomy (NCBI): domain Eukaryota; kingdom Metazoa; phylum Arthropoda; class Insecta; order Hemiptera; family Coccidae; genus Ericerus; species Ericerus pela. The sequence continues at coordinate 556,704 of WOFM01000243.1, forward strand.
AAAAAAGGACGACGATGATGACGACGACGATAGGATATTCGCGACGCATGGTGTGGAGGAAAAAGGCAACAGAATGGCAGAAGAAGGAGAAGAAGAAGAAGAAGAAGAAGAAGAGGAGGAGGAGGAGGAGGAGGAGGAGGAGGAGGAGGAGGTCGACGACGTGGATATTTACTGGAAGTGCCGGCGCAGTTCATCTGCGAACCCTTCCGGTTTTTGCGCTGACCTTTTTAACCATCAGTTGATCCGAAGGGGGCATGTTAATGGTTAACTTAAACAAATAGTTAACCCCCCCCCACCTTTGTTCTTCCAAAAAGTTCACTCTTCGTTGCACAACTTATTCTATTACTAACTGTGTTTCGAGAAGCCATCGTACTTTACTGTTCTCTTCGATCCTTTACTCGCGTATACACGTGGTTATGGTATGTATACATAAAACCACTCCATCTAACCTACTCCTCTATATATATATATATATATGTACCTATTATGTATATAATGTATACAGTACTGCTTTCTTGGTAACAGCCTGCTGAGTTTCTTTAGATGTTTGATTTTTTGTTTGCGTAACAGCGGCGCAGAAGGTTGTAGCGTTCGAACTTCATAATTTTGCAACTTAATTCTGCAGTGCACACCGACACAGAGTGATGGTCTAGTTAAATACTGTTGCACGTTGCTTGCGCACTTTTGCTGGAGAAAAAACCCTTGGCTCATTTGTAGCCGTATTTTCGTGTTGATATTTGAATTCAAGCGCCAACTACGGTGGCGGAGCTGTTGGCTAAACTCCTCAATGCGGAAAATCCACTAAATCGAAGCATCGATGTCCTTTTAATAAGTTACAAATTTCACGTTCGAAGACAAAGGTAAATGGATGGCTAGTTTTCCAAGATTCGTAACCTCATTTGAATGGAGTCGAACGAAACTTTTTCACTTTTTGGACCTTTTATAGGCGGGTAGGACTTGCGGTTGTTTTTAAGAATGAAGCCGAGACATAATTTAACGAAGTCAAACATTCATAAAGATAATTATTGTACATATAATTTTGAATGACATTTTAATTAATTAAATTATTTTTTAATATTATAAATTATTAATAATAGAGTTTTAGCCTTTCTACATCTGCAGGAGTTTTATGAATGCGTTTTGTAGGGTGAGATAAGAGCCATGGATAGATTAGTACAGTCATCCTATCTGTTTGCTGTTATATTCTCGATTAATATGGTAGTCATAAATGGGGCTTGTAACCGCAACCATAACCACAATAAAAACCACTAAAAACGTAAACAAATTGACAACATTGATTTTGGAACCGATAAACAAAACAAAAAAATTTGACCTGACCAATAACCAATTCCCAAAAAAATGCTGAAGCTATTAACCAGAACAATAGGTAACCAGTAAGGATCAGTTTTTATTGGTTTTTGTGGAATATCAATAATATTGATTATTTTTTTTTTTAAATTACCAATTATTTTCAAGAATATTATCAAATAATTTGAACTGAAGAAAATTTTTTCTATCTATTTTGCCATTAATTTGTCTCAACCATGAATAACCAGTAACCAACTATCAATATGAATTTTTGTTGCTTCCCATTAACCAATAACCCCAAAAATGTTCTGATTACAAGCCCTAGTCAAAGCAGCCTAGATTTCATAAAAATTACCGACCCTGTTGCTGTTGTTTTTTTGATTTTCTTTGCATTTATTATGCTTTCTACTGCAGTAGATGATGCAATTAAGAAAAGTAATACTCAATAATCCAACTTCAAAGTCTTACAGAAATACAAGTCCAACCACTAAGAAAAAAAATATATATTCAAAATTAGTTTTAAGAATCGCCACATAGCGTTGTAATTGACTACCCTCATAATTCACCCATTGGCTTCCATTGAATTTTCATAACATCAAAGATATCGAAAGCAATTTTGCGAGAACCGTTGATTGTGGAGAGCTGAAATTTTGAGGAGACTTTGACGTTATGTTATCTGAAAATTCTATGAAAATTTGGCCGAAGACTCTGTCAAAACCACAAAATATTTTTTTTTTTTTTTTTTCAAGTATGTTCTTTGTAATTTAATCTCACTTTTGGTTTAACTTAAGATAGAGATCCAATTGGTAATTATTTCCCAAATTACACAAACTCATGGAAAATCTATAGAAAATTCATTTACACGGGGCTAGCTGTATGTATCAAAAGGATTAGCAGATATGAGTCAACATATTATATGAAGTGACTTTCTTATTTTTTATAATCAAAACGTGACACTTATAATGGCATGTCAAACACTAAAGAAAAGAAGAAGAAGAAAAATGAAGGAACTAAACATGCTTATAGTTAATAATGAACCTTATTCGTCCAAAATTTCTTATTCCAATCAAGTATCTACTTGCACGCCATGAACTGGAGTATAAATTCCCTAATCGCTTCCTTCAGCTGTTCGACTCGATGACAAAATAATGCGCTTTCTTATCCTTTAAAAAGGTGACAAAGTCTAATGAAAGATTTTCGAGCACGTTGACGTTAATGGAAAGACGCAATTCAAAATATAATGAAAAAAAGGTTTTTCCCAGTTTCTGCGTTTGTATAATTCATATTTCCATCAAACTCACGCAAAAATTACTTCTTCGACCATTATCGAGTATTTTTTCAATTGCCACTTATTATCTTTTACGTTCGTATCTAATTTTAGTCTTCCACCTTCCTTAATAGATAAATTAACCAGGAAGAAAACAAAAAATAAAAAACAATAAACAAAAAACAAAAAACAAAAAACAAAAAAAAAACAAAAAACAAAAAAAAAACACACTTGCAGAATGAGGATACGAAAAGACGGTTTTTAAATGATAGGCAATAAAATGTCCCTTCTGCTCCCTCCTCTCGCAACGAGATGAAATTTTTAACCGTTTGAAAACGACTTTGTTGCTTCATGTACAGTACATATACACTGTGTGTGTATGGTTACTAAGGAGGAGGAGGGTAATACGTGCGAGATAGAGGAAAAAAATACCCGAAAAACGCCCCCCCCCACACTCGAAATATATGTTCAGCCACCGGTGGCGGTGGTTAAAAGTTCAAAGGGTAACTCAACTGTGAACACATGTACTTTACAGTCGCCTGTGTTTATGTAGCCTTTGTGCGACGCAGACCCTGTGCCAATGCGAAAAAAGCACACGACTTTCGTGCGCTGTATATCAACGGGCAGACTATCATAAATTGCCATTCTACACTAAAATGGTCATTTAAGTACATTTAAAGCCGAGAGAAAAGAGAAAACGAAGGAGAGGAAAAAAAAGTAGTAACTCGGTTTCATTACCCCATCAGTCGCATTGTGAAAAATCTACGTTTATGTCTCTTTATATTTTATTTAATGGGAGTAGGGGGTTGTGTGTGTGTGTGTGTGTGTGTGTGTGTGTGTGTGAGTGCGAGAGAGAGCAGAAAAAAAAGTAAAAAAGTAAGAATTTATTATTATTTGGCTTTTTGATTTTTGACAACTACTGCTACAGCTCAAAAATCGTTGATCTCGTTAATGGATGGTAAAATGCGATTTATTAATAAGACTTTGCAGTTTTAATAACCGAGCCACTAGATGACAATAATTGCAGAGCAGAAATAATATAGAATCCAGCAACAAAAGTTTTAATTTCGTCTGTTATAGCGAGATGCGTCGAATGGTAACGCATGACTTTCATCAGGGCAGTTAAATTAAATACAATACAATACTTTTTTCCTTCGGGTAAGTCTTTTCACTTTTGAACTTTCCAACCCTGATAGAATCCTGTAAAAATGTTTCAATTTTTAATGGGTGAAACTGAACGAGGTAATAATTTTAGAAACTCAGTCGGCGTCTTCGAAAGTGCTATCGTGAAACACTAAAATAGATGTTGCTGCAAGAAACATGGACAGCAGAACGACAAAAATTGAACATTAACGTTAACAGCTGCAGGGGTGCAGTTTTTAACCAAATCGTTTGGAGCGAAAAGTCTCAATGATATTCTGATTACAGATGCAAAATGAAAATACCTTCAAGAAACAACAAATTTTTTCAAATCCTGGTCTCTATTCCATGATTGTGCATACCATTTTGACACAGAACTAAATTTAACATAATATTGATACTTGGGGTGACCCTTGCCAAAGTAACCAACAAACGAAGTACAAAACTCAAAAGGGAGACACAGCTACCAACAAAAATGGAAAGCGACATAAAATGCGTGCGCATCGATCCCAACCTGCAAGTCATAGTCTTATGGACCAACTTGAAGTTCATTCAGAACTAAACCTAACACCTTATTAATTTTTTTTTTTTGAGGTTTGCTTATGTAACAATCCTTTAACACTTGCGTTCCACCGTGGTAATGAATTTAATCGGTCCAATTTAACATCACACTTTATGGCACTACTTTTAACGTAGGTATGACAAAGTTTTCATCAAAGGTGTTCAGTTGAGTTTTATTAATTAAACATAAGCTTAAATCTTAAAACTTATATAGAGAATTTTTATGACTTCGCTTAAAAAGATGAAAATTTCCCGTCTTACAGATTAAAGCTTGAAGCTAAAAGGTTACAAAAACATCTGTAATGACAGCGACATGTGTTCACCCCAAATTGATTAATTATTGAAGAATTTTTCTCGTTTTTTCAATCAATTTGTTTCTAAATCGTTGATTAACCCAAAAAATAAGTTAACAAATAATTATTTTTCTTAGCTTGTGGTTTAGCGTAAAAGGTATAAAAAATATTTGATTTACAGCTGAAAACTAAGTACACCTTTGGTTTTGGTGCAGTTTTTTAGTGAATCTCGTCAAACACCTTCTCATACATTTTTATAAAACAACAATTTTTCTGTACATCTCGCAGTCAGTTTACAAACTGCACACTATGGCTGAAGTTCTATTTGAGACTTTTCCAAACAATCATTTCGAATCAAAAACGAAAACAATACTACACGTAAACGTTCACAACTGCAATAAATGATAATTTTCAAATACGTAGACTAATTTTTATAAACCTTACATAACATATCGTTGTAATTTTAAAACGTCGTAAGTCTAAAACACCATATTTTTCAGAAGACCGAAAAAACGTTTTGAAAAATTCATCACGTAACTACCCAATGTAAGTATTTCGTATTTGTAATAAAATATGGACTCGCAAATTAATGCGACGACGATAACTTGAATAAAATTATACTGGAGTTCTTATATATTAAGTTATACTCGGTAGTCGATGTTTGACATGCCTATGCTCGATGGCAGTTTTGAAAAACAACAAAATCACTAATTCTCGTTGCTGACGGGGATGTGACAACTCCAGAAACAAGTATTTCTGTTACCATCAGCCATTATTATTTGAATTTAATTAAAGCCACACCAGGTATACACCTATGTACGTAAAGGTACCCATTCAACGCAGAATAATAATAATTAGGTGTTGATTAGCCTTCTGAATTCGCATCCTTTTCTCTTTGTTTTTTTTTTTTTTTTTCATTTTTTTTCACAGGTTCTCTTTCCCACATGCATAGGTGGGTAGGTACTGTACACGCTGGATATACGTATATAAATATATACTATACACGTACATGCTCACGCTCACTCTTCTCCTCTCTTTCTCTATTTTCTTTCTAAATAACTGAAACAGTAGTAATTTGTTTTAAAATGAAATGTGGGTTTCGCAGCGCACAAAAAAGGGGGGCGACACTATACGTGCACATTCACTGCGACCCCTACGATATATAATTGCAGAATTGTCGTCAAATGCGGAATTAACGATTCGCGACGCAATTAATTTATCTAAAGCTTCCGAGTCCGCGCGTGAAATAAAAATGCTAAACTACACGTTTCACACGCTTTCACTGGAAAAAGTTGTACACGAATGCGCAATATAAATATTATAGATGAGACCGAAACGACGTTTACTTCGTTTCTTAAATTAAACGAAATTTTTTCGATGCGAAAATTTCGCAGGGAATGAATTAATTTACTGCACGAAATCGTCTCGAGTTCATTTAAATTGTGACTCTTTTCGTGGTGCAGATTTTTTCCCGAAAGTGAAAAAAGGTACAACAGATTCACGTTAAATCATGGGCACGAGTAATTTGCAAATACGGAACTTCCATCAAAAAAATGTATTTTTGCAACACATGCACAAAAGAACGAGTTTTACATGCGTGTACAGCGAATGTCAACAAACGAATTTTTGGACTGTGAAGTTTACAATTTTTCGCGCATCCAAATCCGGCGCAAAAGTGCGTTAAGTACTTTACTATATAGGTGAATGAAAAATGCAACTTTATGAACGAGATTGACGGTGAAAAAAAAAGTTTTACCGACGAGACTTCACAACAGACAAAAAAGTAACCAAACGAGGAAAAAAATACACGAACAGGAAAAAAAATTATTTGTTTCCCTGTTTGAGGATGACTATTTCCACGTTATTCAAATAACAGTGATGAGCTAATGAGGAAATTCAAAAACTGGTACATATTGATAAAATTTTATCACTTTCTTCATATTCATATTTTTGTTTTTTATAATTCGTACGATACTTCAGTACCAAACACGTTTCTGGCGAGGCTATTTTGTAATTAGAGAAAATAAAATTATGCATTCGCATATTTTTTTCCATTCGTAAAAAGTGCGCATATCTATGATACTTTTACAAATCATAAAATTTCCTGAAAAATGAGTCCTATTTACTGTCGCATATTTTCACATATTTGAACCAAAAACGCATATTTTCAAATATTTCCCCCTTTTTTTGGCATATTTGCAAATAAATGTTGAAATTTATCGTTTTTTGCGCATATTTGCATGTACCTGGTTAATTTTCTTAGTTTTTTCATTAATTTAGCAAATGTTTTTTTTTTTAAATGACATTTTCTTGATGTAGTACGATGCAACACTGAATGAGATTCCATTGTTTAGCCCTATTCACAAACACAAACATAACACAACCATAAGACACAAGTCACAACGCTTACACTCAGTTGTATTGATAAAATAGAATTGAGTCAAGATAAAAACGGAAAAAAAAAGAGCTATGTAATCGAAAAAATGAAGGGTATAAGATATTATCGGCGACGGCAAACTTTGATATCGATTTTTTACAAACAATTTCTCAAACCACATGACATCATCGGAGCTTACTAATTTCAAATATATTCAAATCATATCTGGTGACGTAGAGTGGTCATTTTCAATGTATAAAGCCTTGTACCGTGATAATCGACAGAAATTTGATTTTGAAAATTTAAAAATACATTTAATCATTGCCTGTAATTCAAAATAATTAAATAAAAATAAGTTTTTGCTGTTTCTAGTCTTATTTTTGCTATTCAGAAGAAAAATTATGTTACAATTGTACTGGGCTTAAAAAACTGCATTCAATGACACCTATATTGCTCATGGATATTTTTGCATATTTGAATTTTTTGAGAATATTTCGTCTCAAAAAAACGCATATAATATGCGCATATTTTACAAAATTTTGCGCATAATTTTACTTTCCCTATTTATAATTTATAAAACTAAAATAACTATAATAATTCAAAAATTAATGATTCAAAATATTTTTTAATTCCCCTATATAGTAAAATACCTTACAATACAGAGTTGAAAAGTAAGCAATTGCTACTCGTATGCGTTGCAGCACTCATCTTTGCTGGTACTGCAATTTTGCAACTTGTCTACAATTGCTTACTTTCCTCCCTTGTACAATAATCTACTTTTATACACTTGCGCATCCCAATTATGGGCGACAGGGTGTAAAATATTTGAATATATAATCATTTTGATATTATTATTTAGTTATTTAGTGCAAAAACTATTTGTCAAGTTGCCAATCTAATCAAACACAACATTTCAATTTTCAAAAAAAAGAACATCTCAAATGATTCCTCAACCTCTAATTAAATTAGAGAGCTGTTATTTGTAATGATCGAAAGCGGATAAAATTTAAAACATTTCCATATGATTTTGTAATTATCTTTAGCTATCTGACAACAAATAAATGAAATAAACGTAAAACAGTGGAAGATTTGCCGTATTTTGGAATCTAGAAACTTCTCCTTTTTCCCTCAATAATTCCTCAGTCGCTATTTAAGCTAGAGAGCTAGAAATGGTATCTGAAAAGAAGATAAATTTTACCTGAATTTAGTTTAAGTTTAATTTTTTAATCATCATGAATAATTTGAAAATATACAGATAAAAAAAACGTAAATTGATGAAAAAAAATTTTTTTTTTGAAATCCAGAAACCTCTCTTCTTTTACTCAGTGAATCATCAGCCCCTGTTTAAGCTAGATATCTTTAATTAGTACTGCTAGAAGGAGGACAAAATTTACTTGAAACTACTTTCCTTATAATTTGTTAACTGTTCTTAGGTGTTTGAAAATAAACGAACAAAAAAGCGCGAAATAATGGAAAACTTGCCGTTTTTGTGTTTTTTTCAGCTATAATTTCCAAAATTTATTACCTTTATAATTTTATTTTTATTGAGAGTGGGAGTTGTCGCTTTTCTTTTTTTTGTGCATTAGTTGCGAAAATTGTGGTGTGCGACAAGTGCTTGTGGGCTATTTTAACTCATGTCAAGTTTGCAACACTCGCCTTTGGCTCAACTACAAATTCTTCACACTTGGTAAAAAAACAGCCCACATTATGCACTTGTCACGCAATATACTATTTCACTTTGCAAAGTTTGCACTATGGTTCCTAATATGGAATAATAATAATGGGGCTCTGAAGATGTGCTGATTCAGTAGACTATAGCATTAAAGTATGAAAAACAGAATTTTTCCGCACCAAACTGGTTTTTAGGCTGATTAATGTGTAAAAATAGTCATGAAAAAATGTAAAGATGAAACAACTTCATAAAAGCAATAAACATATTATATACCATATAGAGAAAAATGATACTTTTAAATTTTTTGACCAAGATCTACGAACTAAAATTATTGAAGTCAATGCTCTTCAGTGACGAATCCTGAGAGTCGTTTGGGGGGAGGAAATGACAAAAAATTTTGTCGAGTTGAATTTTTTTTTTTTTTGTCCTTCAATAAATTTTTGATGGCTTACATGAATTATGTGGTTTTTTTCATCTTTTTCCTAAAGCTTTTGTATTTTTTTTTTTTTTAATATTTGGGAGGGGAGAATTAATAATGATTGCATCAACGAAATAACGAACTGATTTGTGATTGGATTTGTTTCACAATTCCGTCATTGGAGACTAGAGCAATAAAAAAGTGTAACAAAGAAAGGCACTTCTCCAAGCTTTTATGTTTAAGGGGTAGACAGGTGAGGTGGATAGTTTTTTTTTATAAATTAAAAAGTATTTTTCTACGACATTATTATACCGATAGAAGGGTGGTTAGGTGTGATGGGTAATTTCGTTCTTTTACATGAAAGAAGAACTTTTCATTGCCATTCTCGTATAATGTAAGGTTAGAGGTGGTTAACTGTTTTAAAATAAAAATACACGTCCAAACTCAGAATTAAATCGAACATATCAGAAGTACGTGTAATTTCTTAGAAAGCGGCAGGCCCGTAGCCAGGGGCCAGAAGGTAACGCCCTCTTGACGGCGCGCTGTGCCTCCTGGAAAAATTTTTAATTTTTTTTTGAATTTAAAAAAAAAAGAGAAGCTCTAATGTAGGTTTTGTTGGCTCGGTGAATCAAACCTGGAACCTACATATTTGCCAGCTAAAAGCGGTGAACTTAACCGCACGGCCATCTCACCGCCGACTATAACTGGCGAATGTATTTTATATTAGACAAGGTATGGCGGTTCCCACACACTCCCCCCTAGAGAGACTCAACACGAGTTAAATGACGTTAGATGCTGTGGGAGGTTGGGTGGAATCAGAAACGCCTCTTATACCTATACGCACAGCTTATACTACCTATACGGGTTCTATTTCCACTATATAGGGCGCCATCTATCGGCTACTCAAGTTAGGAAGGAGAGTTGTGAGTTCCACCATGCACCACTAGGGTGCGTGTGTGTCCAGCACACGTCAAGGGTCACCAGATGTAGGTTTTGTCGGCTCGGGGAATCGAACCTGGGACCTACATATTTGCCAGCTAAAAGCGGTGAACTTAACCACACGGCCATCTCACCGCCGACTATAATTGGCGAATGTATTTTATATTAGACAAGGTATGGCAGTTCCCACATCTAACTATGTTTTTTTAATTTTTAATTAAAATTTTCGTTAAAAAAATTTCTTTTGTAAAATCTTTAATTTATAAAAACTTTTGCCGTCTGTGGTCTGCAGTTTGCCCCTTGAGATTTTATTCTAGCTACGGACACGGAAAGAGGCACCGAGTTCCTTGAGCAAAACTGATAACTGAAAAGGGACGCAGAACTGATATCCCATTTTGTACGGAACTGGCGCTATTTTTAGGACCACTTTTCGGGGAAATGGCGTATCACTTTTCTGGTGGAGGAATACAGTATAGTCACACGATTATGACGGCCTGGAAGCCATTGGCCTCCTTTTCTAAATTCGTCCCCGAGTACGAGACACTTAAATATGCACTATTACTGTATTTCCAGTACATACAAAGAACCGAAGGAGTGTAATCTGTAAAAAAATTCTTAAAACTTCCTCCCAAAACGATTCGCGAAGTAAAGAAGCCAACTTAGAAGACACTTAATTATTTCAATTACCGTTCCATTTCGGATGGATTTAGAGATTAACGACGAATTATCGAAGACATTGAAAAGCCTTGTTAAGCAAAAAACAAAAAAAAAGACCAATACTATTCGTTTTATTAGTGCCAATAAAATTTTGTTAAAGCGAAATCAGTCGGGTATAATGCGACGTGCTTTGGTGAAATAATTTTCGCACTTTGTCCGGATTTCATGGCGTCAAGAAATGTGGTAAGGTGTATATTTGCTTTTATGGGTTGATTGCGAGAACTTTGAATAAAACGAGCAGCAAAACGCACTGAAAATCGTATAAATTGCGTATTCGCACGACGATTATGCCAAGTATGAAGGAAGAAAAAGACATGTGCCGGGTGAGAGAGATAGAAAAGGGTGAGAAGGAAAAAGAAGAAAAGAACAAAAGGAAAGTGAAATGTTACAAACATAAACGTAGGAAATCACCGTCAATCGTTGTTTTTATTTTATTTTTGTCAATTTTTTTTTTTTTCCTAGTCTACCTTTCTTTTTTTCCTCAAATTTCGTGATCGGTTTTGCACGAATAATATCGAGCATTATGAATAGAATTGAACATTACCTATTTTCGAAGTTGAAAAAAAAAAAAAAAAAAGATTTATGAAGTTGAGGTGAAGTGTGGCGAGGGCTGTTTGAAGGAGGCTGTAGGAGGAGGCTACAGGAGGAGAAATGAGAAAACGACGTGCTGGTTTTATGGTACCTACACGCGAATTACGCTTCGGTAATTTCATTTTTTGCATTCCAAGCACGAAAAATATACATCTCTAGTGTGAAGGGTGTATGTTTGCAACCTGTCAGTAAAGTGTTTACGAGAGGCGACTTATTTTATTAACATTTTTCGGAATGATCCTTTTGGATATTGTGGTTTCGGAGATGTGTGACGTGAAAAAATGATACTGTTCACCTTTTTGATCGAATGCGGATTTACAGGTTGACGGAGGAAACGAGAAGAGAAACGATGGTCAACTCAATAAAATATGTCGAGGTTACGTGTTGAAAAGGAAAAAAATTCGTTTTTTATTTTCGCACGATTTCCTTGTTTTTTGCGGTTTTGTCAAAAGTTTTTTTTTTTTCTATTTGTTTACGTGCTCGAGTAGAAATATTGTTTTAAACTTTAAAGTATTTCGTCTGCCGTAAAACAATTTTCTAAGATCGTCGGTATTAATAGTGTTCAAATTTTACATTGTAAAAAAAAAAAATTCAACTATATTCTGTAATTTTTTAATCGCAAAAATGGATTTCTAGTAACGTGAAAAGTGTATTTGTTGGCCTTAGAATGGGAGACAGGTGTAAAAATTCAACGTCAATTTAGTTTCGAACCATTACATAATACTTTATACTACTTAGCTAAATAGACGTGTGCGTGTACTCATCGTGACGAAAAGTGTTATAACTTACCTTAAAAACATTAAAAAAAGAAAAAAAATCATAAATAAATTCGAAGTGCAAAAGAGACGCCTTGAAATACTCATTTGCTAATATATTTTTTATTAGAAAACAATCAAAATAATTGAAACATAATATAAATGTTCGGGTAAAAATGGAAAAAGAAAAGAATGAATCGTCTGAAGTAAAAAACGTTTCCAGATAACAATACTCTCAAGAGTATCACTAATGTCACGGACATAGCAAGAACATGTATAGGTTCGAATACTGACCGTATTCAACAATATTTGTAGTTTTCAAAGTACAGGAAAGAAATCCATGGAGAAATGAACGTCAACTTTTTAATGTTTCAAAATGTTCTGGTGTGCGAAAGTCCCACGAAGAACGCACCAGCGGTCAAAGGACAAAAAATTCCAAAAGATCGAAAATTTAGATTTGTGGACACATATACTTTATTTCTAAGAATGAGCAGCCAAATTAAAGGGACCAAGTGCACACACATACCTCACACTTACACTTTGAAACAAGTCATGAAGAAATTTAGTACATTTTGTTGATTAAATTGAATATATTTGAGACAAACAAGAGAATGCAAAAGGAGGACATCTTATGACAAAACTTGAAAATTCAATGATTGCAAACCAGGTTGAAGAAATGATGGTGTTAATATACTTTAATATTGTAGAAAAAGTGAACTCGGACCACGGTAGAAAAGAAGAACTTTCAGGAGAAAAGATCATTATTAAAATTAACTTTATTTCTGAAGAAAAAGACTTGAATTGTAATTTTTAGAAGAAAGAAAAAGAAAAGTCAGCTCAAAAGGGAAGAGTTTAGAAAGAAAAAGAAATATGATGGTCCAAGTTCAGCCAGCAGTAGGTGCCTTTGTTTCTCAACAAGCTCTTGACAAAAAATTGAATAATAATAATGAAAGAAAAGGAAAATAAAGAAAAATTCAAAAAGAGGTCAGAATAAGACACACACGCTACAATGTGTCAAAGAGAGCTTATTTTAAGGTAAAAATTCACAAGTTTCACACTTTGTGACAACGAGAGGAGGGCATTGAAATTGAATAAAAATTTAAAAAAATTAAGAGTTGTTCATTTTTCACTTTCTTGCATTTTTGTATTTGTTCTGTAAACAATGAAATAACGTTACCACCTCCACTTTATTTTTCCTTACTATTTTCTCCTTCTACTTTTTTTACAGTCATTATCGATCCCTTCTTATGCAATTTACACATAAAACATAAGTAAAAATTGGGTGGTGGACACTTTTTCACAACTTTACTCTAGAATCATTTTCAATGCTAAAAAAATTGTTCAGTTCACAACTATATTTATGTGTGTTGATGAAACTGAACAATTTTTCATTGATTTTACTTAATATTTTGGCCAAAACACTTTCCCAAAAGCTACAAAAACAGTTTTCAGATATATTCCTTGCAATTTTTCTCATTCTCTCATCAAATACAATTCTCCAATCATTGCTATGTTTGTAAAATATTCTGGTGAATGAATGTAAAAATATGTAAAACCTCTCCTTTCATAAAGTAGATACCTATTAATAACCTTTCAGAGGATAAAACACTCTTAATATCACCAAGTGATGAACAATTAATTGAAAATAATAGATTAATCGATTGTTTAATGGTCTATTATTTTTGAAGTGAGTCGACTAATCAATTATTTCTATAATATTCAATTCTTTTAGTGGTGTTTTGGCAATTTTTCATTAATAGCATGGTTTGTGATTCTTGTTCATTGTTGAACCAATTTCAATTTGCTATGAATTTGCTATTTAAAAAATATTTTACCAAAACCTCAACTTTCCCAGGATCCAATGTTTCATGTTTTTAGGAAATTTTACTTCTGGGAATTACCTACTTATAAAAACTTAATAGGTATTTTTAGTGGTTCAATAGTAGACCAGAAAATTTATACCGTGGTATACTAGGTTCACCTCCTTACTAGAAATTAACATTACCTATATCCACTCTAAGTGTTTTTGAGTGTTGGTTCTGCCAATGGTAACATTTTTAATGTGTTATAAAAATTTTACATAACTTTAAACAACAAACTGGATAATGGTTTTCGACAAATACCACCTTATTTAATTTAATTTTTTGAAAAAACAACTTCTAATTACTATCAATGAAGCTGAATTTAAGGCAACCAAATTTGAATCTGCTACCGTAGGAGTGGGGACAATAGCTTCAATTTCTTGTAACAGGGTGTAGATGAATGTTCATTCTCTGTTATATGTATTTAGCACTCTGTGAACCTAAAGAGAGTTGTAAGATCGGATACAGTGCAGCTGCGTATGAAGATATTTAATATATGAAGATGAAAATAAACTATTGGGGCTAAATTCAAGAACAATGGTCAAGTAATTTTTTCATTTTTTTTTGTTTCACTTATATGATTTCTTCATATTCATTATATAGATATAACTTTGTTAAGATAAGTAATAAAATTCTTAAATCACTGTAGATACTTAAGTATCGTTCTTGCGTAGAAGTCTTGGTAAATTGTTTGTAGGTGTGAGGTGAAGAAGATTATGAGTACCCAGAGATATACAGCTAAAGAGATTTCCAACGAGTCGATCAAAAACATATCAAAGATAATGAATGGTTTCTAAACAGGATATTTGTTAATGTGCATGCGTCATGTAGCTCTAAAGACGTTAAAATAGACATCCTCAAAAATGTCAAAGATAAATATCATAAAATGTGCGCAGCTTTAGTTGCATAGAATGTAAAACTCTGATAGCTCTGTTTTCATCTTTGATACACTTTTGTACTACAGTGTGTATAGGAAATTTGAAATCTCTTTAGCTGTATGTCTCTGGGAGTACTCTAAATTTTTGATGTGCAAACATCTCAGTACTGATGTCTATGGTAGGGGCTAAAACAAAAATTACGATCTTCAGATTCTCGTAAATGTAGGAACTCACGCTTTTTTTTTCATAACAAGATGTTTTATCCTAGAAAACAGCAAATACTAAATCACTGAAGAGACTGTTCTATTTGTTTTGTACTGAATACCTTAGAACTGAACAGAGAATTAGAATCTTCGTTCAGTAGAACTTGTCGAGAACCTACATCTCAAGTACAGCAAATATTCACCATACCGAACATACCTATAAGGTGTTTCGGATATGGAAAAAAATAGTTAGGTACTTTTAAAATTTTAGTTCTGAACAAAAAAGGATATTTCATCAACATTTAACCCACTTATGCCATTTAAGCTAACTTCAACTTGGCCCATAATCATGTCAGATGTAATAGTCCCAAAGTCAAGAACTATAACTTTAAAAGTCGCACTTTTCAGTCACATTTATCGAACATAGCTGTTTTCAATCAAATTTTCACATCACTCTCCCTATGAGACTGTTTAACAATGCCATTTCGAACCGTTCCTAGTCCATGAAACGGTTTGTTTTTTATTGTTTTCTAACAAGGGACGTGGGCTACCAAATGAAACGAAAAATATTCGTGTAATTCTCCTAGTCCCTGGGCCAATTAAAAATAATCAAGTATAAATGTTTATAAATCGCAAATAATTATGGGGTGAACAAATCGTTTAAATAATTAATTACCTTTAGCGGGATGTGTTTCAGGGGCACGGTTAGGCTTATCGAAAAGCTCTGCCCGATAAATCGATACAATTACCCAAAGGTTTATATCACTACTTCTAATTAAAGCGTTAGCATCCAATAATCGTAATTCATAACATTATGGGACCGGCGATAAAACAGAATAATAGCAGCGTTCGAATATAGTTAGTCGTATACTGTATACCTAATATACTTATACATATATATATATATATATATCAATAGTTTTTGGAAGGGAAAGTGGTGTAACAACTAAGATAGGGGGGAGAAGTAGTTGAGAATAGTAACAGCCCAAAGTATGCGAAGATTAAACCCTATTAAATGGCAAATCCCGTATAAAAGCAAACCAAAAAGGGACGCAGCAACGGCAGCAGCAGAGAACACGAAATGCAGGTCTTAACGAATTCGACGAATTAATCACACTTTAATTATAATTACAAGTGGTGTCACCATTTCGCATCGACGACAAACGTCGTCGTCGTCATCGTCGTCCTCGTCCTCGTTGTAGTATTCAATTTTATTTTTGTGATTCTGCAAAAGAATGCTTGAGGGGGACGAGGAAGAGGGTAAAAGTAGCCGATTTTCAGACTCTGACGGTTCTTTTTTTCAAATGGTATTTTTTTGCAACGTCTCGCACGTACACTGAAATTTCCAGTCGAAAAAACACGAACGGTCTTTTGCGGTTGTAATACAGCCAATTTCTGTCTATATATGTTCTTATACGTAGCTTTTTTCTTTATTCCTTTTTTAACTGTATAGTAATTTCAAAGGAACAGGTTAAGAAAATCTAGATTCGACGGAAGTGTTGAGATTTCTGTTCGAAAGATTTAGCATTTTTTGTGATATTTTTTCTGATTAGCTTTTATATATGAATAGATAGGTATCCAAATGTAGAATGTCTGCACTAGGAAAGAAATGAATGAAGCACGAAGACTAAGGGCTGCTACGAGGCTATCAACATATTTGAAATTCTCTTTTATGGCTATATAAGTGCTAGGCACTCGATCCAGGCTTGGAGAGGACAAATCAAAGCCTTTAAAATGTATGCATATACGGGCATCTTATAAATATCATTATAGCGACCATGAGTACAGGAATCACAGGGATTACGTCCGCCTATAACGTCGGCCCTGGGGCACCGTAGATACGGTGGTCCAATTTTGTAGGCGGATGTAATATAGGTGATGCCGGTTTAAATCCCCGAGCCACCAGAACCTATAAGTTGTGACCTTGACATGATACTGAGAGCATATCAAAACAGCGCTATCTCTCAGACATGTTGGGGACTCAGTGGTTGCACACCCCTGCCTTCTCCCACTACTTTTAAGCAGTGGCAACTGTGCACAAAGTTTGCGGTTCCTTTCACACACACTCTGTAGCTACTCGTCAGCGGTCCTGCTTCTCATACCATTGGTACTGTGGGGGGTAGTGTAGCAACCATGAGTACAGGAATTACATCTGCCTATTACATCATCCCCGTGACACTGTGGATACAGTGGTCCAATTTTGTAGGCGGGTGTAATGTAAGTGATGCCAGTTCGAATCCCCGAGCTGGCAGAACCTATAATCATAACAGCATGAAAAATCGCAGTCAAGTATGGAAGGAATTTAACAATGTATAGCTACAGGATGAAAAGAATTACTTTTCTCCATCAGTGAGAGGAAATTGCGGTATCTGACACATATTATGAGGAGAGACGAGTACAAAATGCTGAGATTTATAATGGAAGGAAAATTCATTACAAAAAGATAAATTGAATGGGATCGAACTCAAAACTAGTGGATCAAGGATTTGCAGCGATTGATTGGAGCCTCATCATGTTCATCATCATGAAGAATAAGAGTAAAGGTTTTTCAATTGACGTTATGATTATCCTGAGCAGATTTTTCTTCATTTTTAATTAGAGTGTGTAAGACACAACACACACAAAAAAAAACTGTAGGAATCATAATGGTGTGAGATATTTAGGGACTTGAACCCCTTGATGACAGCTGTCGCTGAAAGACTGGCTAATTTAGTGCACTGTATGTTAAGCCACCCATTTCATGCTCAAATTACTTGTTACATTCTGTACACAGTTCAAAATTGTCAGACCGTGTTGCATCGGCGTATAACAGATTATATCATGTTGAAAAGTGCATTTGTTGAACGTTGTTGTCTACAAAGTACAACGTAATTAAATCACCAATACATACAAAATACGTATGTATTTAGATGAATGTGCATGTACAGAGCCAGGTATAGAAGACTCCAGTAAACAACAAACTTCACCTAGTGTTTACTGAGGTTGTCTCTCCCGTACTTAAGTACAAAGCTAGTAAATACGCAAAGCTATTGATTACCTTCTGTTAAGGAATCCTTTTCATAGCCTGAGGTTTTCCAAAAACACAATTAAATATTATTAAGAAAACCACATTAACATAATATTATTACATTAGAGCAGGAAGGTGGAAATGGTGTAGTCATCAAACTAAGGAGGGCATGACCAACAACAGTTAAAAAGTTTGAGAACCATTAATTAACAAGATTAATAATTATTTATTTCTGACACATTGGATGCGAGCAAAAAACAATATGAACATATTCATCAGCCGGGATTTTCAAATTTTCTGTACGAAAAAATCATCAAGTCCTATAGAATAGAAACAGCGTTTTAAGGAGAAGTTTATTTTTTTGATTAATACACGTTCGGCCACAAGAATTTTGAATGTGTGTATCTCAAATTACTATGTTCAAATGAATTTTTAGAGTCCAGTTATGTCTACCAGTTTGGAATGAATAAATAAGTATAGTAAGTCTTTTTTATTACCCGCATCAAGTATGTAGGTATCTGGTTAAATAATATTTTACAATTTTTTCAAAACTTTACAGTGTTATATAACGTGAAATGAAAAACATTAAAAACACCGGCTAAAAGGGGTGAATGACTCAAAATTACGTTTTGGAATTTTCACTAATTTTACACAAAAAAAAACCTTTTTCCAGTTGTAGTGGTTTCAGATGACTACAGCTTAAGTGATTTGTTCGCGTATTTTCAAACCTGCGTTTATCTCATAAAGTTATTTTCTTTAGTTCATCGCTTTTTTATAGTTTTAGGATACCTTTTTAAACCCAAATGTTGTAGCATTCTGAGTTTAATGTCAAAATAAAAAATAATATAAGATTTACCAAACAAAAATCAAAAACAAAACGTTTTATTGAAAACACAACAACGAGGAAAAAAAATTAGCATAAGTTAGGGGTACACAAAAAAAATTGAATTAGTTTTTGTTGAAAATCTATTTTCTGTCGTTAACATGTTTTTTCATTTCACATTGTATGTGAATATAATCATTTTCACAAATTCGACAAGTTTCATAGGTACCTACTTTCGTGTCGTAAAAATCAATGAACTTCAATGAAAAAATCAATAACGTTAAACTCTGAAATATAATTATGCAACATTCAAGAAAATAAATTTCGTCAAAAAATATCTGAGGTAATATTAATAATATTGGTAAATTACTTTATTTATATCATCATAAGGCAACCAATAGCATCCTAATTAATCGATTTGCACTTATATATCATCCATTTTCAGTCTACGTGATATTAAGGCCAATTTTATTGCAAGTAGCTAACGTACTATGAATTTTTGTGATATAAAAGCTGTTGAACGTTTAAGTTGAGAAATACTCGACAGTCGAATAGTTCATATGGCTACATATTATGTGAACAAGTGAATGTCCATTAAAAACCACAATTTAAAACAATAAGAAGAAACTGTTCACAAAAGGTGTGAAATTGTATTGGTGTGGAGATAATTAGTAATTACCCATGCTGAGTACAGAAAAATTATTATTAATTTTCTATTTTTCATAAATTTTTATAATTAAATATTCGAAAATACATTATTAATTCAGAACCACTTTCTGTTATCATTTATTCCCAATTATGGGAATGTTAATAAATGAAGGTTGCAGAAAATTTTCTTATTTAATTTCATATTTTACACAATAAGAAATACAAAAATCTAAAATACATTGAAAATAATTGCTGAAAAATAGTAGGTTACTAAATTCGTGTATCGTAAGTAGGTAAATGTAACGATAGACTTCTTTTTATTTTTCGGGTCAGGAATATCTAAATCTATTTTTCACTTAATACGAAGAAGAAAAGGATAGATCCAAGATAAGTATATTTCAATTTTATTACCTCGTTTGCAAGCAAAATGGGTGAAGTCTATCTCTGCTACTTCTAACTTATTCTCGACTTTTCCTGGCTTATTATTTATAAAAAACAAAATAGGAACTATGCACTGTGACGTCCAAAAATGACATACATCCCGAGTATAGGCGTTTGAAATCACAAGATGAAGTATATCAACGAGTCTCGAGAAATCGTAGAGTTGAGACCACAAGTCAGCTCAAACAGTTAGGCCACCAGCCTACCAGCGAAAACTCCCAAGGCCTAAGTAGTATGTTAGATAATTTTGTATAGGCGAGTTAAATAAGTTGGCCAACCCATCAGTACAATTCACATTTTATTGCAGTAAAATCACTTACAGTTGAACACAAGTATATCTGGTCATGCAGTTGTCAAAAATCATATTGCCACATGGTTTCTCAATGTTCAGTGAACCAAAAGATTCCAACTAAGTACACTCGTCATTGGAATTGAAAATGGTTTGAAGTTGGACTGGTAATGGTTATGCTAATGGCATTCACTTTTCAAGTAATTTTGGTAAAAACAGTTAAATGGGTGACTTGAAGGTCGAAAGCAAAATCTGTAGCACCTATGTTGTGAATATTGTTAAGTATTCATGACAAACGGAAAACATCAACGTATAAAATGAGACTGACTGTTCACAGTGGAACCAAATGTGAACAGTCAAGGAGATAAAATATTGGTTCATCGGTGATTGAATTATAATATACACGTCACCACAAAAGTATATAAAAGTCATCGATTAACTTGTCGCAACATCGTAGAATGGGGATTTTATCTTCTTTAGGATTTGATGTACGTATCCGTGGTTTTAACAATAGTATAATCTTATAATTCATTAGCCGTTTTCTATAGTAAAAATATGTACAATAGTTGTATTTGGTGGTGACATGAAGCGAAGGCCATGGGGTTTCAGATGTCTCAGTACCTATATATTTCTAGGAAGGGTAAGCTGAGCAAACAAAAGGGCTTGAAAATTTTTAGCCTTTCTTTGCCCATGGAAGATAGAAAATATTTTAAGAAATTCAAGATGACCAAATTTCTGCAAAAAAAAAAAATAAAAAAAATAAAACAGTTAAGTTGCTCAATTTTCCTTTTACTTGGTAAAAAAGATATCAAAATTCTAATCCTTCTCAAAATATAGCCAAGATCTTTCATTATTCTGTATAGGTAATTCCGCGGTAAATGGCCAAAAATCAAAATTTTGCAGACTTCTCTGCAAATTAACCTAAATAGAGAGTGGGGCATCATTTTGATAGTTTATTTCTTTATTTTAATTTTTTTTTGGTTGTTTTCTTTTTCATGTACTCGACCTGCAGAAGACAGAGGTGTGTCTATTACTGGCTGCCAAAGTATCTACTGCAACTACCATTTTTCCTTTCTCAAACTCTCGAATTCTAAATTGTATTTTTAGCACTAATGTCTGAGACACCATTTTTTTTACATGCGGGTCTTTTTCATGTCTCTCAAAATTACATTTAATTATTAATTTTGGTCATAATAAAATATTCATAAATCTGTTTATTGTTTTTACTAAGAAAACAGATGTTACACCAGCAGCTTAGCGATTTTTTTCATTCTCTTTTATTCATTTTTGTTCATTTTTGTAGCATAAATGACAAGGTTTTGTTGTGAAAATGGGCAACTTTGCCTCTGGAGGGGCTAAAGACTTCGATAATGGCTTCAAAGATACCTCTAAATAACAAAAATAAATACTGAAAATTTCATCAAAATATGCCAGCTGGTTCTGAAATTATGGGCGAACGAATATAGTGGCCTATATAATTATTAAAATGCATAACTCCATTTTACATAATTTTATAGGAGAAGGAAAAAACTATTTTTCAGCATCAAAATTCATTTCTTTTTTGTTGAACTTAGATTTATAAAAATATTATACGGAATTAGTATTTTATTCAACTAGTTGAGTATGAAATTTTTTTCAACAAATCCACTAAAAAGAGGTTATTGTTTATTCGATTAAACAGGTTAACTTCATTCAAGAATAGAATTTTAGATTAATTAAATACTATCCAGAAGTGAACTTAGTTGTTTGTGTGAGCATCACCATGTAAAATGGCCCTTTTTCATTGCGACATTTTGCAACTCATGTTCGTGTAAATGGTACTATGAAGAAATAAACAACAAACAGTCAAGAAAAAACTCATTTCTACACTGTTTCTACACTGGTGAAGAAATGAAAATCATTTTTAATTTTCCAAATTGATTTGGAAATCTCGTATTTTGCTAATCAAAATCAATTTAATAATAAACTCCTTTTGGTTTATGAGTTGAGAAATAATTTTTGTCAATAAAATTTTTATAATTCTGCTCATGGATAAATTATAAATCCAGGTAAAATAAGAAATAAATGGAGATACGCACTTTTCCACTAACCAATATTAACCAACATCAATAAGTTGTTTCGACATACCTACAAACTTTCGTAACTTTATTGACTTGGAGATACGCATTTTTCTGTTTTTGGAATGACACAAATAATATTAATTTCTCAGAGATATGCCCAATACTAATTGATGCGTTGCAAAAACATCCACCAGGATCACTAATAACCCAATTTTCACAATTTTGGAGATAAACGCTCTTCACTAATTAAGCTGACGGACTACTTACGTTGAGTTTTATTAATATAGATATAAAAGTCTTATTTTACTTAATATGTGGTCCCAGTTAGTGGTTTCTTCAGTACTTAAAGGTATATTGGCGATTTTGTTTTCAACGTGGTTCTTGTGCAATATGCTGGAGTCTTTCAAACAAATTTAACACCTTTTTCAATTCTAATTTTTCTTTTTTGCTTTTGTAACATGCGTTTGTTTGAATATCGCTGTTCCTTCAATTTGAATATATAATTTACTACATAACAATATTATAAAATGTGTTAATCTTCCTTATGATTTAGTTTAAGATATAAGTACATGTGATTTATGTTTGGGTGCTCAGTTCATTAATTTTATTTTTGAAGTCTCCATTGTGTGTTTCCATAAATTTGAAATTTTCGACTCTACTTTTGAGAGCTCATGTTTTAGACTGTCAGTATGCGCTTCTTAGACTTTTGTACACTACACCCTTTAATCTCATTTCACGATCTTATTTATCGTTGATTTTAAGTAAAATTGACAGAATGAAAATGCAGTTAGCAAAGAAAACAAATAAATGGAAAATTACTAATCTCTCTGTTAAAATACTTCCGACTTCATCAAACTTGTAGATGCCCGAATAAAATTTGTATGTTTTGAGTGTGTGGAATACCTTGTCGTGAAAAAGTATTCTCACTAGAAGGTAAATTCTACAAAATTTAAGCGTGTTCAGCCACTTCATATTTAACATATGGGTAAGCCAAAACCAAGGCAAACACTGACGATTTTAGAGCCGGTTTGGACGGTTTTTATACTGGCTTATTTACATGCACACACAAACACACGTACGTAATAAATATGTACGTTAGTGAGAACAACCCGGTTACATTATCCCCTATTGTGATAAGAGATGGTTGGCCAGTTCGTGTACGGATTGTGACATCATTCTATTGTTGAGATATGTCACAATTCGGTAATCATACATTACCTGCATGTACTTGCAGGTAATTACGATCAAACTAATGTGTGTGAGTTTTACATTTTGCCAGCCTTTTGAGGCGGCAACTGACATTGAGGGTCCGAGCCCCTATCCCTCATACATGTGAGTCCCAACAGAGTGTTTAGATGATACACTGATGAATTGACAGACAATAGAGGAAGTTGTAAAAATCCAATATTCACTTCAATGCTAACAAGGAGAAGTAAAGATTTGAGAAATCAACGGTAAATTTGTGAAGCGCACTCATCGACGAATTTTTACATTTATTCTAAGCCCAAAATACTTTGAAAGCTGCATATTATAGAACTATTATTTTAATTCGTACAATTTTGGAACTGCCTATACATGGTCTCGAGTCACGATTACATTTTGAAATGACAAGAAAATGTAGTCACGATAAAGAAACGCAAAGTGAATGTAATTTTTTTCGTCCGAATTCGAGATCTACGAGTACGTATTGCCATATAATTGTGGAAATAGAATTTATTGCATTTACAAAAACAAACTTTAATACATACGTATGCCACCACTCTGCCTGCACGAAAGGAATGGTCATGAGAGGCAAAATAAAGAGCATGTTCACGTGGAGAGAAAAAAAAATCGCTTGACATTCGAACAATAATTACCGTTTCACGAACGGTCGTTTCCTTTTCGCGCAAAATATTTCTTCGATAATATAAAAACACTTTTTAGAAAAACGGCGCGACCGGAAAAAGAAAGAAAAAACGTTTCATTTTTGTGAAAGATAAGAAGAAAAAGTGTCATGATTTAAGCTCGGATTATCCAGAACAATGAGGTCAGTTCGTATGTGTTATTTTCTTTTCTTTTCAACTTCTTTTCACGGTATTTCTTCTTTTTTTCCCTTTCGTTTTTCTTTTTTTCTTTTTTTTTTATCTCCTTTCTTCGTGATTTTTCTATGGAAGCTACGCTCCCATCATATCGATTATCGATTTCGTATTGACTCACAATGAGGAATTTTTCTGTCATGTGTTCGTGAAAGTATAGTAATATGGGAATTGTCATGTAACTGCATGTGGCGAAAAAACCTAAAATAAATTTAAGCATTTTACAGAAAGTCCAATTACCGATAAGACAATTTTTTAAGAAAATATCGCTTTTTAAATTATTTAAAAAAAAAAGAAAGAAGTAAAATAATAACTGTAACCGAAGTAAATTTTATTAGGAACGTATTAATGATGACTGAAGGAAAATAAAAATGAACATAATTAAATAAGGTCTCATTGTAACACGCAGTGTTCTTTATTACATTAATAAGAACTTGGTTTCAAGATAACATTGCTACTGGTTTCACCCAGTGTTTAACATTGAGTCCCTAAATAAGCATCTTCAATTAATTATGGTTCGTAGGTTGTAACTTGTGGTACCTAAAGGTACCTAAAGGTACCACTAAAGGTACCACTAAAGGTACCACGAAGCAAGTTTTCTAGCAGCTAGTTTGCTATATTTGCAAGAGAAATTATCACTCATATTTACATGTCGCAATAATTTAGCGCTATTTTGCTAACTGCAAGAAAAAACTAGCCGATAGAAAAAAAAGTGTTTACACAATAATAGCGTTTTCCACTGTGTTAATACAG
Source organism: Ericerus pela (assembly GCA_011428145.1). Classification (NCBI taxonomy): domain Eukaryota; kingdom Metazoa; phylum Arthropoda; class Insecta; order Hemiptera; family Coccidae; genus Ericerus; species Ericerus pela. Next base: position 581,781 of record WOFM01000243.1, read on the forward strand.
TTATTATCAATTATCAAAGATAAATAAAAATTATTGAACTATTCTAATAATAATTTTATTTCAACTACAGCAAAAACAAAATTATTGATAACAACAAAATTACAAAACTGATATTATAGGATTAACACATTTATACATTTCATGATATCATTCTTCTAACTACTAGCACTAGCCAACTATCCATTCAGTTTGGATAGCCGGCTAGTTGCAAGTTTTTACTATCCCATAAGTTTACACGAGGCAATAAATTTCTTGCAAGTTAGTAAAATTCTAGCTGCAACTTTTGACTAGCGGTAGTGTTTACATAAGAAAAATGACTTGCAGCTAGAAATTTTCAACTAGCCGCTAGAAAACTTGCCTCGTGGAGACGTGCTTTAATTTACCTGTTTTTTCCTTTATTCATTATTCTTTTTTATTTCCTTCTTGAGCTCGTATGAAAAACGAAGTTACTAACTGTGGCCACCAAGAATTTGGACCACCATCTTGCTTGTTTGCCTTAAGCTCGTCTCTTTTATATTCATACTTTGGCACTTATGTTTTGGTATGCCATGCATTCACAATGGCTGTCTTTTCATACATTAACTCTAAACTTTACCTTTTGAAATTATTATTTTCTAAAGTCTCTTGATTTAATCATGGTCCTAGTTTGTGGTATTGTCATTTAAAGTATGTTGGCACCTCCATTCTTCACACGTAATTCTGTACACAATTATGTCTTTCCTTTTGAACTTTATCTTCATATTTCGGATTTCTTATTTCACTACAATTAATTCTCATGCGCTCCTTAATTGTCCGTATGTTTTTTTTTTAAATTACAATAATGTTCTCCAAAATGTGTTGACCCTTTTTTTGAGTCCTTTGACGTGTAAGTAATGTGTATGAAGTGTATCTGTGTGCGCTCAATCCCCAGTTAATTTGGTTTCTCTGATCAGGAAATACAACGTATGTCCGTGCCTAACTTGCTCTTTTCTGGTTTTATCTTTCAACCTTTCTTTACACTGTGTCTGCGCTTTTTATCGGGACTTTTGCACACTACAAGGTCTTGGCAATTCACTTCATATGAATAGTACAGCAGTATGTATTTTTAACATCTTGAACATACCTACTTCATTTGGCAGAACTTAACTGATGAAAACTTACAGGGTGTCCGAAAGTTAAACAACATAATTAATTTCCATTATGAATTTTTCGGGTCAAAAAAATGAAAAAATTCTCCTGCAAAAAGTTGAGAAAGGCTTCTTTCTCAATTTACCTTCTTATTACACCTCACCATCAATTGAAGTTAAAAATTAAAACTCAATCGTAACTTCTCCAAAAATTTAGGCAATTGCACAAAATTGGTCAGATTTTTTAAAATAGTCAAATTTTTGTAAGCATTCAGTGTTTCAAAAAATGAATCCCACAATTTTGTTTAGACGGAAAAAATACTCAAAAAGATACAGGTACCTTACCTTTTTGTGAAAATTCAATATTTTTAATTAAAACACGGTTGAAAATTAAAATCAGGTTGAAATGGTTGATAAACTTGGTAAAAATTTTGTCTTTCCTTTCCTTCAGCGCAGCACCCACCCATTATCTTTCACCAAATGTAACACTTAGGAAACAATTTTTACTAAATTTTAATTTTCTACCCTTTTTGTCTCAAAACTATTGAATGTTCCCAAAAAGGTAAAGTATAACCTGTAACGGCCAAAAGAGGTGGTAATGTACCTAATTAGAACTACTTTCAGTGTTACACCATACACGAGATATTTAATACTGGACAAGCATTAATACCTCTATAATAATTTAAATATTCAGTTTATTATCCACAAATATCGTGGACCTTAACGTATTTGAGAGACTCAATAATATTTAAAACATAAGGTTGAATTAACACTTTTAATAAAATAATAATTTGTACACCAACAGTACATTAAATAATACGTTAATTACTATAAAATAAATTTAACATATGGGTTTACTACCATTTAGACAAGACTGTCTATTCACTAGTAGCTCTATAAGAGAGGCTCTAGGTACAATGTAAGAACTGTGTCTTATTCCTTCAAATCGAGAGTTTATATACTTGTAGGATGCGACCATCCCCTAAATAACAAAATTAGAATTTCTCGTTTTTTCCCCAAAAATAAAATATAATATAAAATAAACATACGCACTTTAAAATGCCGTGAGCGTCTTCGGCTAGGCTAAACTCTTAGCCTAGCTATGTAGCCTAACGTTTTTCCCTCTCTTTTAACCTTTTTGATCTTTTACGCCACCATCTTATTTTTAGAGGTGGTAAATTACAATACAACCTCGGTTGTCAGAATTTCCATTACCATTTTCTTGTAAATTATTATGTTATATCTGGTACTCTGTCATACTATGATTTTTCTGTACAAAATCATCCTTTGTTTTGTCATTGACCATAACAGGTCGAAATATTTTTCGTCTACATTTTTATAAACTTTTGATTTTTAATACATAATATTTTTCTTTTTAATATGGTTTAATTTATATTCGCGGGCATCGAGCCCGCTCGAGGAAATTAACTGGGGTTAATTCAAGCTGATCTTTTCTAAAAGACGCCGTCTCAGAGATCAGCTATGAGGTAATTTTTTTCAATTCACTTTTTTTCCTATTGCATGGTATAAAGCGGTTCAAACGATCACCTGGCTAGCTGAGCAGGTCTTGGGCTCTTAACTTGCATCTTCACCAAATTCTGTTGGCGGAGATGTTCTTGGTTTATGGAATTGAGTGTGTTTTTTATTTATGGGGAAATTATGTAGGTTTGTATTGGGCTGGATTCTGCCACCCAGGTTCGCATACCACATACTCATTTGGGGTATGTAAGTGTACGTGTCACATAGGCTAAGTGAGGTAGAGGATTGTTATTATAGGGTTGTGCTGACTCGCGATATACTCAAGAGACAGGCACAATTTGGTCATGAATATACAGACGTTATATCTATATTCATAAAATCAAATACAGGTAATTTAGTGGTTGTTTACAGAGAGCTATAGGATGTTTTCACTATTGATGAATACTTACATTTTTGGTGTTTGAAAATGTGTGAACGAATATGTTCGTCATATTTAAAAATAGACGAAAATATGCGTTACATAACCTACTTTGCGTATTTTTTCCTTCAAATAAAATGGTGGAATTTATATTTTGCAACATTGAATGGTTACAAAAATATGACTATTTTAAAAAATGTGACTCCTGTTCAACACAGCTTGCGGGTAAAAGTAATAAAACTTTGATGCTTGGTGAAAATAAATTACGTGAATACCTACCTACTCTCAGCTATACCAAATTCCTATCATTTCTGTCAATTTTTTAGATTTTAAATTTTTATCCTGCCATTGTTGGAGGCTATAACACGGGTAGAAAACATTTTTAAGCATTTTGAAAACGAAACATTTTTGGTTTTGTCAATTATAAAAATAAAACTTTCGAGTTATTCCATACAACTTCTGAACACACTTCGCAGAATGAAACCAAGATCACAAGTTTCTATGGTTGCTTCAGATGAGAAATACAGGCCAACAATAACACTTCCCACTTTTTCTTGGTATCCGCCCCCCCCACAAAAAAAAATACCTCCATGATTCGACATAATCCATGAAAACGAACGCTCTTTTTCTCCAGCCTCACAGTTCAAGAACTATGGTTCTATTCACATTGACCTCGATGTTGATTATTTTTAAAAAAATATATAAATAATAAAATTGAAATCCGGAAAAAACAAACTACCACGGTCAAAAACACAAATTATGAAATCCTTTCATGTCAAATTCGGTCATTAGTATTTCAGGAAATTAATTTTAACGTGAAAATTTTAAAACAATATTGAAACGTGTAAAGTATCCTACCTACGAGACTACCTCTCTCAGCTTTTGCAATCATCTGAAAGAAAATCAAATCAAAAATATGGTTAAATCCTACAAAAGCAAAAAGTGATTTAATATTTTAAGAAGATTCTCTCATAAAGACACCTGTTTTTCAGAAATAGGTTTATTGAGAATTAGTTTTACAATTCACGTTTTCTCGTTGAAGGAAAAAAAAAAACCTACAAAATATTATGGCTTCTGTAAAATGAAAAGAAAATCATTTAATTAAAATGATGAAAACGTTACCCACTTTCCACGAAAACTTTTTTTTTTTTTCCATAATTTTTGAGATCATACTTAATCGAAGGACGTTCATTATTATTGGCAGCAAAAATGTAGTACCTAAGTAAAAAGTTTACAGGGGCATTCAATACGAAAAAGAAAATGTGAACAACTCAGACTTGATGTCATAATTATTCGAAACCTGAATTTCTCACTAGACTACCTTTGTTTAGTTCCGATGATAAAGAATTAAAGTGATTTGATAATTCGCCGTGAACCCTCCACTTTAATATTATGGGAAAATTAACTACATGTATAGTACTTATATTATAATTATTACTATGATAAATTAATAAGTCATTCCTTGTTTTATGTTCGTTAAACTAATTCTACATTAAGAATTCTGCTCTTAAATTTTTTACATACTTTTACGTATTTTTTAAAGAAATTTTTTTTATTAATTTTTTTTTATTCTCTGAAGGGCGTGATAAATGAATTAAACTTTTAAAGCTCTGTTCTTATATTTTTTTTCTATATTTTTGTTTTTATTTTAAGTTTTTATTATTTTGTTTTATTTTGTTTCAATAATTTCTCTTATATTTTTTCCAATAAGTTAAAATTATACCCTTTTCTAGACCTTTTTGTTGTATCTTGTTTTTTTTTTATTTTGGTCTTCAATCTCTCTCTTTTTATTTGAAGTGAAAGACTGAAAAACAATTTTACTCATCACTAAACATATAGACCAACCTCACCTGACCTAATCCTCTATGCAAAATGGTGCCTTTTGTATTTGAGTAATTATTCCTCTTTGAAATCGTGGATTTACCTAGCATTTAAATATAGGCCTCACCTTAGTTCGGATCCGAATATGTACCTATGCCAAATTTTATGACTATTGGACTAAAATTGAGATCTGTACCACGTTACATAAAAGGGTGTATTTTTTATACTTATGTGTAGGGCATGTAGCTTACACTGAGTCTCGACTGCCAAAAGTTTCTTTCGTTCATGAAATCAAAAATGTAGGTACTCACCCCAAACCTCGGGTTGTTTGATAAGATAAATTTTAAGAAGTGGATTCGTTTTGAAAATCTAATTAAAAACAAAATAGAAGCAAAGGTAAATGTTCTTTTCAGTCTCTTTTATTCGTTTTTGTCCTTTTTTTTTGTGATTTTTCTTTCATCTCATTCGCGACCGGACATCAGTCACTTTTTATGCGATAAATGAAAGAATTTAATAAAAACTTAATGGCAGATTTCTTTTTAAAAACCAGCTAAAAGAAGAAAATATGTAGGTAAGTTACTAAGAAAAAAAATTCTGAGAAAGAAAAATAATTTTATAGAGGGTAATTCTTCAATGGTAGTCTGTTGTTCATTTCCATCAAAATGTCATCAAGTAAAGTGAAAAAAAAAGTTCAATATTGTGGTTTTGCAACACGAAAAAAAAATGTATTTAGGTCCTGTAATGTCACGAAAAATGCGTTTTGTGCGTTTAATTAAGAATCGCTGGGAAACGCTGGTTCGGAATTTCCGTCATTTTCTTTAATTAAACGCATTAAAAAATATCCTCAATTTAAGAAAAGCTTTCCTTAGTAAAATATCAGACTCATTTTCGCATCACCCCTTCCTATAATAGCAACAGATTAGCATTTAAAAACGCCCTTTGCCTTGTTACATGTTCTAATTATTTATAGCATTCAGTTATGCAATTTTATCAACATTTTCGTTAAATACCTACTAAATTTTTCGCTTAGTATAGCTCAGTTTTTAAATTTTTGAATTTTGTTTCAACTAAGTACAACGAATTAACCATTCGTATAGCAAAAATAACAAAATTTTCTCACAAACATGATAATTCGAAGGATTGTACAGAAAATTTTGTTTCGTTTAAGGGAAATATTAATATATTATAGGTATTTCTTATTTTTGGAAATTTTCACATAATTATGTTTTCCAAAAAAGTGTGTATAGCCAAGGACTAAAAACAATTACAAATTACAAAGTCAAATCATGATTAGAATGTTCAATTGGACATTTTCAAACCTTCATATATGATTAATGAGCGGATTAAAATACATTTGAATGATAGCTGATAGCTAAACACTAGCAAAATATCAATATTCACTTGCTTTTGGAACGATATGCAGGAATTATATTTATAATTTCAGTAATTGTTAACCAATTTTAAAATTAATTTGTAAATTTTAAGATAATTTTCAGTATATAATTTCATACAGACTACAACTAAGTACCAATTAACTGAAACATGCAGTTGCATCAGAAAATGTATCATTTAAAAATATATCAGGGCATTGTTTGGGAGCTAATGAAGAAATTCAAGTATCCAATTCACCTTGTTTTCATGAAACAAACATATTATTTGTTTTGAATTCTTTTGCTTGAATCTTCAATAAAATAATTATTATACATTTGGCTGAGAAAGAATGATTAAAATGTAGCAATTTAATGTTAATTTCTTCTGAACTTGTTCTGAAATAATGGTTTATTTGGGGACAATACTCGTATGAGGTACAGGGGCTCTGATCCCTCGACAACAGTCACCACCCAAAGGCTGGCATATATTCGTCTCTATGACGATAAATGAAATAACACACATATGTTTGTATGTTCATACCTGTATATACGTACAGATAAGATACATTATACGGGCTGTGATCAATTACCTGATAAGAATCTCGGTGATGTCACAGACCAGCACCAAACACGCTGTGTCATTTCTTATCACCTTATAAAGGCAAGAAACAATATAAACTATGATATAACCTTATAAAGGCAAGAAACAATATAAACTATGATATAATACCATATGTATATGTATATATGTGTGTCTGTAGGTGTGTGCCAAATCCACTATATAAGCTCACAAAACTGGCTACAAAGTTGCCAGTGTTTGTCTTGGATTTGGCTCTCCCATACTTAAATGTATGAAGTGGCAGAACACGCAAAGCTGTAGATTACCTTCTACCTGTGAATATCTCTCACAACAAGGTATTCCACAGTTTACTACCAAAATTGTTTATCAATATTTAGTTATTCCCAGTGGCAAAGTGTGTTATGAGACACTGAGAAAGTGTCTACTATCTTTCAAAAGAAAAAAAAAAATCTATAATGCCAATATAACTATATGTAATATACTAATATCAATATGATGCAAGTCATCATACAAAAACCCATATTACCTACTTGTTTTCCTTTCTTTCTTCTTTGTTTCGGACGAAAATTGGCTCAGAGACATTCTTCATTATGTCTGGAAACTAACAGTTTGAACAACAGTTTTGATGCTAAAAATTAATTTTATCTGTGTGAGATTCTATAGCCATTTTTAAAGGTGGAAGTAAGACATGTCTCTCTGTTCGACATTTCACGTATTCAGGACTATAACTGATTTTTTTTCTCTCTTTCTTTTTATCTTCTTCGTTTTATTGTGGAGTAGTAGTGTATGACGTTTTTTTTCTTCATGTTATTCACTTCTTCGTGTGTCTTACTCTTTTCAGTATTTTGCCTTCCATAAAAAATAAAATGAAAATTCTGGCGCAGCAAGCCACGCTAGAAAAAGTAGGTTTTCAAAAAACAAAAAATTGTGATTGTGAATTGTCTACCCAACTACATTTATCACGCTTCACCACTGGTCATTTCTATCGTTTTGTTTTCATAACAGACAGTTTCTCTGTTGACCAACAATTTTAGTTAAACTGAATATTCTAAGAAACTGAACCTTCAAACTGGCTAAAATCTATATATGAAGAAAACAAAACTTCCTCCTAATGAATATTGTATAATTAAAATATGAGCTCATAGACTTTACATATAAAACCAATTCTGCGTAATAAATAAACGGGACAAAATGTATGTAAAAAATTGTAGAATAAGAATTGTATATTACACATGTAGGTATAAAAAAAAATATACAAGAGACTTACGTCGACCTATAAAAAACTTGAACTCAACAGAAACTGACTTTCTGAAGTATAGGTAAATGTATACCTGGGTACTTGGAATTAACCAGAAATATCCGATACTTAATTATTACAATAATTATCGCTATTTTGGCGGCTATCAAATGAAAATTTTTTATAAATTACTTATAAATAAAAGTAATTTTTACTAAGTAATTACTACAAAAAACAAATTTTGAATTTCATAAACGTAAATGTTTGCACTTTAAATTGTCTGTAATTTTCCGACCTGAAAAATACGTATTTGTATATAGTAAAATTTGAAAGAAAAATTTGGTGGCCTCGAAAGGGTTTAAGCCACAAAACTAAATCTTCGAGAACCGTAAAACTGAAACGGACGCAGGAACGTAAAGTTTTCATGGAAATAGGAACAGAAAATCCATTCTCCATCAAACACGCTTGAAACATATCACATTAAATGATGTTGCTTGCCATATTTACACGAACAAAATTTTATATTGAAGTAGATTTAAAAAAAAATAAAGTGGGTAATTAGGTACCTAGGTATTTAGTAAAAAAAAAAAAAAAAAAAAAAAAGTTAGTGAAATGAACGAAATTTAATTCACCAATCAAGTCGATGCCGAAGAAAAGAGATAAACAAAAAAAGTTGGAGAAAGAAAGAGAGTTACTTCTAATTTTTCTCAATATGAAAATACATCAGGGAGGAATTCCAATAATATCCTGGTCGAAATAACGAAGTGCAAAACCAAAATGAGGGTCTGAAGAACATCAACAAATGATAACATTCTGGCAATTCGTTTATTTTCTTTTAAAAATTGCTTTTTTCTGGAATTCCTACGCACTACGTACAGTTCATTGAAAAAATTCTCTTTTCAAATTCAATTATCGAGTCGAAAAAAACAACGGGTACCTACCGATTTTTTCGAAGGTCCACATTACACGTAGGTACTATGTTTTCTAATTAGCTGTCCTGAAAATCTTATTTTCCTATCATTTTCTTTTCAGTATTTGATGTTCCCAATTGAATAAATATTTCTATTAATTTATTTTAACAAGGTTTAAATTGTATTTTTGGTTTTTAGGTAGGTACGTTTTAATGATAGTGAAAATTAATTAAATGAACTTATTGAATGTGGCATTTTACTTAAATTAATTAACCAGTGCCGAAGCTTATTAAAATTTCTAAATTTAATTCACTAGTGTCTAAGTTTATTACTTAAATTGATCAACTAGTGCTTAAATTTAATAAATTATCTTACGATGATGAATTAGTGCACAAGTTTGGTAATATTTTTAAAGATCTAATGCCATGCTTTCTTCAAATTTCTTAAATTCATAGACTAGTAAGTACATAAAAGTCTTAAAATGTAATGTAGCCTAAATTAAATAAATTATCATAAATTAATTGACTAGTGCTACATTTACTGAATTTTTTTTAATTTATCAACTATTAATAGTGCATACATTTAATAAATTATCACTTTATGGACTATAGTGCCTAAATTTAATGAAATTTCCTAAATTTATTGACTGCTGCCTGAATTTACTAACCTGTCTTAAATTGATGAAATAGTGCCGACACTTAATGAAATTTCATAAACTGAAGGACTAGTGACTAGATTTCGTGAAATTTTCTAAATGGATAGACTAGTGCCTAAATTTAGTAAAATTTTTCAAGTTGATAGACTAGTGGTGTTAAACCTTTATAGTAGCTTTATCACCCCTTTTCTGCACTCTTACTGCCCCTGAATAATGTTTTGAATTTCATTTTTACTGTGCTCTTACTGCCTCATTACTGCTCCTTTATTGTGTCTTTACTGCACATTTACTACGGATTTACGGCCCCCTTACTGCCTGTAAATGTTTTTAATTTGTTGTAATTCGCGGTACTTTTGTTTGGCTTGCCCACTCAAAATAGTAGTATATTACACACCAAGGTTCAAAAGTGAGTGTTTGTTTTTTTTTATTAATAATTTAAAATATTATTTCCATTAATAATATCTACAGGGTAAGAGGTTAGGTAAATTTTCTTAACATTATTAAAATTAAAATAAAAACATTATCAGTACCTAGGTGAGTTGGAGTTCAGTCAAAGATTATCATACATTAACATTGCCCTTGTTAACTTATAACCTCCATGTAAAATTTACATGGAGACTGCGTTACTCTTTACATTGAGGTTATGTTTCGATCAACGAAAAGCGCTATTTTCGGCTTGCAAAATATCAGTGCAAACATTGCCTTTCGAATCATGTATTATGAAAAAAAATTACGAAAAACTATCGATAGCTATCGATATCTTAAACAAAAATATCGATCTATAAATGTTTTATTGACATTTTTCTTTTCTAGTACCAATTTTTTCGAAAACTACTGAACCAATAAGAAAACCAAACTCCTACCAGATCTAGTCCCGTATAAAGAATACCTTTCGTGAAAATTTTAACCCTATTCCTTTCATAGTTTTCTCAAAACCATGAACACAAAATTTTTTACAACAATTTTTCTTCTTCAGTTTTATCATAAACTACCAAATTAATAGGCACCAAACTTCTATCAGACTTGCACTAATATAAGCAGAATCTTTCGTAAAAATTTCAGCCCGATACAGTCTATTATTTTTTCAGAATTCTGGAAAAACCACTTCTACGAATTTTTTTTCCCCAGTTTTCTTCGAAACTAATAAACCGATAAGCACCAAACATCTTTTCGACCTGCTCCAGTATGAACAAAATCTTTCGTGAACGTTTCAGCTCTATACGTTTTGTAGATTTTTCAGAACCAGAAACACAAAATTTTGGGCGATACATCCACACATCCACATACATATGAAATAACCAAGCTTTGAGATGGGCACACCTGTATAACTGACTCCCATCATTTATTCCCACTCAACTACCCCCTATATTCCGATAACACTCCTTCTTCTATCGAACATCTGCTTCTCGCTTGTTCTGTAACTGAATTCTAATTAAATCTTCCTTCCAGTTATCAAAATCGTCCGAAAAATTTTTACTCCGCGATCTCTCATCCCTGATACAACTTTCCTCCATTAGCCCCGACAGTCTGAATAAATAGTGTCTTATATAAACAAAAAGAAAATCTAACCCATTTAAATCTCGCAGGCTTTTCAACCATATCCTAAGCAATACCATTTTTGACCTTTTGCCTCTTCTTTTCGTCATCAGAAGTATGAAACCGAAGTTCAACCTATAACCTGACCTCTAAAATGCCCGAAGGCCAAACTGCTAAACATTCATCCAAGTCTAATCTTCCCTTTACTTACGATCTACAAAAGAACAAAATGCAGCTGACAAAAAAAAAAAAAAAAGTAAAAGCTTGTTTACATTCTTTTGGGCCTGTTTCCGTGCCTCTGTACTTCACCCACTCACTCCCTAAACTTCTCTGAATTCATTCATTTTGTTCCCTCATTTACCGCATAAAGAAACGATGAAAAAGAACGCGGAAGGCCGCATTCAGACACCAAAAAGAAAGAAACTGAAAAAAAAAAAAAAAAAAAAACTAAAAAGAAAAGTTTCAAAACTTTTCTTGGTTAAAACGAATGAAAGAATGAGAAGAAAAAAGGAAGCGAAAACAAACGAGACCATTCTCTTTTCTGTAGAGAAGAAAAAAAAAATGAAAAAGAAAAAAAAGAACGATGAATTTTTCATTCGGTGAGAAATATTCAAAAAATACTGAAACCGATAGCTGACCTCTCCAACCATTGGTGTTGTATTCTCATACAAATTATGCCAAGCGGGTGCGCATTTCCGCATACAAAATAAAGCTTCTTCCTTTTTTTCTTCTTTTTCTGTATAGCTTTTTTTTTTTTTTGTTTTCTCTATCTTTTTTTCTCTTTTTAGACTTGAAAGAATTTTCCCCAGGCACCTTGTTTAAAGCGACTTCTTGGTGTTACGCAAAATGGCGTACCATAATGTAAAGTCAGATTTAATTAAAATCTTACCTCACGTTTCTTTCATTTTTCCTTTTTATTTTTTTTTATTTCATTTTGGTCTTCGGGTTTTTTTGGTTTTTTTTTTCCACACTTATACAATTTTCTTCTTTATGTATGGTTCCCTACATTTTTCTGGTTTTAGAAAAAAAAAAAAAAAAAAAAAGTACAAATTTATAAATACTTGCTCATATTTTCTAATATAAATTACGATATGAGACAATTTCATTGTTTTCTTTTTTCCTCCGTTTTCTTTTTTCTTTTATTTTCTTAATTCCCATCCAGTTTTAAATTATTAAATGACGACCACTAGGACGATACACCACAGAAACATTACTGGACCAGTAAAACTCAATAAGCCCGATGTACCTTTTAATGTCAAAACATGCCAACGTAAAAGTAGGCAACCTTAGCGTACCTTCAGCGTATTTTCAAGTTCACCAATTTAAAATACATCTAACAAAGACATACCTTAAATTCACAAGAATAGCGTACATAAACGTCGTGTAAAGTAGTGGTTGGCTATTTAGCGCCAGCGTGTCTAACTAGAAATTATCGTTCTTTACTGGTCCAGTACTATTATTCAGTTGAAAGGTAAAAATGATATTTATAACCACCATAGTTTCGCTGTGTGTATGTGAAACCAGACTCACAGTAGGTAACATTTCCAGTGGCGCAGCGTCTTGGTAGTAAAAAATTAAAAAATAAAAATAAAAATAAATAAAGAAAAAAAAAAGAAGAAAGAAAGAAAGCTCCATTACGACAAACGCAACCGAAAATGTGTTTATTTTAATTTAACGCCAATACCGGGGTCGTGTTTCTGAAATGATTGATCGTCGCCTTTCGTTCTTATCATTAAGTCAACCTACTGCCAACCCCCCTCCTCATCCGTCCAGTAAGTGTATTTTAAACAATATTAGAAAATGGGTTCGTTCCGAGTCACCGACATTATGCGTTATCGTCGACCCTTCATTTTTGCAGAATAATTGGAGGTGATACGACCAACGACTGAATGTATAAGCGGCTCATTTTTGGGCCCACCAAAAACCGTTGAAGAGGGGCCCGTTATTTTACATAACTAACTGAAGAATCCCTTCTTCGGTAGTCGAATCGACCTAATTTCAATGTTAGGAATTCGGTGTGTAGGATATGAAGTGCGAAAGCAGTTAGATAGGCTACTCTCCTTTTGAAAGACTCATTATCATAATGTGCGAAGTAATTTTTCCTCATTGTTATTAACGGAATCGCACCCCATGTCCAGGGTATTTTTTGACCGTCTCAAATTAGGTAGTTTTCCAGGTGTTGGAACCCTTATATCGTATTTCACGTCGTATTTTATACGGCCGGACCCTTCGCTGAGAGTCTGAGACAACGATAATTTTACCCTCAAGTACTGATTACCTAGCAACCAGATCACTAAATTTCAACTTTTATTTTTTTAACAGAGTTTTAGCTTTACCTACGTACGCCGACCAATTGGTATTACTGTATTCGGAGGGGAAGGCAGCGAAAATTGTAATCCTAAAATGATTTCAACAAAATTCGATCCACTAAATTTTGTTGTAAGCTTTTTTCAGAGTGAAAAAAGTGTGTATAACATGCTCTCATTGTAGTATACTTACGACGAATAATAGAACTCGTTAGCAGTGTAGCCTATACCCACAACAAATAACAAAATTCCTCAACAGCTTTGAAGGTACTAAAATAAACGGACTGAGTAAGAGAGTAAGGAGGACGGCTTGCCCCTCGTGAAATGTTGGTAAGTTTGATTTTTCTGCTCATCAGTTGGACAGTTGGCAAATCTTGAAAGTTGATGTGATCTTTTTCTTAATTTTGCAACAGTATGTTGGCAGTTTTGGTGTTGGCAAAATTAGAAGTTATATTATTATACTAGTTTAAAAATCATGCCAGTATTAATGACTTTGAAAAAAAAAAATTAAAAATTCTGCAATAGTTGGCTATATTTTGGACATGTCAAAATTAGAATTTGTATATTATACTAAATTATTGGAAAATTGTGCCAGTTTATGATCTTTTTTAATTTCGTTCACATTTCTATTTTCACTACGGAGGTAAAAACTGAAAGGTGCAGGCTGCCAGCACGAATTTCGATACAAGTTTCTTTTGCTGTAAATTTAAGCGCAAGAATAAAATGAAAGAGAGAAGTAAGAAAAATTTGTTAGTGTGCGTGTGTGTTTGCATTCAACTCACGCATACGAATTTCATTTTTTACAAAAAAACAACGAATTATATAATATTATAGTGTTGCCAGTCAGCAAAAATAGAAATGTGTACCACATTAAAAATGACTCGTCTGCTTCTTGCTTGTGTACACTGAGACCAGCCTTTTTTTTTTTAGATGCGATTTCACAACTTTAAACTCTTGGAAATTTCAAAAATTTCAGTTGGCAATTTTTGTTTTTCTACCTCCTCTAAAGAAACATTTCGCTACACTGCTAAAATTAATTTGAGATTTCCCGATATTGTCTCAGTTAATATAAATATAGAGGAATTACATGACTTATGCAAGTCCTGAGGCCAACTTATACAAAACCAAATAAAGGTATTATAATTTACATAGGTACAGACATTAAAATAATTGATACAGAGAAAGTAGGTATAAAGTAAAGTAGATGTAAGATTCATGGTTATTTATTGGTAAACCTCTTCCTTCAGAATTATAAGAATGAAGTATTAAAAATTTTCAATTACATAAATTTATAGTTTCCTCCCCCCCAAAAAAAACAAACAAAATGAGCTATCTATTGAATCATTTTTATTTTTTTTTTTGCTTTCATTAACAAAATGTTAGGCTCCATGAAGCATGGGCAGAGAATGGATGGGCTGTTCATCAGAGAAAATTGATTTAAACTGTTCAGTTGATGGTTCACATATGGATAAAATAATATTGTCAGGACTAATTTGAGTGAATTATGATGGCCATCTGAAGAAGAAAGTTTTCCAAAGAGAATGTCACTGGGTATAATGATCAGTCTTCTACCTGTAGACATATCGAGAATAGAGGAAAAAATGTTTAAATTTCCACACCCTTTTTCTCGATGATAAGCCATAATGGTACCTATTTTCAGTTTTTCTGTTGAAGTAACACTGATTGCTTGAACACTTGTTGGCCACACGGATATTATTGTAACTACTAATATTCTCTCGATATGTTTTGTCTATTATCATTCTCAGTCTGGTGTTCTCAGAGTTAACATATGTAATGATATTTTCGTATTGTACATAAAAATTTCCCAAAATTTGTACATCTATTATCATCATCATCATTACTCTTAATCTATTTTCTCTTCTTATTCCATTCATAAATACTCACATCAATCAAACAAGTCAAGACTTGCCTGATAACATCATGTTCCTACATAAACAGTTACTTTGTTTACACAAGTCCTAAGAACTCATTTCTTGTTTATTATATTTTTGCAATCTTACACATATCTTAATTTCCACTAAATTATTTGTTAATACCCACTTTATGTCATATTCTCTTAAGACCATTGGTCATACTTCATATGCTTACATTTCAATTAACCAATAAGATTGAAACCCTTCTCTAACAATCTATAAAATTGCTCAAACCTCCTCTTTAGACTAATAGTCTAACTACTATACTATAATCTCATATTTTATACTTCTAAATTAATTCACTTTAGTTCAATTAATTCTACTCTGATTCTTAAATCTGATAATGTTTTGTTACTGCTTATTACTTTTATATTCTTCCGTGCTTTATAAACTTACTATTTAATACACTCTTTTGTCAACTAATGTGTTTTAAATATTCTGTTACGATATATAACCGTCCCCAACATACCTCTTGTTACTCTTGAATAATAAACTATTCATTGGTGCGGTACTAGAGTGTTTTCTACTAATTACCTACTATAATATTACTTTCACCTACTTCTTTATTTCGTCGTCTACAACTCATTCAATGGACATATTTCCCCCCCTCGATGTCCAATATTTTCAATTACCCCCAAATCTACTGCGTAACCATTTCTGCACCCTTTCTTTGCTTCAATCACGTTTCAACTGATGTTGTTGTTCTTCTTCTCCACTTGTTATCTACCCTTCCCTGATGCCAAATGAATACTTACAATGCACTAATAGCATCTTTTGACCCACTAATCCATCACATTTGATACTGCCTTTCAATGAGCATCCCTATGTTGTCTGCTGGAGGTTTATCGTAGCGTAGGTACTTGCAGCCTTTCTTTCGCTAAGAAAAGCTGATAATTTCATTGTTCCATCAAATAATCGCCTCGCCCCTTCTCCAATTTGACGAACACAATGCGGTATTTTGTTCTCAAACAAGAGCCAATCAGTCATCAGCCGGCTGAGCAATAAGATGCAGACTGCAGATTAGAGAATGAGCATACAGAAATGCTTCACTTGCAAGCATGCTTGTGCTGTACCTGATGGCTGCTGATTTGATTTTGAACATGAATAAAATTTAACAAAAATACAGCCATTTACAAATTACTTCTATGTTTTTCTTTAATTTTGCATTCGATTAATAGGCCTGTGCCCAATTGAACGCATTAATTCCACTGCGACGGTATAGGTACAGACTACTTTCAATTTAACGCTCGTTCGTAGAGATTTATACCGTTGAATGCTTTTACAACTCGGTTTCAAGGCATCAGATAGGATTGTTTTTTTTTTCTTCTCTTTAAGTTCTAATTTTTTTCTCTCTCTCACAGTAACAATTGCTGCTAATTTTCTCTTTACCATTCAAGCCGGTACACGTTCTCCAACATCGTACAAAAACCAGATGCTAGTCAGTCTCTTTTATCAGTCCTACCTTTCATCGGAGGATAGCCTGAGTCAAAAAAAAAAAAAAAAAATATAGCTCTCTTATCGTCGATAAAACGTCACGATACGTTAATTAAGAAGGTTCAATGGGGTGGGGTCCGGTAGTTTAATTAAAGTAAAAGCGCTACTCGTTTTCTGCAGATGTACGCGAAGATTGTCATTGTTTGATTTTCCTTCATAATACCAATAGGATAATTTCTGGGCAGTTTTACAGTGTTTTCGAGGATTTTTCACGAGTTGAGGGTGTATTGTAAGTTATCGGTTATTAAAAATGAGACCAGTGGGTCCAGTAATTTATTTTCGGACTTACCAAAATAGATATGAAGCATTCGAATGTGTTGTTTAAGATTTTGTGGCTTTGCTCGTATGATTTTTACAAGATGGCGTAGAAACATATATACGGTAGAATTCAGTTTACTCTTTTCAAGAGAATTTATTGACGATCGTCGATCGCGAAAATTATGTTGTCCACCACAAAGCAATATTGTAGATTTTTTTCTGTTTTTGGATGGTGTGAAAGGAAGAAGGCTTAAAAGACTCCTCATATCGGAAAATGCCACGTCTTTGTTTAGAAATAAATAAAGGGTCAAAACAACCATACAAATTACATTCGACAAGAACCACTTAAATTCGGCATTTCAAAATCGAATTAATTATATTCGGGCTATGATGAAATCAGCGGAAGTCAGTTTCAGTGTCTACTGATGTGTTTTTCCATTTAAAATGCAATAATAATGTTTCAGAAATTTTCAAATTTTTGGATTGCATTACTTTAATGTCGCCTCCTATCAATAATTTGAATACCTAAACTGGAATTCGATACAAATTCTAAAATCCAGCTGATTTAACGAAGCTGAACTGTCACTTTTCATATACACATATTCTTTCGAATTTACTAATTATAAGATTTGAGCTAATAAGAACACACATTGTATCATAACGTTGTGTCGATAAATTATGAATTTAATGAAATGTATAATAATAAGTATTATTTTCCTGGAAAAATCTGACATTAGTCAATAATATTTCTATCGAAGCCACTTACTGTAACTTTAACTTCATTTTGTATAATTTGTGTAGGAAATATTGGAATTAATTTATTCCAAGTAGGTTACAAATAAACATCTTAGATCATATCAGTCTTGGCTGGTCAATACAAGCGCCAAAGAGTTATACTGCATGGTCAGAACTGGAAGTAAGTAAGTAGCCCTAATTAGTGCCCCCAAAAATTAATCAAATTATCAAATCGAAATTTTCCAATAACCTATCACTGCTAATTTCTTTTATGACTCTCTTTCTTCCCTCTCATCTCAAATAGACGATAAAAATTTTCACGGCTCTTAGTTGGACCATCCAGCAAGAAATTATTTTCTAGTCACGATCAGGTTAACATAAGTAAATTTAAATTCAAAAACATGAGGAATTGTTCTTTAAAATTAAGACATTTAAAAAAATAATTTTTTCTTTTTTTTTTTCAAACAACTCACCTCACGACTCACTTAACCTAACTTAAACCCATGCATGAAGTATTATGGAGAATGTCTTTTTGACTGAAAAAAAAGAAAAGACACCTCACCTATAACCATCAAAAATATGCTGAGAACGTTAGGAAAATGCATTTTTAATTTTAAATGAAATTCAACTTAGCCCCGCCCCTGAAGCTAGACCCCCTAATAAATGTAGCAATGGTGACATGCCTTTCACATTTGAACAATAATAATTCACTTCACCAAACCTAACCCCACCATAATATACTGGTCACTGTGGACCTGGTTTTTACAATTGGAAGAATACTTAATTTTTTCCATCAGTGAAAACTTTATTACCATTAAAAGGGTTGAACATCAGTGCCAGAATTAATTTTGATTGATTTCAGATTTTGACTGTAACACAGTATACAAGATTGCAACTTTGATGTTGTCCACGAGGTAAAATCCTAAAGAGTGAAGTTGTTTATGTGAAAGCTGTGTGCCATGGGATAGAGTTAAATAAAATTTGTTTGGACGCTACCAGTAGACTGAGAGGTACCAGTTTCCTGGTCACTGTCTCTTGGGTTTACTGTAAAAACTGGCCATTAATGTCTAAACAGTTTTCTAGTTTTTGGTTATAATAAAAAAAAAAAGCGAAGTAAATTATAAAGAAAAAATAAATAAAAATTCTAAACAAAAACTTCACTGGTTGAGAACAAGCAGTTAAATTCAAAATATATATTGAAAAAATAAAAGGATAAGAAAATATAATCATATAAATCTATATATATAAAAGAGAATGTATGTCTGTTTGTCATTTATGCATTACTATACCATTCATCCGATGGCCATGAAACTTTTGGAAATTGTTAAGTATACTCCGGGGAAGGTTTCTGGCATAATACGAAAAGAAAATATCAAAAAGTTGCCCAAAAAATTCCCAAAATATGTATTTTATTCAATATTGATATATCGAAAAACAATATTGCATCGATCTGGTGAAGAACATCAATACATCGCAAAAAATATCGATGTTTGTTGTATACCTATGCGATAACAGTGACAGTGAGTTTGCTTCTAATTCCGTTGCATAGGATATAGTAATATTTTAATTGAATATTTAACAGACAACCAAAGAATTTTGAGGTGAGGTTTTCAAATTTCAGCATTTGTTAAACTCATTGAAATGCTCACGAATGTTTAAATTTACAATCATAATTTTATTTTTTTGGAAGGTGTCATTAATAAGTTCCGTTTTCCATTAGATTGAGAATTCGTAATACAATAATTACATTAATTACTGTGGAGAATGAATTTGGTATAAATTTTACAACCCTCAATTCAACTACCTATTTTTTTTTTCCAATTCCTTGAATTTTCTTTCTTCAGAGATCGCAGCAACGCGCGATGGGTCAGCTAGTAATTAAATAAGTAGAAGAATTTAGTACTGGTTCTGCTGGTAGTGTGTGAACAAAACTGCTATATCGTGCTATAATATTGCATCATTTTTACTCGATATTGTTGTTCAAGCTGCGCAACACTGACCAAACACTGGGTCAGTCACCCCCACAAAGTTTAACCTCAATCTCATTAGTTTATTTTAAAAATCTCAATATTTCAAATGAGAAGCCCAATCATAGATATTCATTCAGTCACAATGTGCCACAATGAAAAAATACCCATCATACTCCTATGGGGCGAAGTTTTTTATTTTTTTAGTTTTGGTATTTTTCCTGCTTTCCTATACGTTGCGCTTTCGCTATTGTTTTTCCATAAGACAATAATTAATACAAAAAACCAAGCGTCGGAGGAATTATTTTAGGTACCTACACAACACAGACAGCGTTAGACACATTTAGGCAACGCCTGTGTGTGTGTGAGAGAGTGTGTCTGTATGTGTGTATTGTGTGCGTAGGTGTATGAACGGGTGTGTGGATACCCTTGCATAAATAATCGCGATTATACCACAGTATACATTTCATTTGACACTGTATATGTTTGTGTGTATCGCAGGCGAATCTAATGTGGCGATAAGGGGCGGAATCGTAAAGCAGAATTTGCTGCAGCTTCCAGAATTTAAAGCTCCCATCGGTAACGTAACAACGCCTGTCGGAAGAGAAGCCATACTTACCTGCACCGTTGACCATATCGGTAAATATAAGGTAACGTCTTGTTTTGAATTTTCACGGTTGCTTTTTAGCACGTTAGAGCCAATTATTTTCTCTCTCTCTCTCTCTCTCTCTTTTTTTTTTTTTGTTTCCAACATTTTATGCAAATTTTTAGAGCACTCTCTCACATTGTGAATAGAATACATTATAAATGTCGGAAACACGACGACAATTTTCTTTTATGAAAAACACGAAGTGGACCTTTAGTGCAGACATAGGTGTAAAACGGAATACATTAATAATTCGACCATGGAGAGATGGAGAAATTGTGTACTTTCTTCAGTTTTTATCGAGTTATTTATTTGGAATTATTGTTCTCAGTGTATTATTTTGATTCGTATTGAAAATTTTTCTGCAATCTAATAGGAATACCTACTCACCCAGACGACTAATAAATTAAAAAAACGACAGAGAGAATTATTGATTAAATATTATTAAAAACAATTACATAAATATTTTATTGAAAAATATTGATTTGTTGTTGGTGATGTAGTACCTGACCACCCATTTTTTTATACTCGATACCCACCCGAAAAATGCCTATATGTTCTCATACACCCAAAGTGTGTGTAAAGAGGCGAATTTCTACTCAGTGCCGAAATACTATATTGTCTAATTAGTGCAGAAAGTAGGCCAAGAATGAAAAATTACCTTTCCGCACTTGTTGGAGACTATATTTTCTGTAACGAAAACGTAAGAAAAGAAAGAAAAGCGAATACAAATTTACAATATACATATACCAATATTAAATGAAATAAAAAATCTTTTCCCCCAAATAAAAAAACTTTAAATGAAGAACCCAATTTCAAGAATTTTCTGTAATTTTAAAGTGAAAAACAATTACAGAAAACAAATATACCCAAACTGGTAGGTACCTTCCTAACTTTCAACTTTCTCTTTTAGCATATGAATGATCTAAGCACTATAGATAGATACTTTTTGATCGCAAAATACCAACATAAACATTGCCTTTCTGATGATATGAAAACAGTATTATTTCTCCAACCAAATTAATTTTCATTTCAAATTCGAAGTCTTTGTGGCATTCACCATTCTCTGTTTAGTGATGGTAAAAATCAAAAATTTTCAATATCGATATATGTATTTCGACATCGATTTATTTCGATACATCGATATTTCCAAAGCTTCCGATTTCCACTTCGAAAAAAAATGAGGAGTAAAAAACAAGTCATCAAATCCTTTTTTTTTACAGTATTTTACACTTCTCGGGGATGCAGAGGGGTAGCCTCGATATATCGCGATATTCAAATAACATATAAATTTTTTCGATATTTTTACCATCACTTCTCGGCATTGTTCCTTGTCTGCCTAAACAATCATCTTCCATGAAAGAAAAATGGAGAAAACGAATATAATATTTTCATGGTAAATTTTCAGTAAAGTTTTTCTCCTTACATTCTACGAAGGTGTTTCAAAAATGATGAGAACTACAAACACGAAGAAAATGTAAGGCTTGCCTATTTATATCTCTGCTGGCATAAGTACTCGAGTAAGAAATGTCACCGACACACTTCACTCCGTTAAAAGAAAGTTCACATTTCAAATCCATTACCTTAGTTTGTACAGCTTATTTATATGTACACCTACTCGCTGTGTGTAGGTCTAAGCTAAGGAACATCGAACATGTATCGTATATCTCAATGTACGATAGTGTAGAAAGATTTTTTTTTTTTTTTCTGAAAAGAATTCTCTTTACTTATATAATAATAACACGTGTTCGTAATTTTAGAAAATTTCGACCCTTTGCAATTGAAAATTTTATGAAAAATCTGTTTAACATTCTAGTAACTAACGAACTCGATTGTTAAATCCAATCCATAGACCATAATACAGTAGGTGGATTGTGTGAATTTACATAACAACAGACGAGACACGTTTGCAAGGTTTAGTAAATTTTATTATATTTTATTTCTATTCATTTTTTTTTCTCACATTATCATAAAAAACTTCTAAAAAATTAAAACATTTAACAAACATTGGTACGTCAGAAAAAAAACCATTATTATGTGATAGGGTCAAAGTCACAATTAATTTTTTCGGAAAACATCATTAATGTACCCACATCAATATGCAATAAATAGTAAAACCCCAACAGGACCCCTGTTACAATGCCTCAAAATTTCTAAGTGAAAAACTATGACGTCATCAGCCCTCTCAGCTGCTACTAAGGTAATGCCCGTCACACTACATTTCAATATATTCCAATCAATATGCAATAAATCTATTTACTTATCTATTTATCTATTTACTTATACTTATTTTATTCAGTAGGTACCTGTCCATTTACTTATTTTATTTATTTATTTATTTATATATTCATTTAGAGGGCAGTCTGAAAATATTGTGGGGATGATCAAGAAAAATACAATACACTGGTCGTCATTTTGCCCTTAGAAAGTTCAACAGCTGGCAGGGATGATGACGTCATAATTTTGTTCTTACAATTTTGACTGTCACATTTTTTTATGAGATACCCTTGTACCCCTCTTTGAAAGACGTTTTCCATCAAAATGTTTAAGACCACAACACGTTGCCACAGTAAGTATTTTCCTTCAACTTGAAACAAATACGTTTTACTGACAAAAAATTTTATTGTGAAAATCAGTACAGCATTAAAAGCGAAACTTTGTTCAAAGAGTGTAGGAAAAACAAACAGGACAAAAAAGTGCATTGGATACCATTTTCTGGGCTATTTCTCGTTGGAATTTAGAAAAAGGAAAGAAAAGAGTCAAAAACAAAATCGGTGACTTAAGAATTTAAGAAGTAAAAACGAAAAAAATAAAAAAATAAAAAAAAAGAATTGAAGAAATTTTGATTTTCGATGATGGCACCTTCAGCGGGGTTCACAAATAACCTCATTTGCCAAACAGTATTTTAAATTAAGAAAATTTAAAAAAACAAAGCCTACGACTTCGAAATTTCTGTTTTTCATTTACGTAAAATACGACGTAAAAACCCATCGAAAATCTATGGAACGAATATAATGCAAAACAAGTCTCGAAATTCCAATAGCAAATTGCTACTCGTTCGTTCTAATCAGTTCGTTAAGAATCGTTTCGACGTTTAATTTGAAGTGGAATTTGATTTAATTTTAACAAAATTGACAAACAAAGAGTGGAAAGAATAAATTTGCAAACGAATGCTCTCGATTATACTCACAACGCGAGATAACGAAATTTTGCAGAGAATGCTGTTGGAAATGAGAGTGGAAAATGAAAAGAAAAGCGTTAACGAAGTAGGTATACGCACAGAAGAGAGGTTATTACAAGCAGTATTAAGAAAGAAAAGGAGGAAAAAAAGGCTGATTTTCCAGGAAAAACATACGGAAAAGAAAAACATCCGTTTTTATTTCAGCTGGAGCACTTAATAAAAGAAAATTTTTTTCAAGTCTGAATTTATTGTATCAATTTGATTTTGTTGACATAAAATCATTCTGGTAATGCTGGAAAGAGGGGAAGGATTTTTTTTTTTTTTAATTCTATTTAAATCAACGACTATTTAACAATCGAGCAATCTTGCAAACTATCACAAGATTAATGTTATTTTGCTCAGAAAATTTGACATTTTTCTCTCGTATTGGCGAGTGTCTAGTGAATTCACCTCAGAATAAATTTACAGAATTATCTTCAAACTTCAAAACAAAATATACTAAAATACGTATTGTTACAGGATTTAGTGATAATCTTTACAAGGCAAGCGTAGGCAGGCACTAATACTCGTCGAGCAAGTATAGGATTTGGTGACCCGATATTACCCTTGTGTTACACTCATGAAAAAAAGAACGTCGAATTGATAACCAACTGATAACATTCGATGTTGTTTTGGACCAAAAAGAATGCTGTGGTTGACACTGAGGGTAACACCAGTGTTGAAAGTGTCAATTTTTGTGGATAATCGAACAAACCTTATATAGTGGTGGACCAGTATTATAGTGGCCTTAGCCGCTAGTTTGTTTAACGTCCATAGGACTATAAAATACGTTGTCACACTCCTTCTCACCGAAGTGTAACTGTCTGGCAACCATCTCGACTCCAGTACAGACTCCAGCACCCTGTGCGCTGTTGCCAAACATACTGCGCCTGGTGTATGTGCAGTAGCTCGTGTCTATATCACGATACTGGGGGCGGTGTACACCAAGCTGATCTTCTGAGACCAGTTTATCAGTTTTCGACTTGTTCTGAAAAATAAATTTACCTTTTCAGGTAAAAACATACATATAATATAAATTTTATTGAAAAAATAAAAAACAACTTATATTATAAACTAAGACTTATAAAACAAAAGTCAAAAACAAAAATTATGTTAATTAAAAAAAAATTTAAACTTAATTAAACTTTTTGTTTGTTGATGACTCTTATCCACAAATTGCTGGACATTGATAGAGGAACTATTTGTTT
Organism: Ericerus pela; assembly: GCA_011428145.1. Lineage (NCBI taxonomy): Eukaryota > Metazoa > Arthropoda > Insecta > Hemiptera > Coccidae > Ericerus > Ericerus pela. The sequence goes on from WOFM01000243.1 coordinate 606,662, forward strand.
TAGCCATAATGGAGTAATTCTGTGAAAGGAAGAGTAGGAATTAGCAAGTTTGTATTTAGAATTTAAAGTGTAGTTAAAAACTATTTAAATTCTAATTGTTTGGATCGATCCACTGACACTTATCATTCGCTTTCACCATAAGGGAGCTAGACAACAATAATGAGATGTAACATACTCTTAAGTCAGTTAGAAGTGTGGTAAAAGGTGCCAATTTCCTTTTAAAATCCTTCGGTTGCTTAGTATAGTATGTATTTTCAGATTAAGTGATATGACTAAGTTTCAACCTGAGGTAGTTGGTACTTTGTCATTACTATTTAGTTCCAAAGGTGCTAAAAACTTTATGGGTCTTGTAACAACCTTTGAACTAGGTAGTAGGATATCTGCATGACGGATTTTACCATCACGAGAAGTGTTCAGGTTTACAATTTTGGCAATTTTGTAAATACCTGGTTTTGTCATATAATCCAAACATGGACTATATCACCAATCTTTGGTTCAAATGTTACTGTTCGATATACATTATCTACACCTTTGCGAACTTTATCTCTCAGGTATGGGAGATATAATCCTTTCCAGGTGGCCCAAAGTTTGGTGAGCAAATCTTGTTCAACTTTCCATAAATTCTGTAAAGTTTTTGTTGTTGGAGTTATTTCATCCAAAGGTTTATCAAGATCTAATGTGAATACACGGAAGTTAGCGTGTAAAAAGTGAGCAGGGGTTAAAGTCTATTGTTCAGCATCATCAACAGCTGGACACAATGGTCTTTCGTTCATCATAACTTGGATATTTTTAAGACTAGCTTGAAAATTAAGTTGATGATGAGCATGATGACCCATTACTCGATAGAACATTTGTTTAAAAACTCCTATCAGTCTTTCAAATGAGGCACCATACCACGGAGCTTTCGCAGGTGTAAAGTGCCACGTTATTCCTTTTTGGTTTAGTTGATCGTGAACATTCTTATCTGAAATAAAGGTGTCCCAAAATTTTGTTAATAATGTTGCAATTAATGTGAATTGTGCTGCATTATCAGACAATGTCACTTTTGGTGTGCCACAATCAGCAAAGAAAGTTTGTAAAGCAATCCATATTTCACTCCTATTTTAAGACGAGAGTGAAATAAAGTAGACTGCTCTTGTTGAAAGACAAGTGAATATTAATATCCACCTTTTATATATTGGTGACGTTGGTGTTGCCAATTCCTTTTTCTTTTTTGGTAAATATTGGTCAAAGACTGCAAAAGGACCAAAAACATCAATTCCTGTGTAAGTGAACGGATGAGAAAAAGGCATTAGTCTAAAATCTGGCATGACCAAATGCGTTGGTTGCGCAAAAGGTCTTTTGTCATATTTTTTACAAAGTATGCAGGCTCCCTTTAATATTTTTGGAAGAACTTGCATTGCACGAGGTACAAAATAAGTACGGCAAAAAGCTGTCATTGTGAATTTGATTCCCATGTGACAATTCAAAGTATGTACATTTAATAAAATTAATTTTGTTAAATGAGACTTTGAATGTAATAATACTGGAGATAGTACATCTTCGGTAAATGGTGTTATAGGTATATAATTTCTGAGTCTGAGTAATCCAGACTCATCTAAAACTATATGAAATTTGTCATATGTCACATAATCTGGTGGGTTAGGTGACAACAGTATTGTAAACAAATCAAAAAAATATTTTTTCTGGTCTGCATAAATAAAACACAATAAAGCAAATTGGAAGTTATTAGGCAATATTGCATAGGGTTTTATTGATCTAGAATGTTTAAGTCTTTTAGCACTAAATTTCCTAATTGCTGTTAAGCAACTATAAAATGTTTGTTTTAATTTTACTAAAGAGTTAAATTTCTCTAAATCAATGTTAAAAGGTGTATTCATAGGTTGGTGTATAAAACTTTCATATGGTACACTCTTTTTAATTATGTTTGGTTTGTTTGAAAGATCTAAAACTGAGTCAGACATTTACAAATTTTGTTGAGATACTTCTGTCAGTGTGTTAATGGTTTTTACTTCACAAGCAAAGGTTTCTTTATTTATCACAAATTTTGGTATGTGTAACTTGCAAGATTTTAGTTTTCTATTCAATTTTGCAGTTTTACAATTATCAAAAATGCTATCTGAAGTTTCAGGTATCAAATTTGATAATTTATGAGAGATTTTAAAAGATTCTCTCATAGTGTGAAACACTGGTGTAATTTTTTCTTCTTCAGATAATTCCGGTAATGATTGAATTATATGTAAATCAGTTTTAGGCCAAGTTTCCGGATCTTTATTTAACCAGTCCGGTCCTGACCACCAAATTGACTGAAATAATTCATTCACTAAAGTACCCCTAGAGCCAATATCCGCTGGGTTATCAGCTAAAGGGACATACCTAAATTCTATATTAGGTATGCTTTTGATTTCTGTGACATGATTTAGTACAAATTGTATTAAGACTCTACGTTCTAACAACCAAGTTAAAACACATTTACTATCCGACCATATATAGGTTGAGCAGTTATATAAGTCTAGAGGTTTTCGTATATTTTTGATTCCTCTTGCTCCAATTAATGCCGCTAACAACTCCAATTTTGGAATTGTCTTAGGTTTCATTGGAGCAATTCTTGATTTACCTATCAAGAATCGCACTACAGTTGTGTTGTTTTCTTTGTTATGTAAACGTAGAAAAGCTACCATTGAAAATGCAGTTTTAGATGCATCTACAAAGGTATGTAGTTGACAATTATTCGGGTTATATATTCCCGGATAAATTTGTCGTGGTAGGCAATAGTTAATACATTGGGATAAATCCTTAACTAACTCCGTTGCAACTGGTTGTAATGAAGTTGGTAAAGGTTCATCCCATTTGTATCCTTCATTCCAAAGTTGTTTGATAAAAACTCTGGAAGGTACAAAAGCTGGTGAGAACCATCCATGAGGATCGAAGAATTGAGAAATTACTTTCAAAAAATATCGTTTGGTCCAAGTTTTTGTATTATCTTGTTTTTTGGGTTGGCTAATAAAAATTAAGTCTTTATCCATGTCCCAAGTCAAACCCAAAACTTTAATTTGAGGTTTGGTTAAAGCATTTTCAGGATCAAAATCCTGTCTCAATGGAATACAGTTAGTGCCCCACTGAGAAAGTTCCATAGAAATGTCATTTATGAGTTTATTGGAACGTGTGTGTAAATCTTTCATTTCTTCATATGTTGGTAAAGAAGTTACTAGATTATCTACATATAGATGATCGGCAAATTTTGTATAAAACTCCGGATCAGCTTGTTGAAAATGATGCAACAAGATAGCCGCGAGTAAAAATGGTGCTGAAATTATTCCGAAGGATACTCTTTGGGATCTATATGTAATAATGTTGTTTCTTGTTAATGGTTTTAATGGGTCTTTAATCCATAGAAATCTAGTAACATCTCTATCATCTGGATGAAGACCTATTTGGTGAAAAGCCTTCCGAATATCCGCAATGACAGCATATTTATCTTTGCGAAAAGTCAGAAGTATTTGTAGTAAATCTGGTAAAAAGTTTGCTCCTTTAAACATACAATCATTAATTGAATGTTTAGATGTTTTTGTTTTGGCAGAGCCATCAAAAACAACTCTTAAAGGAGTACTTTTTGTTAAATCCAAAATGCCTTTGTGGGGCATATAATGGATTAAACCAGGTTTAGCTTTTGGGTCTACTAATTCAATCATTTCTAATTGAATTATCATTTCAAAGTATTGGTGTATTTTTTGAAAAATTCCGGACACTTTCTAAATTTTGGTAATTGGCTTTCTAGTTGTTTGAAACATAATTTGTAATGATCCCCTAATGGTGGAGGATAATTACGATAAAGCCACTTGATTTGGTAATGGTTGTTTACCAATTCAACTTCTTTGTAAAACAAATGTAAGGCTTGAGCATCAGCATGATTAGATTCAATGCCAATAGCATCAAGCTTCCATAAGTTCTCTATTTTCTGTAGGTCAGTAAAGTAGACTGGTGTAAACATATTATCAATAACAGAATTATTATTGATTAAACCTCCTAACATATACCCAAATTGTGTTTTGATAAGTGTCAGTGTGGGGGTTAAATGATTAATATTTATAACGAACGACCACATATAATCATTACCGTATGCTCATTCGTCAGTGATGCAAATTGTATATCTGCATATTCAGGAAAATCTTTTCTAAATTTTGTTAAATCTGGTTGTTTTAAATTACAGGTAGGAACATCGAGTGTTTTAGCTGTAATTGGAATTTTGGTTCCACCAGGTGTGAAAAGATCAAATTTGATTGTGTAAGATTTTATAGGTTTTGATTTTTGATATTGTAAGCTACTAAGTCTTAACAATTCGTGTTTGTATCCTTGACATTTCAAGGATTTGAAAGCAAATTTTTTATTGATGAAAGTGTCTATACTTCCACAATCAAAAAATCCTTGAATTTTTATTGGTTTTTGTAAATTTAATGATTGAGCATACGTTTCAAACACCAAATAAGTACTACTGTTTTTAAATTTATTAAAATTAGCAAAAGACTTACTGTCCATCGGCAGTGCTTCTTTTTGTTCTTTGGATAACCTTGGTTTGTTGAATGATTCACTTTTGTTTATAACCAATGTTTCCTGTGAAGTAGAAGACTTATTAGTTTTTCCGATAATTGGTTCTTGATTAGAAGAATCAATTTTATGCTTACTCAGTATTTCTTTACACTCTTTTAGCGTTGTATACCAAGCATCTGTAATACCCTTGGTTATTGGGTAGTTCGCATTTGGACACAGGTTCGAATGATGGTCTTCACCGTAACAGTTGAACCATTTGCAATTCTTTGCTGGTAGATGAGGGCATGGTGTGCCTTCATCATGGGCTTCTCCACAGGTAATGCATAATGCATTATCTATGTAATGCTCTAATCGAGCTTCTAGCGTATTTGTGTTATAGCACAAATGCGCTAAATGTTTACTGTTGCAAAAGAGGCAAGAGCCCAAAAGAGGTGTTAACATAACACTCTTTGGGGTTTCTTGCGCCCTTTTAACAGCTTCGTGTTTTTTCTCTTCTGAAACATTAGAAGATTTTACATTAGATTTAGTAATGGGTTTTTTATCTTCTTATTTTTTAAGTTTTTGAGGATTGGATTTATCCTTTTCTCCTTTTTTGTTACTGCTATCTTTGTTAAAGTTAGCAGCAACGAAAATAGGCCTGCCTTTAGGTTGACCTTTTTTCGAATCCTGAAAGTTTTTGGGATTATTAAAAGTTTTTACAGGATTATGTTTTTGAGGACCTTTTTTGTCTTCAAAAAGTTCGTGGATTTTTACAAATTCACGAATGGCCGAAAATAAATGTGAAACATGTCTTTACGTGCTTTTTAAATTATTTAAATATGAACGTGGCAAAAATTTTTTAACCGCTACATTAAATAGCTGTTCTTCATCGACGACGTTAGAAATAATTCTATACCTATCTACAAGAACAGCTGTACCATCCATGGTATCTTGTATGGACGATATATTGTCAATTGCGATTGGGAAAGCTGTAATCTGGTACCAGATTTCGGCTTTAACTTTTGATTGATCACCATAACAATCATGTAAAAATTGTAATCGTTGATGGTAACCAATTTCATCAGAGGCAAAGTGACTAAATTTTTTCACTATATCTTTAGGTATTGCACTCTGAAGAATCAAAATTTTTTGAGGTTTGACGATATCATTACGTAAGTGTACGTAAAATCTAAAGCTACGAATTAAACCCAGATAGGTTAAAATTTTACCATCCCATTTTTCTAAGTAGAATTTTGGGTGTTTTAAATTCATCAGGGGTTGTTCTGACTGAATTGAATTGTCTATTTCCCAACATTTTGGTATCGGGTTTTCATTTGTGGAAAAAATAGGGGAATTTTGTGTTTCTCCTATTAAATTTGGAACCATAGAGGTTAATGAGTTTAAATTCGAATTAACAGGATTTAAATTCATTTGTTGAAGTACGGGCAAATTTGTTGATCGTACAGAATGTTCGGGTGAAGGATCAGAAGATATTCTTTTGGATACTGGTTCTTCATTTATTATAGTTTCAGGTAGGGTATTACGTTTACGACAATTAATTAAATTAATATTATCGTTAGTCTTACCTTTTGTGATGATCGGTTGGATGAACTGCTGCAAAAAGTCTTCGAATGCAATCTGAAATGTGTTTTCAATAGTTTCTTCACTCCTTCTTTGTTGGCTTCTCAGCTTTTCAATTTCTTTTTCAGCAGCCTTCAAATCAATCGTCGCTTTCGCTGCTTCATCAGCAAATTGCCTCATCAGTATTTTTTGCTGACAAGCTGTTTCTTCTTGACGGTGGATTTCCTCCATCCGTTCTCTTGCTAATCTGTCAATCTCTTCTCGAGAGACTAGTATTTGTTCCTGCTGTTCCTGAACTGGTTCTGGAACCAGTTGTTGTCCTGCAATTGAATTGCCTCTAGATGAGTGTTGAGGTTGGTCAACACTCATCGGTGGGTGTTCTACAAATGATGGGAGAGGAAGGGACATCGGGGAATCCTTCAGAAAGCGTTCCTCAATTTCAGCTTCAAAGCACTGGAGATTACGAATATACGTTCTCGCCAGTACCATCAGCTGAAAATCTGTTCCTCTCAGCATCCTTTGTAGTTCACTGATTTGAAACTCGATTGCTTTTAATTGTCTTCGAGCTGCCAATCGAGTTAAATTGCGGTAGTTCAGCAACGACTCCAATTCTTTGACATAACCGCCAGCGGCGGTTATGTTCCCATGGAAAATTTCCATATCCACCACTTGTTCTTCCCAGGAACTAATACTTCCTTCCTGAGAACAATCTTCAGGGTAAGCCCACTCCCAATTTAAAGGTGCTTCCGAATGCTCTCAAGGTCTCCCAATATTGGGATATATTCGTTAGCTTAGAAGCACATTGAAGCCGGGAGGAGGTCCTACCCTGGAGGTTGAAGGCTGCGGATTGTTTTGTGACTCAAGGATGTTTTGTACATTCCTGAGTGTAGCGACTCGCTGTTGTTGATTCGCCTCACATTGTTGATGTTCTACGACCTGTTGTTGTTTGGTATCGTATTTCATTTACTTTTCTTCTTCAAGGAGGTTGACAACCTCTTCAGGTTGTTGTCCTTCCTGAGGAACAGGCAAGGGCGGCGGTGGTGGCGGAGATTGTTGCGACGATTGCGAGCTTGTTGATTGCCGTGAACCACGTGATGTCGTTGACATTTTCGTATCTGTAATTAACAGATACGAAATTATAAATAATTGACTACCATATATTTTATAAAGGAAAATAAATTTTTATTGTAAATAATAAATTTTATGAAAAGGAAAAAAAATTTTCCACTCTTTGTAAAATCTATTTTTATTTACGAGTCATGCTGATGAAAAATCGGGCATGACCCATAAGCGCAATGAGTTTTTAATTAATTTTTACACGAAATATGCAAAGTTCAAAATTCTCATATGCCTATCATTCATTACAAATCACACCGATAAAAAACCAGGCATTACCCATAGGCGCAATGATGATATTTGCAAATTATACATGTAAATTAATTTATGCATATTAATTTTTAAACTAATTGAACATATGGGTCAAGCCGCAAAATTAATTTTGGCGTGACCCATAGGCGCAATGATGTAAATTTAATCGCGACACTGCATATTTCTAATAAGAAAAAAAAAGGAAAAAAATTTTGAATATATAGTTAATTCATGTATGAATTAATTATAATTAATTTTCGAAAAATTAATACTATTTTTGATCGATTATTTTTATAAAAGACAAAAAGTAAATTATTTCATTTTAAATTGCCGAATTTTTTCACTTTTAAAAAGAAACAATAATTAATTAAATTATTAACTATTATTAGTATTTACATTTTTGTTGATTTTTTGATTTTTCTTGATCAATTTTTTCTTTTTGTTGAATCGAACAGGTTTTTTGAAAATCAAAATTATTTATCGACACTTTATTATTGACGCACTTTTTTGCAAAACTTAATTGTAATTTATGATGCACGTTTTCGCAAATTAACGAGTTATTATTAATTAAAAATTTGTTTTGATACAGAAAAATAGTTAATTTACAATTAATTATTTCAAATATACATAAATTAGCACAAATTAATAGAAAACACAATAAAAAAAAGCAAAAATCTAAGGTGATCATTAAACAGACGACATTTGAAAACATTCAAAACACGAGTGAATATTCGATGCAGTTTGAATATTTCGTCACATTTGTAAGATAGGGGTATCTACACATGTGAAAATATTGAACCTGATGTCTGTTTGCTGCTTTTTTATTGTGTTTGTAGTGGTTTTTCCCTTGTAATTACGATTGTTTGTAATGGTAGGGTAGCACTTTTGCCTTGACCGTACAAAAGTGTGTTAGTGTATGTGTGTAATTATATATATAACTACACAAATTGCTTGCACAGACCTGCAAACCCATTTTCTTGTAAGCGAAGTCATTTGTTTGACCTTCACTCTTTCATTTTCGTGTATTATCGACATGATCTCTATTATTTTTGTAGAGATTGTGTCTTTTTTAAGAAACGTATCCAAATTGTATAAGTAAGAGAGAGACAAAAGATTAATTTTTTCTCTTTCTTTTCAATAGTTCTCGTTCGTCGTAAAGACAGGAGCGAGGATTATTGTACACGATGTGGTTTTTTTATCAAGAATTTTTTCGAAGTCAAGCAACAAAAAAATCCTCGATTTATTAATTTACAATATGTCGGCCATATTTGCTCAACGTATTTTTTATTTCAGATGGCAGGAAAAATTTTGTCGACAAAATTTTTGCCGTTATTACGTGATACTGAGGGCTGCGAAAAATTTATTTTATTATAAATAAATATTTTCGTCGTCCATATTATTGTAATATATTTACGGAAATTTTTTCAAAGTCCTATATGATTATTTTGTTGCGTTGAAAAGGTAAAATATTTGTATTTTCTTTTCTTGTGGAAGCAATTTTTTTTTTTTTTTTTATTTGGAGAAAATGGTAAAAGTTTGTTTTTATACGAAATTTTATCATTTAGCATTTATTTTTTAATAGATTTCATTTTATTGATACCTATTTATCGTCAGTTTGATGAGATGTTATCTTTAACACCTCATGGTCCGAAGGAATTTTACTTTGTCCCTGCTACCATATAGTGGCCCTAGCCGCTAGTTTGTTTAACGTCCATAAGACTATAAAATACGTCGTCACACTCCTCCTCACCAAAGTGTAACTGTCTGGCAACCGTCTCGACTCCAATACAGACTCCAGCACCCTGTGCGCTGTTGCCAAACATACTGCGCCTGGTGTATGCGCAGTAGCTCGTGTCTATATCACGATAAGTATAGCATAGGTTATACGATGCTTATTTACCAGCTGCTGGTGGGCTGGTTTATTAGCGCTGATTCAACAAGCTTGGTTTTTGTGTTTACACGACTGGTAAAGTATCTGTAAAATAGTGAAGTTGTTATTATAAATTTCACCAGAATTCTAATTATGAAGCTGAAACACAAAGTGGTACATCAGTTGCTGCCAGCATCTAATGTACCAGCTCAAAAGTTGAAAATTTTCAACTTCACCAACTCACCGAGTGAGCTAGTTGTTATTTACATTACCTGATTTACCAGCTACCAGCGTTTTTTTTTACCAGCTGCTGGTAAATATGTGTCGAGTAAACTACGGTAAAAGAATAAGGATATTTCTGGTTAGACATGTCGGTGCTCAATAGGCAACCATTGTGTACCACTTCACCTACTATCCTTGCGAATTGAAGGGATGACTCTTATCAAATGTATTCTAATTTAGTAAACAGAAACAAAACATCGAAAGTACGCACCAAGAATACTCTGATTGCCTACTTTTATCCCACCATGTATTGACATTACAAAGTATATTGGGCTTATGGTACTTTACTGGTCCAGTACTATACAGTCAAAGGTGGAAATTCGTACATACCTACCTGCAATCGTTTTGAATGTTGCAGTAATTTTATATTGTTTTGAAAAATTTCAACAATAAATGCTACAGTAACAGCATAATGGGAATTTGTGATAGTCTGATAGACTTGGCACAGTTATCGAATTATCAATTATTCATTATCCAGCTATAATCATGTATATACCTAGCTAAATAAAATATGAAAATTGAAAATTTGGGCATCTTTTGAGTCCAATGAGGCTGAAAAATGGGTCAAATGAAAAAATGAACATCAAATTCAAATTTGTAACCATAACTGGTGATACTCCAGTTCAGCTCAGAGTGGTATACCAGTTTCCCACCCTTTTCAGGTACCAGTTCTGTGCAAGAAACTTGATGCCTCTTTCTAAGTTTTTTAGTAGGTATGTAAAAACATAAAACATATTTCCTGCGTGAAATTAGCATAAAAAACAGTGGATCAAATAGCACAGAACCGGTGTCTATCTACAAAATTCATCTTCTATATGGAACTGGAGCGTGTTCAGAAACATCACTAAAGAAGGTAGAAACCGAGTTTTCCAATTTTCATTCATTATTCAAAAACAAAACAAATAAAAAGGTACGACTTCCTCTTGAGCAACACTCATAGAGGATTGATGAGTAAACATAATTGTATGGTTGTGAGCATGCATGTTGCACACGCAAACAATCACACACCTACACATCGTGTAACACACACAAACGAGTTACAATTGTAAGAGTTACGAGTTATGCAAATCTGACAATCATAATTCTTGTTTAGCACCTACCGTAGACCAAGCGCTAAGATGTTCGCGCATGAAAAACTGAATTCCAAATTGCTGAAAACGTTGCAAAAAACTGTCGATAGTTATCGATCAAGTAAAAAACTATGAAAAACTACCTATCGATAGTTATTGATATCTTCAACAAAAATTTTCATCGATCTAATGATGTTTTATTGTTCAAAACCAATTTTCCAGGAATTTTTTGTTTTCCGGTTTCCTCAGAAACTCCTAGACCAATGGTCTCCCTACTCCTATCAAACCTGGCTAACCTTTGCTTATCCGTATCTCCCGCGTGGCATTGGCATAAGAAAAAATGGGTCAAATGAAGTGGAACTGGTGTCTACAAAATTACTCTTCCGTACGGAACCTGGGCACTTTCAGAAACATTAATGGGGAAGGTAAAAGTTCCACACCATGTAACCTCATATTTACCCTACCTACTCGGTAAACACAATCTGAACGGCCTTGATAAGATCAATTTCAATAACCCGTTTGTAATCAAACTGGGTAATAAAAAAAAGTCGCATAATTATGACATAATATGTAGCCACATCGTAAATATGTGAACGAACTGATAAGAAGTTTTATAATACGTTTGCCTCAATAGATACCTATTTGGTATTTTGTGGATTTAGATACGTTTCAGACACGATGAAAATAATGTTCAAGATTTGAAAGATAAGTGCCTATAGGTACTCAACTTAACTGATGCATCTATTTGAATCAGTTTGGCAGAAACTATGGGAAGAGCTTTTTTTTCTTTTGCGATTCTCCTGCCGATTCAAATAGTTTTAATTTCTTTCGAGGTAAAATTTTCATAAATATTCTGAAATCATATCTTGTGTTTGACAAATACCCATACACCCTACCTCTTGTGTAATCTTCCAACAAAATAATATAAATACCTACTGTAATACAAAATACATATTATGATATCATTTGAAGGCACATTTCATCAGAGTTTAACAGCAGTAAACGATAAATTGTTATCTCTATTCGTATAGTAGGTACTCTTTATAATTTTTTCATGTAGGCTCTAGACATGGTAAGAACTTGAGTGACATAGAATTTTCAGTGAATTCCGATAGATCTTCTTATGACTTTCGAAGAAACTATCTCTCATGTAGGTTTTTATCAGAGAACATTTGTCATTAGAAACACAGTTTTGTTAAGGGAATAATTTTTATTCAGAAATATTGAAAAATATCTGAAGAAACCATCAAGCTGTCAAGTTCGAAATTTATCTTAACAATTTTTCACGCTTTCTGAAAAATTTATTTTCAAACCTTCCAGGATTTAAAATAACACGTTAGGTTCTTCTATGACTTTTTGAAGAGAAAGAGCGTCAACTCCTCTCAAAAAGGTTGGTGTAAACCATATAATTTATAGTCTTCTTCGTGGAAAGTATTATTAAAACATTAAAATTTCTGAAATTTCTACAAATGTTACAGCTCCTTTGCCTCTGCTTAGTTTTTTACTTATATACAGCAGGTTATCGTCTCATTTCCTATTAATAACTTCATATTTTAGATGAACTGACTTCGCAAAATAATGTATCATTTCATTGTTGCATTTATGGTACTGATAACATAGACTACTTTCTTTGGTATCAGTAGTACTCGAGCAAAACTATAAAAATGAAAGCCAAATTAATAAGTGACGTACGTTTTTTCAAAATAGTTCAACCTTTAGGATCGGAAAAATATTGAACAACTTCACTGCCACAACGTGAAAATACAATAATAAATATTAAATCAAATTAATATAATTATACATAGTAAAAAATGGTCACGTAATTATATTAAAAGGTAAGTTTACAGCTTATGTATACTCATGAGCAGTTACTTTCAATTTTCAACTTACATAAAAATAGATAGATGTAATTACCGTAATAACTGAGACGATGGGATAATATACAAGGGCGTAGACAAGGGAGAAAGGGGCGTGATTGCACCCATGTCCTTTTTTTTTCGCTTATTTCTCAAATTTGGAAAAATTTTTGTAATAAATATGGAAAAAGCGGATTCCATGAATGCTAAATTTCTCAAATTTTATAAACTTTCAAACGTGATCATGAGTAAAAAAAAAAAATTCACCAAATAATTTTTTGCCCCTCCTTGAATAAATTATGGCTACGCCCCTGGTATTACACGAGGTTTAATAAATTTTTTACCTGTATTTTTCTGTTTTACTAGGTACCTTGAATAAATTTCGTTGTTAATATTTAGCGAGTGCCTCTTATCAATGATTAGAGATTATTTTATGTAAACTTGTGAATAGTTTGGAGAGTTCGGGAGAAATTTAAAGAAAAAAAGTAGTGGAAAATAAAAGTTAAAACTCAAAGTAGGTTAGAGAAAAATTTATTCGTGTGGATTACTGGAGAAAATTTGCAAACTATTTTATTGTAAAAAATAATTTTATATCACCTAATGACTGCCAAAAATTTAATCATGGTGAATTGTTAAGGGGAGTGATATCATCACTCGTTGGTGGTCAAGAAGTTGATTAAATAGTCATTTGTCGTACAAGTGCGCAAAGTAGGTGATTTTGATATGAGTGTGATGTTTGCAGCGCTAATAACAGACAAAAAGAACATTTCCAGGGTGTCTGTAAAGACCAGGAAAAAAAGTAGCCCATTAAACAATTTTTTGACGCTTATTATCGAATTTAGCTCACCCAACCCATCTCCAGCATGAAAATAAAATATTTTAAAGATTTTGTTATTCACAAAATAAAATAATAAAAAAATTTCTTACAAAATAGGGATTATAGAAAATGTATATGATTGCAAACATATCAACCAGAATTAACAGCAGAGCAAATAGTCAGCATCTGTGGCCACATGGATAAGAGTGCTGATTTTTCCTACTTGTTCTCATGCAGTTTTTCCATGTTCAAACCCTATTGGAGGCACAGAGGCAACACCTGCATTTCTGTAGACACCAATCATCCAATTCTAAGCCACCATACTATAACGAGATGCTATGACGTTGTTCTTCCCATTGATGTTCAGAAGAACAATAAATATAACCTCCTTCATTGTGCAATATAACTTCATCCCTCATTTCACAATGTAACTACCAATAGATAATTAGTAATGACTGTAGTAGGCACTATACTTTTAGTTACTTTGGATCATATTCTCAGCGAGCTACTATGTGGTTAGATACTAGTTAGCCATGTCCCACTTTATTTTTCTGAAAGACATAGGTACTTACTCGCTCTGCATAAAAGTTTATTTAAAATAAAATAAATTTATGATATTTGTAATATTTTATTTAAGATACTTTTTTAAATTATATGATATTGAATCAACATATTTTATTGCATACATCGTATTTGTGTGATATTGGTAATGTTTGGCACAAAATATAAATATTTTATATATTACTTTATTAGAAGAATGTTGGTGATAGAGGTGATTTTTAAACAAAGAAAATCTACTTTTTCCTGCAAAGCTTGCTACGCTAGAGTTTTTTTGTTTTTTTTTGGCCACAAAAAACGAAATCTGCTAAATCGTACCTTTATATACTTAAATTAAGGCTCTATACTAGCAGGTATGTGCATGAGGGTGATAAGAAATGGGCCGCCATCTTATGTTATTCGTTTTTTCAGGAATTTTACATTGTTTATTATTACTATATATATATATATATAACACAAAATTGCGGTTCATCTCTTATCACTCTCATGCGCATACTTCTAGTGAAGAGCCTTACTTACATGTATATAAAGATAAACGAATATTGATAAGGAATTTTAGAATATGTTTACCTTAGTACTTGATTTTTTAGGGGTTTAGATAACATTTCAGGTAAAATGAAAGAAATTCTGAAGATTGGAAAGATAAAATTCACTCAACTTCACTTACCTATGCTTCCGTTTAACTGAATCATTTCACTAGAAACAAAGTGAAGAGCTTAATTTTCTTTTACAATTCTTCATCCCATTCAAGTCGTTTCAATTTTTTTTTTTTTTGAGGTAAAAATATTTCATAAAAAATCTAAAATATTATTTTATGTTTAAGTACAGAATATACTTCTTGAATAATCTTTTAACAAAAAATAATACAAGTGATACAAAATAAATATGATATTACTTAGAGACACGTTCCATCAGAATTTAGCAGCAGCAAACGGTGAGTTGTTATTTACATATTTTATTCACGGAAAGACCAGACAGGGAGAAATAAAAATACAGCACAAAAATTTTAATTGTTCTAAGTTGGAGATTGGCATCGCTTTTAAAGAAACTATTACTCATGCAGTTTTACATCAGAATGTATGGGATGCGTCATATACAATAAGAGCCTTGCATTTTCTTTGTCTCTTACCTCAAGTGAGCTGAAATACAAACTTATATATCTACCAGTTGCACTCTTTAAATGATGCAGGCAATTCTAGAATTGATTATTCCACTTGCTAAGAGTAGTTAGCTTCTTTGTAAGTGTAGAATATCTCCCTTTTAAAATACATCTCTCTCTCTCTCACTCTCTCTCACTCATGCTTATAAATATACACCTGCATAATATGGTGAAGGTATTTTTGGCAAATGTTTTCGGACAAATTTCTTCATCACAGAGGAGATTGGTGTGCGTTTTCAAAATTTTCAAATTTTTATTTAATGAGGGCTTCGCCCATCAAACTCTTTTTTCTCTTTTTTTTCTTTTACCGCACCTCACCTGACCACCCACAATACATAAAAAATTTATTAAAAAAATTTACCTCACCAAGCCATCCACTATACGAAAAAAATTATAATAACAGCAATTTACCCCCTCTAACTACACACTTTACGAAAAAAATTTATAAAAAATTAAAAAAAAAATTATATTTTGTCTGGGAATTAAACACTACACCTCCCACATAGCAATCATACACTGGGACTGCATGTCACAGTAGCTGATACAAGATAACAAATCATTTATGACATACTACTTTAGCTGATCTCTATCCTGCTCCTGTTCGCATAAATTCGCATAATTTCCAAAGTTTTTGATCGTAAATAGGAAATCAATTCTACAGTATAATAACAAAGATTATATTTAGGGAAGAGGTCCCATCAGTGATACACTTTTTTATATTTTCATTCATAACTCACTCAATTTTCATATTTTCTCAAAACTAAAATATCAATGAAAAGCTACATCATCTAGCTACCATTTAGAGAGTAAACATTTGAAGGGCTCTCTGTACAGACCTTAGAACATACTCAGAAAATCGTCTAACTGTTGAAAACTTCGCCTCTAACGATGTGACTTAGGTTCCTTAGTAGAAATGTACCCTCGGCCAGTGTTTGAAATTTTACATTATATTTCTCAGCCACTTTTTGACCTGAAAATTGGTTTTTAACATTCTTGTTGATAGCTTTCATTATATCTTGCTCATTCAACCCTCAAATTTTTCGTTTAGATATTTTTACACCTATTCGAAGTGTCAGCATGTACGAAATAGTTATAAATTTTACATAATACTTTTTTATTATATTTAATCAGTTTTAGCTACATGTCTATAATTTTAGAATCCTACCAACCAATGATTATGCTGTCTCACTGTTAGACTTTGTGATAACATCAATAAAAAAATTTATTTCCGAAAAAAGAAAGTCTAACAACCTCAGCTTTCATATCAAATAGTACCTAAAGACCTACATATTTTTCTCATACAAATTTTATTTTCGTAATGGTAAAATAGAAGTTCAGAAAAACAAAATTTTGGAAAAAAATATATAATGTTTTTCCTGAAATTAATCCTTTTTATCGGCTTTCCACAGCGGTAAATTAATTTAGAAACAATCACATTATAATATAATGTGGTATCACTGCTGCATGCAAAGTATAAATTTGAACCTAAAATTTCCATTTCCAACTAAGTTATTCACAATGTCTCACTCACAGAGTATCAAATATAATAGAGGATGCACAAAGGAACAAAAAGTGACACCACTTTTACGACAAAATATCCCCAATTCTACGGAAACTTAAAATTTTTAATCTTATTTTTATCTAAGAAATTCGTGATTTTAGTGATTTCGGTATTAATAATAATTTCTTATTGGGATATCTAATGATTTAACCTTACTCTTCCCCCTCCTCAGACCATTTAACTCTCCAATAACTATTCAACTTTTTTTTTTTTTCAAAGTTAAACAAGCTACAACTTTGCAGTACACCTTCGATCATATATATATATATATATATATATATATAGGTGAGAAGAGACCCAGGGAAATATAAAAACTTGAAAAGATATCTGAAAATGTGTATCAGGTCTTTTCGCATCTGTTTTCAGATTTACCAATTCACGTAACCAATTGAGTAAAACAGATCTACTGGCGCGGGTAGATACATTCTCACCAATTTTACGATGACATGTTTGATTAACATTGGTGAAACGGAGCAACTGAGTACCCACAATCTATCTACCTTTACGATCGAAGCAATGCTTCTAAAAAAGCCGAATTTTTCTTGAGAGTCAAAGGATATGAGTCAATACGAGACATGAGAATACGTAGACACGAAAGATGTCTGGCATCGCCTCGGCAAATGTGTAGAGCCAGCACTGTCTCTCTCGCATGTCTCGACTGTTTTTGATTTCGTGTTGCTTCGGCGAGAGTGTACCGCAGGCATAATGTTAAAGTTTCACAATTCTCAAAGTGGTAGCCGAGGGAATTTTAGGGGGTATACCAGCTGATCGAAAGAACAACAATTTTTCTGACGAAGCAAAGATGGGCTGAAATTTTGAAAAGTTACTCATTTTTCAATACCTAGGTTTCTCGTATAGCTTAATGGGAGATAGTCGAACAATTTTAGAAATTTATATTTTATATAGGCTCAAAATACCTAATTATGAGAAATATTTAGCAAAAAAATGGTGATCGTCCTTTTGAAAATGAGACTTTACAAACTTTTGAAAACTTTTTATCAGTATTTTCCCCGTTTGGGCCAGAAACAAATTTTTAAAACATTTCACTTAAATTGTAGGCTAAATCTTTATAGTGGTCTTCAGTTTATTCTACAACATTTATAATAATATGTATGTAGGTATACCTGAGGATTGGAGTACGTTTTTCCTAAAGCATGAGTTCCAAAAAAATTTTTTCGCAAATTTACTTATTCTAAAAAAAAAATAAAATAAAATAAAAGAGTCGTTTCAAATTAAATAAAATATTTCTCTCCAAAACAATTTAATTCCAAATTCATCATTTCTGTAAAAAAAAAAAAAAAAATATTCCTTTTCAAAACAATTCGCAGACAAAATTATTAATGCTTACGAAAGAAAACACATTTTGCAGCTGAGTTTCCAGTAACATAATTTTATTTTTCAAAATATTCATATTATACAGAAAGTAAATCTTAAAGAATTTCATCACAAAAATTTGAAAATAATTTGTGATATTCCCTGTAGGTATAAAAGCTAAGGACAGAAACGCATGTATGTTGCATCTCTGTAGGGATTTGTGTACATTTGTTCAAGGCCACTGCTTTGCACACGTTGAAATACATTTTGTTTATTTCCTTGTTTGGATTTGAAAAAGGTTACCTACCTACAAATCAGTAGCCCAAAACGTTGTCATTTTATTATCTTATTGTTATTGTATTTTACTAATTTAAAATTTTCAACAGTTTTTAAGCTGACCATTGAAAATACATTCGAATTTTTTTTTCCTTTGTTGAAGAAATAAGTTTGGAATTGAATTCTTTTTAAAAAAAATATTTCTAAAGTCGTGTTTCGAAAAAAATGTCGCCTCTCCCTACCCAAATCATGAAATGAAGAATAAGAATGCTTAATTTAGTCAATATGTGAATTTTGAAGGTTTGTTTTGTCCAAATTTATAAATCTAGCAATTAGTAAACTAAACCTAATCACAATATTAATTCGCAAAATAAGATAAATTAATTAAATACCAATTTTATATTCTACACAACCATTCGACATAACTCTTCTTTTGATAAATTAACTTATTCGACAACCCTTGAATAATAGAGTGGATATAAAATGAAAATATAACATAGATAAAATATCAAGTAGGGCTACCCAATGTAAAATTTGTGATCTTCACAGCGCGTATTAAATGTGCAGTAGGTTATGAATCGAAGCTTTAGCAATCATAAATTTTCCATTTAAATTCGATCTCAGTTTCTTCTTTTACAACTATAGGAGTATGCATGTGTGTATTGCTGTAAGTATAACAATTATATATTTGAAAAATACAGTAGAACTAGGTTCACCCCATTTTAGTACAAAAAGGTTGAAACCTTGTAAGTGTATGTTAACGGTAGCGTTGGGCATAATCTCGCGAGAGATTGTTTTGTGCTAATTGGTTCAGGACCAAAATAAATTCCTAATGAGGGTAAGAACGTAATTATTGTTTGATAGTGCTCAAATTTGTTAAATAATACTTAGTCTTGAGCATAATGAAAAATGGCATGAATTTTGATAAAAACTGGCTAAGTGTTTTAGCCTTAGGTATGAAAAACTTTACACTATTGGAGGCTAACTCGTGATTATCATTTGATAAAACTCGAAGTTTTGTTTTTTTTTGTATTTATTTTTATTGATTTCGAAAAATATGATTTTCTTGCGGAACTTGCTACGCTAGAATTTTATTCCCCGGGTTTAATTTTAGCCAGAAAATTGAGAAATCTCGTAAAATCATAATCTATAAACATGTAGGTATGTATCAGTGAATTGATAAGAAGTGTTGGAATACGTTTTCTTAAGTAGGTACTTCACTTTTTATTGACTTATATATACATTCAACGCATGATGAAAATAATTCTAAATAATGGATAGAAAAAAAAGTACATTTAACTTCTGATGTTTCTATTTAAATTCGTTTGGTAGAAACTATACCTATAGGACTTGACTTTCTGTGCAATTTTTCAGCTCATTTAAATCGTTTAAATTTTTTTTAAAGTAAAAATTTCAAAAATAATTATAAATCTCATTTTCTCTAACGTATCTACCTCTTGAGAAATTTCCATCAAGTAGCCTAATATAAGTAGTACAAAATAAATAATATGATATTAATAAATAGAAATACATTTCATCAGAATCTGGCATCAGTAAACGGTAAGATATTATCTCCATTAATAATTATCTTAAATTTTTCATTGAAACTTAGTTATAGATAGAGACTAGACTGTGAGAATACAAAAACAAAAATTTTAATTGACTTAAATCATACATTTTTGTTACTTTCCAATACCAAATGGAAATTTTTAACAGTGAATTAAGTAGGTATTGTTAACAAAACAAAAAAAAAAAAAACTCAACTGCAACTAATTATAATTTGTAATATGAGTATAGTTGACGAGAGGGAGTTTATTATAATCTCACAAGTAATGAAAAAAATTTCATTTTACTTGTTATTGTGTTGTTTTTTCATTTTTTCTGGAAGTTCAAAACATTTCAAGATGAATATTTATGCAGATGCAATGAAAATTCAATACGTTTTACGGCTTTGATATTATATGTGGAATTTGTTTCAGTGGCGAGAAGTTGAAAGAAGTTTTTTATCGTTTTACTCTAACTGTTTTAAAAGTCATTTTACTCTCAAAAGTTACTATAAATACCTACCTCCTTAGTTCTCACACCAATTATAATTTTTGAAATCAGCGAAATGAAATAATCATCCGAAAAGAAAGAAAAAATGAAGATAAATTACGCGGAACTTCTAGATACAGACAGCAGTATTGAATGTCAAGAGTCAGTTAATTTAGCTTACATGACTATTAAAATTCATAAGATGTTGAGGAAAATAAACAAAATTTCAAGAAAGAGGGAGTAGTGTTAGAAAACTGACAATATTTGTAAATTGAATACTTACACAGCTTGTTAACGAGTGAGGAGAATTCGTTTAACCATCGCGAAAATAGATGAAACATTAGAAAGGAGGGGAGAGGAAGATCGAAAAGTTTTAGCTTACGTAAAACTCAGATTTGTTTTTACTATTCACTTATTATAAAATTACTCGAAAGACCCGGACGATATCTTCTCTCCATAATTAACGTTGCTAGCAACCAAAAAGTTTTGATAAATTAGAGCTTCGTAAAAATAAAATTAATATTGAGACCACCTTGAAACAACGGCAACAGATCATAACGAGATAATATTATGATATTTTTTTGCTAACAAGTAGCTGTAATGTACCTAGTTTTTTTTTCTTTTTCAATTAGTTATTAGATACCGCACTAATTGAATTTTAGAAAACGAAAATAAGACAGCTGAAAAGCTGACCTATTTTCCCTACAATAGCTACCTATGTTATGCACCAAATTAAATCAAGGATACTAAAATGAGAAAAATAATGGAATTAAATGAACTGAATTTTCGTAAATACCTGCACAAAAATGAAATTATACTTTATTTTAAGTAATTTAATCAGTTTCTAACTGAAGTCCTCTCCTCACAGTTCATCTCAATGATTTTATGACTGGCATTGCGTATAGATGGATAGCGCTCGTTCCAGTCAAACTCCAAATTGGGAAAGATGATCTCAACCCTACTATTGAGAAATCATCGTAAATAGCATCACTACAAGATACTGGACGTATTTTTTGACCATTATTTTCAGCTGTATTCCTGGACACGACTGGCCGCAAGCACACCGTCTGCATGTGTTCCATTTTATACACACTCTCCTGGCTGATGGTGATTTTTGCAGGTTCCATTTCACTCATCTGTCTGCTTCGAATACTATTTGGTGCCATCTATGGCATTATTGACGTCTCATCATCAATACACGTGGTTGAGAACTGTTCTTCTGACATGAGAAGCATAATAGACAGCGTTTTACCTTCGTGATTTTTTATAAGAATCGTCTTTGAATTCGTTATTGCTACATACCTATATCTTATGTAAGTGTGGCTGTCATGAATACACTTATTGACGTTTTTGCCTTATCCACATGCTTCACGATGAAGGAAACTCCATATTTTCTGATGATGAAAGGACGTAGGTACCAAGGCAGCTTAAAAAAATTTATTTTGGCTCCTTAGAAATAGTTTAAAATTTGCTGCATGAACCTTTCCGTAGATTAAAATAAAATTTTACGAAATGTCAGAATAAAATATAACCAGTGTCTGTACAAAATTTTGTGATTATTTCACAAATATTACGCTTTTTAAAGCCGTTAAACTGCAAAAAACATCAACACAATCATACGCAGATACCGTATTATGCAGTTGATCCACACCAAAAACAATATGTTGGCTTTATCCCCGTCAGGATCCAAATACGTGTAAAAAATTTTGTGACTATCACACAAAAATTGCAGCTTATTTTCGTATTACATAAAAGTGAGTACATACACTCAAAACCAATTTTAATGGGTTAAAATTAAATTAATAAAAACAATTTCTTTAGCCTCTATGTCGTTTGTTTTCATTTTCAGTTTTTAATTAGAAAATAATGCACATTATTAGGATTTCGAAAACAATACCCTTCTTTACCACCCTGTATATCAGTTCCGATGGGAGTAATAAAAAAATTTCACTTTTTCATCATAAAGCAGGCAGCGAGTGATTTTCTTGACACAAACATCAAATCTCAAACAAGAACATGGGGCAAAAATTTCGTTTTGAACTCCTGTAACTGTGATGCTGGCTGAGAGAGGTGACCATCAGTGAAATCAGTTTTTCAACAGTGCGGTTTTGCCATTGGTTATTCATTTGCGGAAAGCATTGGTACCTGGTCTTTGCCATATAGATGGTACTGAAATAAATGTAGACTCAGAGCTAATGAAGTTCATCATTTCGTCAAAGCTGTAGAGACTCATCCTGATTTACACACCACAATTACTGAAAAAAATCATGCCAAAAGTAGAACAAAGGAGACGATTAGGTAATTACTTCTACTTCTTAATTCGGAATTTTTCATGACATATTCGTACAGGAAAAAGTTTAGATTTTATTTTTATTTATTTTTTTAATAATATAATATTTTTTTCTCACTCATCGAATAATGAAAATAAATTTTTCAGCTTTAAACACGCTCGTATTATGCTTTAATCAGAGGCTAAATACTCCTACCAGTACTACTTATGGAATGAATACGTTCAACTTTGTTCTCCCTATCTCTAGTAGGCTACCGTTATACAGTTTACGACTGCTAGCAAACCCGCAGCAAAGTCAAACAAAAGCCACAACGTTCATCAACATAAACATTTATTTTTTTGCATGAAAAAAAAAAAAAGAACCTGCCTTTTTGGAGCCGCATTTATGTAATGACCCGCATTTGCATTAGTTAAATGTTGGGTCAAGCTAACTGTTTTTGTTTTTTGTTGTTGTTGTTTTTTCTTCAGAAATAAAATAATAAATAAATAAATAAATAAATAAACATTTTACATAATGTTATACGCAGGTGTTGAATGAAAAACAAATAGGTAGATTGGCTCAAGTTGGTAGTCTTTTTCTTATTTTTCTTTCTTTCCTTCTTCAAGAGAAGTATTTGTAACGTACTTTCGTTTGAAATTGGAAACAATAAATTATTGAATAACCGACCTAAAGCGTAATCGTGAGTTTTGTAAACGACGTAAAGGGTCGCAGATATTTTCGTATATTTTTTTCCATTTGAAAAATCTGCAGACAAGAGTTTTAATATATATACATTACATATATATATATATATATATAAAGATAGAGGAAGAGGGAAGAAAAAAGGAAAAAGAGGCGGACACTATTGGGGAATTTCACAAGAGAATTTCACTTAAAATATTTTTTCGAAAAAGTTCTATAAATCTTTGGAATGTTGAAAAGAAAATCCTTATGAAATTTATAAGTACGTGGGGTTATGCTTTCAAAAAAAAAAAAAAAAAAAAAGTCGGAAATTGAGAGAAAAAAGAGAAAAAAGACAACGTATCCACAATCAGAGTTAATTTGTCATAAAACAGTAAACTGGGTAACATTGATTCTTAGATTTTCAAAAATTTTTAAGAAATTCTTTTCGGAAAACAATCATTGTTCGTTAGACTTAATGCAAGCAAAAAGGTGAAGACTTTATGAAATTAAAACCTAAAAAAAATATTTAAGTATACTTAGAAATTAGCTTTATTTTTGAAATCAGTATCATAAATAGATGTAAAATCTACTTTAATCCAGCGAAATATAGGTATGAATAGTTAGAAACCCGAGAAAAAGAGAAAATATTTTTTTAAAGAGAATGTATTTTCTAGAAATTGGCTATAACGAATTCCAAAGAACTGTAAAATTGTTTTGTTGTCGCCATTTACATTGCATCATTAGTTCTAACCAGAATAGCAAGTTTAACGAAATTTTTCATCATTTTATACAATTTTTGATTGATTTTTATTGAAGATAAATAAAAAATTTTTAATAGCACAAAATATCTCTAAAAAATTCTGTATCTTGGCATTAGAACAAACAATGTCATAATTTCAAGTTTTAAGAAAAACGCATTTAGAGGTTTCACCCGAATATTTCTCATACCTATCTGTGTACCTACATTGAACATTGGTTATACATTCCATTCATTTCGGAAATGATTATATCTCAAAAATCAAGTTTCTTATTTGTTAAGACATTGGTTATTACTGCATGACAAAAAACAGTATTTATTCATTTCTTAACTAAAACAAAGAAGAAAATTTAAGAATAACCTAATGATTTCTCTTGAATTCAGCCCTTAGTTGCCTTTAGCATGGTTTTTTCCAACTTACTTGGAGAGTATTTAGAACAAACACCAGGCTGAAATGGAAAACAAATCTCAATCAAGTAAATTTGACAACTTAAACAATATGTGTTGCATACTAAGGATAACATTTTTAATACACTTCGCCAGTTTGCAACATTCTCTTCAAATTGTTGCAAAACTGAATATTTTGAATATTTATGTACCAATATTATTGGACATTGGGGGCTTGATGTCCATAATAAATATTTATATATCAAGAATAATTAATAATGAAATAACATAACTCCAGTACCGCACCAAGTAATCACTTTATTATATAAAGAAGAACAAGTAGATGTTAACTCTACGAGTACAAGAAGAAGAAGTGAGTATAACGAAAAGAATAAATTTTCTTAGTGGTATTAACGGCAGTATCGTACATCAGTGTAACCAACAAGTGCTCAAACAATCAGTGTAACCCCAACACTCCCTCTTTGGTTGAGTGACGCAGTTGGTCCATTGAATTCTTGAGTTGGTGCGGTAAAAGAACTGTTTGGAGAAAACCATTATTATGGAAAAACTCCAATTTTTCATCGAAAGAATATTTACTCCTTTTGTTGAGGAAAAACCATATAAACAGTAAAAAAAAAAACTCAACTTGAACTTCTCCGATCTCTAATCTCCGTACACCTGTCTCCGTTTTAAATCTCCTTTAGAGGAAAACTTATAATTAAGAAAAACCTCTATTTCTCCAATTGTTACTCCTATTTGAAGAAACCCATTTACTCCACAAGGTAAAACTTTGAAATATTGCCAAAGAAAATATTTAAATTTGTGTGTATTATTTTTGTTATAATCACTTAATTAGCCTTAAGCCACCATAAGACCAGTTAAGTGATTTGTTATTGTTTTTTTTTTTTTTAAATAAGGTGTACGATTTATACAAAAAAATATAAAATTCATATAATTAATAAAAATACGAAAAAAAAACAAAACAATTCAATAACACACAAATGATAATAAATGAATAATAATAATCATTCCTCCCAAACACAAACATATTTACAAATGGGTAGGTAGTACTTAAATAATAATGACTTGATTTTTGACAAGATCGTTTTTTTTTTTAGGTAGTTGATTTATCTTTGTTTCGTCTCCGATCTTCTGCTTTCGTGTCTACTGATTATCTGTAAATAAATTATTTTATGTTACTATTACTCCAGTAACATTCAAATCATAGTACTCCAAATTTTAGTGGTCGGTGTTGTCCTTAATGTTTAATATTCTCCGTACTAATTTTTCAAACACTCCTATCAACAAAAAGTTTAGTAAATATGTCAGCCTCCTGATCTTCAGACACGACTTTAACTAAATTTACTTTACCATCTTGTTGAGCTTGTCTCACGTAATGGTATCTCGTGTGAAGATATTTTAAGCCTGGTGCTCCTACCATCTGAGCTCCTTTGATAGCAGATTTGCTATCACAATAAATTGTCGCCGGTAAATAAGATACTCCTATTATTTTCTCCGTTATTTCAGCTTGAGTTTCTATCTCCTTGGCTAATTCACTCATGGCTATGAATTCAGCCGCACCAGTGGAAGTGGTTACGCACCGTTGTTTGTAACATTTCCATGCAATCACGTCTCCAAATAGTTTAACAGCGTATCCAGCTGTTGAAGCTCCGGTCACTGGGCAATCTCCCCAACTTGCATCCGAGTAACCTTCTAAGTTATCACCTCCAAGATAAGTTAGTCCTAAATTCTCAGTATGTTTAAGGTACCTAAAAATTCTTTTTAACTCCTGTATGTTCTCCAGTGTGGGGTTTGATTGACATCTACTCATTAAGTTTACCGCCAATGCTATATCTGGTCTTGGTCCTCCAGTCAGATATAACAAACATCCGACAGCTTCTCTGAACGGATATTTTTCTCCAATTTGTGATTCCTCTGTCTGTTCATAATTATTTTCATTTCTCCGTTTAACTTGCTTGTCACCATTGGTGTTTTGCAAGGTTTACAGTCTTCCATTTTAAATCTCCTCAATAATTTGTTAATAAAACGAGACCGTTTCAACTCCAATTTATTAATACACCGATTTCTTTCTATTTCAATACTTAAATATTCTTTGGGTGTTCCCATGTCCGAATATTTAAATATTTTTTGTAAATTCTCCTTAAGTTGTTTAATTAACTCCAAGCAGTTTCAGGCTAATAATATGTCATCGACATACGCCAGAAGTATAACAAATTTATCTCCTTTTCTCCATTTGAACAGACAGGGGTCATTAACATCACAGACCAAGCCAATTTTATTCATTTATGTGGTAAAAAGGACATTCCAACTTTTTGGACTTGTTCTTAAACCGTAGATTAATTTATTTAATTTGCAGATTTTGTTTGCCTGCTCCGAAATATTAATCTATAATTCTTCAGGAATCTCCATGTATATTGGGGTGGTTACTTCTCCATGTAAAAATGCAGTTTTCACATCCAGCTGACAAATCTCCAGATTGTACTTATTTACTATAGATAATAAATTTCGTACTGTTGTCAGCGGTGTTACTGGCGCATATCCTCATTAATCTCACTGTCTCCTCTCTCCAATAATTGATTATCTTCATTCTCCAATAGCGTAGGTGAACAATTCTCTTTGTTGATATTTTCTCCATTATTATCATACTCTTGGTTTTTACTTTCTTCTCCTAAAGTATCTCCTTTATCTCCTACTCCCTCCGAATTGTTTGCCGAAGCTATATCTCCCACATGAGCCTGGCTAAAAATTACACGATGTGCTAACTCCGGGCTCTCATCGTCATAAATAGGTGGGCCGAAAGTATGATCAGTATAAAAGTATAAGTGCCAAAATGGTTTAGTGTAGGGCCCTTGAAAATAAACTACATTTTGCTCCGAGTTTGTAATACGTACTAATGTATTATCAAGGGCAACTGTAAAACCTACATCTATCAATTTTCGTAGAGAAAATAAATTTTTCGAAAGGTTAGGACAACACCGTACTCCTTTAAACATTAATTTGTTACCTTGTAAGTCACGAGTTACTAATGTACCTAACTCCGTACACAGTAAACGTGAACTTACATCAGCACTTAAAACTTCCTCCGTATAGGCTTTACGAGATTGTAAAGAATATGCAGTAGACATTAAGTGCTGAGTGGCTCCGCTATCAGCTAAAAATGATATTCTATAAGTACTACCTGATGACTCCGTATTTGGTCGTTTCTCCGGTTGACCAACCTCCATGGGGGTTTCCTCCGAATTGGTGGCTATTAGTGCCGACTCAAGTAGGGCGTTCTCCAATTTGCTAATGAAGGAGATGGGGCTCGGTGGCAGTGGGATGTTTAAATACTCCGGAACGTACTCCATAGTGTCTGATCCGATCACTCCAGTAATCGTCACCATCTCAGTCTCCAATTCAACTGTTGTCTCTGCTCCAATGTCTAAGTGCTCCTCAACAGCCAACTCGAAGATGAAGGACTCTTCACTCGAAGAGTACAAATCCTCCGGATTTAACACATATTTTGCCGATGTATGTGTTGACTCCGACGACGTGGAAGCATCTCCTTGCTTCTTAAACACCACTTTACCACGTGCAGCCACTCCTCTCTGATTACTGACTGTGCCCCGAGCTGGCTTGTTAATTCCTCCACTGATCCGTTTCATCAGATCATTAATCAAGCTGCTCTGTTGTACAGGCGGTCTTGCTCCACGACCTACTCCACGGCCACGCAAAACTACTCCTCTTCCACCAAGGTGTGTTGCTCCAACTCCAGTTCTCCAATACTGAATTCTTGTGTCCGGTACCACCGGTTGAATTTTCCCTCTCTTGGGACACGTCGCCGAAATATGTTTCGTTGTGACTACTCCGCACGTGTAACACATTCTCCCTTCCACCACAGGATTTGGGCAATTTACTCCAAAATGCCCGTAACATTGGCAATTGTAGCACCGTATATTGTCCAGAGGGGATGGAGTGCGCGTTACTCCGGTTCGCATTCCTCCACGACCTCTATAGACAATATTTGCCTGAGCTGCCACCGTAGCTCCTCGTCCAACTCCATCAGGTTTCTTCTCCGTTTGTTTATTCGCCTCCGCATGTAACATTAAGCATTTCAACTCCTCAATCGAAAGGCCTATATCGTTTTGGCGTTTCGTAATAAAATTTATTGTTTTAATCATATTCGAGGACTTGGAGACTGCCATGTAAAAATAACTCCTCTTCTCCTTCTCCGTTTATTAATCATTCTCCTGATTACTTTCATATTGTCGTATCAATTCGTCAAATCGATTAAAGAATTGATACGGTTTCTCCTTTGAAGGATTGTATCTTAATAATGCGAGCTCTTTTCTCAATGCCTCCGACGCCTTATAAGACTCACACTTTTTGAATTCTTTCAAAGTATTTAAGATTTTATTAGGGTCGTTCTCCGATACGATCATTTTATGATAATTATCATCTATGTGATTTATTATTATATCACGAACTAAATTTAATCTCAACTCTTTTTCCTTATTACTGTATTTCTCTATCTCCTTCTCCGGGCTCTCTATAACTCCATACAAATCCTTCGATATTAACTCCGATCTAAGATAATCGAACCATAAATCATATCTCAAACTCCTCGTTAGTTTGTATTCATGTTTTACATTATCTCTCGTTACAACTACCTCCGATTTTAATTTCTTACCAGACTCCTCAGGTAAATCACTTTCTCCTTTTAAAGCATCAACGAGGATTTCTAAAAACTCCCTTTTAATATTTCTCTCCGATTCTAAACTTTTCTCCTTTGGTTTGTTGTTAGTTGGCTTTTCTCCATCTCCTAGTCCTCTATTTATATTATTTTCTCCAATCTCATTTTGCATATCAACATCCTTATTTTGTTTTTCTATAAATACCTGATTTGTAAACTCCATTAGCATACTCTCCAATGACGCAATGCGGCGTTTTACCTTCAAAACCTCCGGCGACTCCGTTTGTTGCGCCTCATTTTCTTTCTCCCGCCACATAGCCTCAAAACATTCTCTCGCCACCTCCGCTGCCAGACTTCGGGCATCCGCCTCGCGTGAAGTCATTGGCACTTCCTCCGTATTTTTGGATTTCTCCACTATCGCCTTTTCTGTAGTGTGTTGCACTGATTCACGAGAAATTCTGGGAATTTTATAATTGGTGAGAAACTGTACAGGCTTTTTCGCCACTGGCTTCTCCGATGGCCTCGGTTTTGATGTCGATATTTTAGCCACTGATTTTCAGGCAGCTCCCCCAGGTGTGGCTGCCTTTGACAAAGCCGGTTTCTTGCCCACCTTCGATTTCTGATTTTCCACCATCTCCTTTACAGCTGCTTTGGATTTGACTGTAACAAAGGGAACCACAATTAAATAGGCATGACGTCATCTACTCCTTCTCCGCTTCAAAGCATTAAATATTATGAGCAACCCCAAAAATCATCACGGCTTACCCCATCTCCATTCAACTTCTTCTTCAAGAAGGCGACTCTCCGTCTGTGGGTCGACTTCTTCAAATTGGTCGGATTCACCGACCAACTCTTCCTCCAGATACTCCTCCACCCCATACTCCGAATAAGACGAGGCTGAATCAGACACGTTGCCTTCGCCACCGCTCTGTTTGCAGCTACGCGCACTGTTTCCCTCTCCGGACTTCGCCTTTCTACCTCTGGGCATCCTACTATTTTAAAAATACACTATATTAGTTCAAAATTTTTACTCCTATATTATATTTACAATATCATTTGATTCTAAGTCCATTTGGCTCTTTCTCCTTTACAGGGTATTCATCTCCTTCTCCTGCATTAATAATTATGAGGGAAACGTACGACCTTGCTCCTGAACTATGACAACGAACATCGTTGTACATAATTCGGAACACCATCTCCTTCAATGTGAGGAACTCACACACATCTACTGAGATAGTTAGTCAACTATATTTCAGTCCACAAACGCAACGTCCATCCATATAGTTAACTCGCAAACAAAGATTGTTGTGGATTGAGTGTATTTCAGCCTCTTATTATGTTTCTCCAATACGAGATGGATTTTTCTCCTCTACCTCCTTTATCTCCAAAAAGAGCCTATGGTGGTATTAATATTATTCTTATTATTTCATAATTATACACTCGATCCTACCACCATTTTAAATTATCTCCTAACTCCTATAACACCGAATAGCTTTACTGTATTCTTTACTCCCTACAGTAAAGGTATTCTGAATAGCGGGGGAGCTATTTTTACTCAATTCCTTCTCCGATCCTCCATTAGGCAACTGTATGGGGTGGTTAACTATCAGGTTTTTACTCCAAAAAAAAAATTTACGGTGGCACCCTATACATCGATGTTTATTATTATTTTATAATCACTCCCTATATTAAGCGCTTTTAAGTTTTTCCAAAGCATAAACCAATTATACGAAACATGTTTCATTGCACCAATCAGCTCCTAGCATATGCAAACAATTTTCCTCCTACTGGTATTTAATTATCTCCATCTTACTCGAGTAATTAAAGGAGAAGGATAGTCAACAAGATCGAACCAAATTTAATACAGACTCCATATATAATTAATTAATAATCACTCACCGATCTTTCTCCTTGCAAATTGATTGTTATTAATTGTTCTCCAAAACTCCAAAGAATAGTAGTATTTCGTACCATTCAGGTACACACGTGACACCAACAAAGATACGAATTTATTTAAAAACGGCGAAAATATTCACAAAAGAATAATAAAACTAAAGATATCATAAATAGATATGCCGTTGACGTAATAAATAACAGTAATATACAAATAAGGAATAAATTCCACACAACAAATATCATGGGTGCCACTGACTGGGAGAAGACAACTTAACTCGACCAGTTGTTTCAAAGCGAATGAAGATCGCCAAAAATAGATCGACCTCACTAACTTCGCAATTAAAATGGTTCGACCTCGATCCTTCTTCCTGATTGGCCAATTCTCCTTATCTATTTTCTCCAAATTCAAAGTAATACAAAAGAATGCATTCATATATATATCTAACTCCTTCCAGCAATGATGAGGCAAGGCAGGCGATGAACATTCTCACGTTTATTCATGCACAGCGGATTGCCTATATTGATGAACTCGCAACGTATCTTTCTCACACATACTCACACGTACACCAGCAGAGTTGTGTAGTAGTGACCTCCATTGTCTCCTTTTTGTTCGTTCTCCATTTTAACATCGATGTTTCTCGAACTTATCAAAGGATTAGGAATTTGCCAACATTGTAGCAAACCGGCAACCAATATTATTGGCACCGACGGCTTGTTCCTTTGACCTTCTCCTTTTTTTTATTTTGTCATCATTTTATTACCTCCAGGCCTATATTTTTCTCCACGTATACGATTTCTTTGTATTTTATTTTTGATAGTGTGCGTAATAAAATTACGTACACTAAAAAATATATTTTCTCCCAAAAAAAAATATTTATTTCTTAAAGAAATACTTCGCCATTTCTCAATACACCGTTTCTCCAACTCCGACAATGATTCTATTTGAACTCCAACTTCTTCTCCTTTCAATCTCCGTGCTCTGTCTAGACATAATATATGCTGTTAAAATAGATACAAATTAAATTAATATGTGCACATTCTCCGTCTCCATATAATTATATACACTGCAGTATAAAGTAATATTAGAAATAATCAATAAATTGCTGTCGACAGACTTAAATTAATGAGGTACCTCTTATATGATTACACTAGTGTTAAACTCCACTTACCTCCGCCTCTGTCACCAAACAGCCTGAGAATATTTTAAAAATACTCACGAATACCTGCACTGGTACTGAAATCTCTGGGATCTTTGCCCTGGGGTTCCAATCCCGTTAATTCTTCAGGTACCCGGTGCCTCCACCATATTGGACATTGGGGGCTTGATGTCCATAATAAATATTTATATATCAAGAATAATTAATAATGAAATAACATAACTCCAGTACCGCACCAAGTAATCACTTTATTATATAAAGAAGAACAAGTAGATGACTCTACGAGTACAAGAAGAAGAAGTGAGTATAACGAAAAGAATAAATTTTCTTAGTGGTATTAACGGCGGTATCGTACATCAGTGTAACCAACAAGTGCTCAAACAATCAGTGTAACTCCAACAAATATGCAACATTTTTATTTCAATAAATTAAAACATTTTTGCATCTACATTTGTTTAATATCGATTCTAGTAGTACTCAATCACCTTGGAAAAAATTTCATCACAAAATATTCACAATAATCACTCCTGCTAAAATTATTGTCTCCAACTGGCACTTTGAATTCTAATAAGAAAATCAACACAACCGAAAAAACTTTAATTTATTATCAGTTTCTAGCAGATAAAAAGTACAAGTTAGACTTTTTAGGTTCTATATTAACCTCTCTTTCTGACAAAAAAAGCAGAGATGAATTTTAACAGAATGGAGCCTTATTTTTATCAGTTTAATAAATCCCAAAAAAAGGTTAGCGTTTCAAATTGGTGTGGCATTGCAAACATGCGCTCTCCCTAAAGCTGGCTCTACAATTTGTGTATTTGCCAAATGTCGCTAAGCACAAATAATCAGGTATGCTGGTCATCGTGCTAGCCAAATGACAAGCCCACTGATGTACACATGCAGCAAATTCATAGTCGTGGCGAGAAAAAATATTAGTTACCTTTGATTGTGAAAATTTACAGACGACAAATTAGAAACATCCAGCATGTATTAGGCAATGCTCACCAAATATAGGGGCATACACAAATCAGCCGATCACACAATCAGTGATTAGCCAAATAGACAAATGTGTGGAGCCAGGTTAAAATTTTAAATCTCACTATATAATAGTCAACTTGTCACAAAAACAATATACGACACAGTTAAACTTTTATCAGGGTGTATATTGTATTACTAAAAATACGAAGTGTTGTTAAGCATATGAGTTGAAGTAAAAGAATGAATATTATACAGAATAGGTTAGTCATGGAACTATAAGGGTAGTTAGTTCGAGTGATTTTACATATTGTGACGTGAAGGTTATTTCTAATTAGTTTGGTACAATAAATATATGTCATAATGATTTGACCAGTAAAAACAGGAATTTGTGACATAAAGTGGGTGTGTGTGTGTGTGTGTGTGAATGTAAGAGGAATATAATATTTGCAGATTAAGGAAATGTATTCCAAGGAATAAATGACATCACTGAAAAGCGTTTAGAAACAAGCAGTTAAAGGAAATGGTGATATCACTGAACAACCCAAGACTTGACCAAATGACTTGATAGTTTATGGAAACTTAGGAAAGTATAAATGAAATGAAATTACCTATGGAAAATGAAAATAAGTACAAAATAATTAGGTATAGGAGAATTATAATTGATATGAGAGTATCATTACACACTACCACATGCGCTGACTTCTGTTGCAAGCGGGGAAAATGCCCCACCTAATCAAATCCCCAAAAATCGATAATTAATTAATTTTTGAAGATACGATTACAAATTTTCAGGTTTCAAACCTTCTATATATAAATATCTACATGTATAAATAATGTTATTAATTTGTATTTGTAAATGGGTGATTTTTTAACTCAACCTATTTTCCAAGAAATTTTTTGACGTATCCAAGAACAAGGAAATCAACTCCTGTACCTGCTAAATCTAAAACAATGTATTTATATATACTTTAAATAAACTGAACATGAAAAAATGTCCAAATTTTGATCTCTGTGGGGACCGCCATACCTTGTCTAATATGAAATACATTTGCCAGTTATAGTCGGTGGTGAGATGGCTGTGCGGTTAAGTTCACTGCTTTTAGCTGGCAAATATGTAGGTCCCAGGTTCAATTCCCCAAACTGACAAGATCCTCATATTTTAAAGGAAGAAGATTATGGAATACCTTGTTGTGAAAGATATTCACACGTAGAAGGTAATCTACAGCTTTGCGTGTTCTGCCACTTCATACATTTTAAGTATGGAAGAACCAAGTCCAAGGGCAAACACTGGCAATTTTGTAGCCAGTTTTGTGAGCTTATATAGTGGATTTGGTACACACACACAGACACACAGATGTACACATATGTATGGTATTATGTCATAGATTACGTCGTTTCTTGCCTCCGTTAGGTAATGAGAAACAACGCAGTGCGTTTGCTGCCTGTCTGTGACCTTACCAAGATCCTTATCAGGTAATTGATCATACCCCATATAATGTATCTTACCTGTACATACGTACAGGTATGAATATACAAACATACGTGTGTAAATGGTTTAACGTCATAGAGACAAATATATGCCAGCCTTTGGGAAGTGACTGTTGTTGTGGGGTGCTAGCCTCTAAAACCTCATAGATTATTGTTCCCCCAAAGATCTAATCAAATTATTAAATTGATCTTCATTTTCTACAAAGTGCTGTCTTTTCTTCAATTTACCTTAATAACTCCAAAAAATTGGGTTGATTGTATAAAAAATAAATTATAATTTAAAAATCACTCTGTCAATTTTCAAAAATTATAATCACCTGATCTAGTTGAAGAAACATACAATATACAAAATAAAATGCAACTAATCTCTTCCTCCCTCCCCAAAAAAATTTAAATTTCTTCAAAACTAGTTAAAGATTAAGTTTCAAAATTTGCTAAGAACAATTGATGAAAATATTTTCGACCTTTTCCTCCTCATTTTCCACGTCCACAACTTTACAGTTCTCATTCTTTCTGTAGAATATTTCTTTATGCACTCTCTTCATACCGAAATTACAACTAAACACTTGTACACTAGCCTACTAATGTCTGCAAATGACTCGAAATCAAACGTTGTTTCCATTTTTCACGACCGCCATCTTTTTTTTTTTTTTTTTCTTTAGTTTGCACGTTAAAAATGATTTGTCTCGGATTTTGAATAATGCATTTGCGGTTGTGTGTGAACCTGGGGCGTAAACAAACATGTATTACAAATTAGGTAACTTCAGGAAGAAGAAGAAAGAAAAAAAAAGTGTTCTAAGTAAAGAAAGATAATGCTGATATTTTTGGGAGTTTCTTAAACGTCTCACGTTTAAGTATTCGCCATTAAGTTAATGGCGACGGAAAAGGAAAAACTTATGCAACAGAGAAGAGCTCTTCTTTTTCACGATCATGCTTTTCATTTCTCATTTTACGTAATTTTTCACGTGTTTTTCCTGACGTGTTTCTTTTACTTCGTTTTTTATTCCCTTATACAGGTTCTTGTTCCTTCCGTCTACGCAACATTGTCCCCTGTTTTTCACATTCACATTTCATCGTTCTCGATTTTCAGTTTATTTTATTTTATTTAATGATGGTAAGTGAGACAGTATGGTAGGACAACGACTAAGTGCGACGTAGGTGAATGTTTGCTGATGTGAAACATTATAAGAATTTGAATGAAAGATTGAATAGTAGGTATGTAGCGTGTGATCCATGGAAGGAAAACGAAGGTGAGAAAAGTCCAACGTACTTTTTAGCAACATACGCTAAAAAATGATAATTCCGGAGAGTAAAAGTAATAAAATCTTCAAAATTAAAATATATTACAATAAGTTATACGGATAAGTACCTACGCGTGAAAATATACCCATTCACTTATATCTTGTACTGCCAGAGATGAATCTACACAAACGAACTAATAATTTAAAACAAGACGTGTGCTATTTCAGAATGGTGGTAATAATTCGTTTAAAGCCTTAAACAAATAAATTTATGGGAGAGGCGAAGGTGAAAATAAAAATTTTCGGACAAATCTACTGGGGAACTTCCTCCGAATCTCGGCAGATAAAGAGAAGAAAGAAGAAAAAAAATAGTTGGTTTTTTGAAATCTTGCTACTAGAGAAAAAGGTGAAAAATGGGCGATTATTGCTGTTAATTTTGTTAATTTATCATATAACACATGAATTTTACGCCAGAAAGCGAAAAACACTATTTTTACTGAGTATTCGGACCCAAGGGTGGGAGTGAGTACGTTTTTCGTTTCATGATTTTCTGAAAATTTTCGCACTATTTTTGAAAATTCATTTTTTTTATGAACCCCCTTTTGCGTTGAATCCATTTCCAGGCGTAATTTTGATGTTTTATAAATTTGAAACACATATTTCGATCTACCTAAAGAAGAACCCTATTTATTTTTGTTACCGATCGGGAGCATAGTCCGTCCGGTGCGTCTGTAGTGGGTAGAAACTTATAATTAGTGTGGTGTAAGGTCCAAGGGACCATATAAAGTTGGTTGGAGTCACACACCTGCTCTTGCTCTCCTTGTAACTAACAACTGACATTGCCTCAACACCAATGTCTCCTCTTCCTAGAGGGAGTACTCCGGTGCATCGCCTGTGCGCGGGAGACCCGTGGGCGGAGCCATGACACTGGGGGCAGTGTGCGAGGGTAGTCTTCGGAGACTACCTTCTGAAGATTGACCTGAAATCTAAGAAAGATTTGACATGACAAGTACAAACAAAGTTTTTATTTAATATAAAAATAAAAAAGTACAAACTGTAGGAACAAAAATAAAAAATATTTAACAGAATCCATTAGTCTTCTGAGCAACTGCCGGACATAGTAGAAGAGGAAGACACATGTTATAATTGGCCATAGATAACGGATTCTATAAGGAAGAGTGGGAAGTTAGCGAGTTGCAAAACATTGTCAATGTCTTAAAAGGAGTGCATGCGCTGTTACCAATTGCACGTGATCCTCCATGAGGTACTCGACAACAAGAGTGGGTGCCAAAAAATCAAAAGTATGCCGTTTTTAGGAGCATAGTATTCAATTATGGCGCGCCCTAAAGACAGTAAAAATAAGGTTTTTTGAACCTTTCCTACATGTCATGTCCAGGTATATCTTAGAAAGGAGAAGGAAAATTATTTCTAATTTTAAGGAACCTTTGATTGCAGCTCTAGTGGAGCCAAAAATTTCAGTGGTCAAGAGGACTCTTTTTTACTAGAGAATTCAATTTTTGTGAGTCTGATGTTTCCATCATGCGATTTCTCGAGACCAGTGATTCTAGCGAGTTTATATACAGCAGGTTTAGATGTGTAATCTAAAACATGAACTATGTCATTGACCTGCGGTTGATATGAAACCGAACGATATGCATTGGGTAAGGCAGATGGGGGTCTGTCTTGAAGATAAAGTAAATACTCTCTCTTCCAAGATAGCCAAAGTTTAATAAGGTAATCTTGATCCAATTTCCACATATCTAAGATCTGTTTAGCCGTACGAGTTGATTCCAGTAAAGTCAGATTGTCAAGTAAACTTATTGTTCCTAAGTTCGCATGTTGAAAATGTGCGGGTGTCAATGTATGTTGACCATTATCATCGGAAGATGGGCAAAGAGGTCTGGAATTAACCATGGTTTGAATGTCCTTCAAACTAGCCTGAATAGTATGGATGTAAATGGAGTTGTGTCCATGAACTCGGTAAAAAACTTGTTTTATGATTCCGATGATACGTTCATAAACTTCACCATACCATGGGGCTTTTGCCGGGATGAAATGCCATTCGATACCTTTTGTATCGAGACTGTCCTTTATTTCTGAGGTTTCAGAAAAAGTTGTCCAGTAA
The DNA here is from genome assembly GCA_011428145.1 of Ericerus pela. Lineage (NCBI taxonomy): Eukaryota > Metazoa > Arthropoda > Insecta > Hemiptera > Coccidae > Ericerus > Ericerus pela. Next base: position 644,608 of record WOFM01000243.1, read on the forward strand.
TTCGGTAGGTATACCGAAAGTAGCTGAAATTGTGCCGCATTATCTGACAAAATTGCTTTAGAAGTGCCTTTGTCAGCAAAAAATGTCAGAAATGCTGTCCAAATTTCTATCGTCGTTAAAGACGAAATCGAAATTAGATAAACAGCCCTTGTTGATAGACAAGTGAAAATAAGAACCCATTTTTTATAAATGGTAGACGTTGGTGTCGCCAACTGATTTTTCCTTTTTGGTAAGTATTTGTTGAATACAGGAAAAGGTCCAAAAATATCTACACCAGTATAGGAAAAGGGGTGGGTATATGGAATAAGTCTGAAATCTGGCAAGTACGAGTAAGTTGGTTGCTTAAAAGGTTTATTTTCAGATTTTTTGCATAAGATGCAAGACTTTTTAAGAATTTGTGGAAGGACTTTTAAGGCCTTAGGTACAAAATAATGCCAACAAAAATCCGCAAGTGTGAACTTGCTACCCATATGCACATTGGTGAAATGTGTATGCATTAGAATGAGTTCAGTCAGGTGAGACTTAAGATGCAACAATATGGGCGAAAGCATATCTTTTGCATAAGGTATTTCTGGAAGGTAATTTCTAGTACGCAAAATTCCAGATGGATCCGTACAAATATGAAATTTTCCACAGGAAACATATTTTGGAGGATTTTGCTTCAAAAGAATGTCAAATATTTAGGGGAAATATTTCTTTTGGTCGGCATATATGAAGCAAAGCATTACAAACTGAAAGTTAAATTTCATTATTGCATAAGGAGTTAACAAACATTTCCGTCTGATCCTTCGATTATTAAATCAACGAACTGCTTTCAGACATTGGTAAAATGTCCTAACAAGTTTTTTCAAAGAATTAAATTTTTCAATGTTAATTTCAAATGGTGTATTTGAAGGAAGATGAATAAAGCTCGTAAAGGAATTACGATGTTTGTCGGAATCCTCATTACTTTTTGACAAGTCAATGGGTTGTGAAGATTGAACTATCTCTGTTTCCTCTTCCTGTACAGGATCGGGTTGAGAGTTAGGCAATTGAACTTCACATTCAGAGTTATCTGAATTAAGGAAGGATTGAGGGATTAGTCTCTTTCGAGATTTTTCAATCCTTCTTAATCTGGCTGGACAAAAATTATCAAAGATGTCATCTGCTTCCACAGATATTGAGGATGATAATTTTGGTGAGATGCTTAAGGATTGCCTTAAGGTACAAAATACTGGTTTAGAAATTTCTTCCTCAGTATGTTCTGGCAAGGACTCTATGACATGTAAGTCAGTTTCTGGCCAGAAAGATGAATCTTGGCTTAGCCAGGACGGTCTAGTCCACCAAAGTGACTGCATGAGATTGTCTACAGTAGATCCTCTGGATCCAATATCTGTAGGATTTTCTATGGATGGTATGTAGCGATACTCAACAGATGGAATGGACTTTACTTCATTAACTCTGTTTGCTATGAATTGAGGTAAAATTTTACGCTTAAGTAACCATGTCAAGACACATTTACTGTCAGACCATAGAAAGGTACTTACATGAATTTTGGAGATCCATCGGTTTACGTGTTGCATGTAGACCTTTAGCACCAATTATGGTGGCTATAAGTTCCAGTTTTGGAATAGTTATGGGTTACCCATAAGGAAACGTACTGAATAAGAATTTGAGTCCTTATTATGAAAACGTACGTAAATTACCATAGAAAATGCAATGTTAGATGCATCGGTAAATGCATGTATTTGGCATGCATCAGGATTATTAGTCCCAATATACAATTGTCTGGGAAGACAATACCTAGTAGAATCCATAAGGTCAATAAGGATGTTAGTGGCTACAGGCTGTAGTTTCTCTGGGATTGGCTGATCCCATTTCAATTCTTCAGACCAAAGTATTTTAATAAATGATCTGGAAGGTATGAAAGCTGGCGCAAACCAACTGAGAGGGTCATAAAATGAAGACATGACCTTCAAGAAAGGTAGTTAGAGCTTGAGGTGTTGGAATATACATAACATCGTTATCCATATCCCAAACGAGTCCTAAAACCTTTACAAGAGGCTTATCCAATGCAAATTTAGGATCAAATTCTTTTCGAATAGGTATACAGTTTGTTCCCCATAGTGCGAGTTGCATTGAAATGTCGTTGAACAGTTTGTTCGATCTATGATATAGATCCTTTACCACTTGGAAAGTAGGTAAAGATGTTGCCAGATTGTCAACATAAAACTGTTGTAAGAATTTATCGTGGAATTCTTTATCAATGATTTGAAAATGATTTAGTAAAATCGCTGCTAAAAGAAATGGTGCCGTAATTATTCCAAACAGAACACAACAAAACCAAAATACTAATAAATTGGTCAAATCCATAGGTTTAGTAGGGTCTTTAATCCAGAAAAAATGAGTGACATCTCTGTCAGCTGGATGTAGGCCTATCTGATGAAAGGCTTTTTTAATATCTGCTACTATTCCGTAAGGGTCTTTACGAAAGCCTAGTAAAATCGATATTAAATCTGCTAAGATTATTTTCCCTTTGAACATACAATCATTGAGAGAATGATTAGACTTCTTGGTTTTTGCGGAACCATCAAAAACTACACGGAGTGGAGTACTTTTTGTAGGATCGTATATACCTTTGTGGGGTAAGTAGTGCACTAGCTAAGCTGGAGTATCATGATCTATAGGTTCGATCATTTCCAAGTCTACCAAAGAGTGAAAATACTGATCGTATAAATGAAAGAATTGGAGATTCTGTATCATTTTTGGTAGTTGCTGTGCTAGGCGGCGATATGCTAGACGATAATTGTCTAATAGTGGCAGAGGGTTAAACCTATATAGCCTTCGTATTTGATAACGATTATTTACAAGAGTGATATCCTTGTAAAACAGTCGAAGTGCTTCCGCTTCAACTACATTGTTAGTTTCAATACCTAGGGTGTCTAATTTCTAAAAATTTTTTACACTTTGTGGAGTGGTAAAAAATATGGAAGTAAAAGCATCACTTTCCACCAGAGGATCGATAGAGCCTCCTAACATATGTCCAAAATCAGTACTGATTAATGTTAAAGTAGGGAAAATAGACACTAATTACTCGGAAAGTAAATAAAAAGCACTTTTAATATAATACTGAAATATTATAATCCATTAGGACTTACCAATTTTCATTGATAATGGATAGATTGGCGTGTGGATTATTGATTCTGGCCACTACACCTGTCGTATTTTGAGGATACGGAGAAGATACGCAATTAATCGCAAGATGAATCTTTTTGGCGAAAAGATAAAAGATCGACGTAATGTTAATTACTGAGAAACGCACAAAATTAAGTTTCAAAAAAAGATTTCAAAAAGAAAAAAGTTTTTTCAATATGGAGTATTGAATGCTCGGATATTTGAAAACGTGTAAACGCACAAAAAACATGCAAAAATACGTAAAATTTGAAAAATTTTTGAAATAATTCTCGCGAATTATGAAAAAGCGTACGAAAACACACAAATTTACGTAAAAATTAATTAGAAAGCACATTAACTAATATGTAAAAGTGGAATAAACTCATTAAGGAATGAGCGATTACGTCCTTGCAGCATCGATATTCGGTAAATTGGAATAGGCGGCAATGTGGATGTGTTCAGAATTTGCATTCTGCGCATGCGTGAGCATACGATGATGAGAATCGGTTGATGACTACAATGTGCAACACATATACGTAATTGTAGGGTTGCGTGTATATACACGCAAGTTGTAAATGTGTGAGTGTGATGTATCATTTGCAGGTTACGACAATGTTTGCCATTTTCGTCCTTGAATACGTCGATGTGAGTCATTGACACTGTATTTTGTCTATTTTCAGACGGATTTCTGCATTTCTTAATTCTTATTTTTTAATTGTACGAGTGCGAGAGAGAAAAAGTTAATTATATTTTGCAATATAAATTCTCGTAGGTGCAGCATTTTTTGTGAGAAAAGACAATTAAAATATTTATAGGTGGTTGAGACCTAGAAAATCAATTGTCGTCATAACATTTTTCAATGCTTATTATTGACGGGGAATTAATTAGTACGCAGATATGTTTTCAAGGACTTTATTCCGATATCCGGATGCGTGAGAAAATACGTAATATTGTCAATATTAATGCTGGGGGCGGCGGAAAAATTAATTTAATAATTTTTTTGCCTGTATTTTCGTATGTAAGACGAAAGAAAAATGTGTAAAGAGAATGTTTAGTTCTGTTTTTTACTGGGGGCGGCGAAAGAATTGTTTGCCTCAAAATTTTTATAGTATTGGAGATACCATGTATTGTAATATAGCATTTTTATAGTCGAAAATAATATGGAATTATTTTGGAAAAAATACAAGTATTTTTAGTTGAGAGTTGTGCTTTGTGGAAGCGATTTTTATAAACAAATTTGTTTTAATTTAAAAACAACCCCGATCTTATCAAAAAGTAAGTTTTCGCCTACCAACCACCCACTGCGGTACACTAGATTTAAACACGGAACTAAATTCTCTATTAATATTTTCGTAATCAGCACGTAGACAACTGCACTATACTTCATTTTGCAATGTTGGATATTTTTTTCTTATATAAGTGTTGTTTTTTGGGGGGATTTTTTTTATATAATCCACAATTTTCGTCACTACGGGAAAGAGAACCATCAAATTATTTCCTAAATTGTGTTTGTTAAAACTTAGAATAATTTTTCATTTTACAAAAAAATAATGATTTTTGACACATTCATAAAATATTTCGAAAACATGATACTTACCTAATCAATACATTTTATCGCATACATCATTTCTGTGGGATATTGGTAATTTTTTTCAAAATATAAATATTTTATGTTTTACTTTATTAGAAGAATGTTGGTGATATAGGTGATTCTTATACAAAGAAAATCTACTTTTTCTTGCGAAGCTTGCTGCACAAGAGTTTTTTGAATTTAGAAACTCTCTTTTTCTTTTGGTATTCTCTCCTTCATAGAAAATGACAGGTGGTGAAAGTAAAACTTGAATGTGAAGGATGTAGGGATGTCTTGCATTTTATTGCTTAGTCAGGCAGTCAAATACGGGGGTTGAAAATAAATTAACATGTTTCAAACGGTTTTAGGAGGGCATCGTTTTCTGAATGTGTGATAAAAATGGTCCATTACATACCCAGTGCTTCCACAATGTTTCTTTTTTTATTTTTCCTCGATAACTAGGAATATAAAATCACTACAGCCATTTCCACTCCAAGTAAATTTAACGAAAATCAAATTTTCCGATAACATTTCACATCTATTTTCACGAATTAAAAAAAATAGAAAACCCAGTTGGCCAATTTACGTTTATAATTCAACAAACATTCCTAAATTCTAAATGCATTAAAGAATTGCAAAAAACTATCGATATTTATGATATCTGAAAAAATATGGATCTATCAAAATTTCATTGTTACTGCTTTAAGTAGAATAACTAAAATAACTCCTTCAGCCTAAAATACAGAAAAGATTCTTGAAGCAACAGAGATGACTTGCATTTCTCCAGCAATTTTTTTTGTTGCTTTATAGAAACTATTGAATCAATAGACCTCATTCTACATAGGAAATAAGTACATTTTGTGAAAATTTCAACCCTGTCAATTTTGTGGTTTCCTCAAAATCTTGGAAAAATTACTTGTGGCTATACACTCGGTTCATGGAACCAAATCCAACTTTGCGTGTAGGGTGACTGAATTGTACCTTGGTACCAGTAGCCAGCTAGTTTAATGCCTAACTGTACCCAAAGTGTACGAAGTGCTTAGGGCAATCATCCATAGGCGTTGTGGTACCATATACGGACCACAACCCGCATTGTATCATTAAGTACATAATAATTACGTACTCGCTTTCCCATTTGTTGTTTGCAGGCAAAAGTAGAGAGGCGTCATCTGTATGAGTGCATACAGACAATGTATTTTGTTTAAAGTGCAATGCACTACTAATAAGATCAAGCCCTGTATGAAGGAGGTGCAAGAAATGTCCCCACAGTACTTTTCTAGCATATTTTATTTTCAAATTTTCTCTGAAAATACTGAATTAATAAGCACCAAACTTCTGTTATATATTTGCACTACATAAGAACGATGTATCTTGAAAACTTCAACTCAATTTTGTTTATAGTTTCCTAAATTAATCTTGGAAAAATAAATTTTCCGTGAATCTTTTGCTCTCCAGTTTTCCCAAAAACTACAGAACCAATAGATACTAAACTCCTATCAAATTTAGTCCCATATGAGGACTACTCTTCAAGAAAATTTCAGTTTTCAAAACTGGAAACAGAAATTTCGGGCAATATATACACAGACATATAAAATAATATGATGAAATGAATTTTTGAAAATATAGTTTTATAAGACATGTAAAACGTGTGAAATGAAACCTAGCAAACTCTATTGCACCCACACAAAAACACGTGCAATTGCAATCCAAACAAGAGAGGTATATCTGACTAGATGTCCTACGCTTGATCAAAAACATGTCAAAGATAGAATCTTGATAAGATGTACGTTTCAAATTCCAATATTTGTTACTGCGCACGTGTCGTATTTTGATATTATTTGAGTATTGGTATGGATATGACTATTTTCACAACGAAATATACGCAACTTTGTATGCACAGAACATACAACTTAAATTGTTTATATTTTCTATCTTTCACGTATTTTTAAACCACAACAAATGAGGAGCATTGAATATCTGTTTAGCTGTATATCTTTGAATCCAAAGGCTTTGGTGGTAATGCTATATAGCAGCAAACTCAGTAACTATTCACAAATCTATCCATATACGAACTAAAAACAAAGTCTAAATTCTGTTCCCAAAAGGAATTGAATAAAAGCATATAAAAATTAGGTAAAGATGAGAAAATGGTACTAATCATTTTCTTTTCTCATGAAACGGATAATTTTCATCATCCCTATTCCTAACTATGTTGTGAGGTCAATTTTAATACCCCGTTTGCAATCAAACTGAATAAAAAGTATCCACCTCACCAACCACTCGTTAAAAAAATATCACCAGACCTCACCTAACCACCTACTAGAAAAAATTCCTTTTTTTCATGAAACTTACTGTCGAGAAAGTCGATTCCCAAAAAAATTTAATTTTCGCGAAATTTTATCGGGAAAATGGGTGTTTTGTAGATTATCCCTCCTTGGTTTAGAAAAAAGAATCTTGATATCTAAAACTTAAGTATCTGTTGTGGAAAAGGGTGTAAGAAGAAAAGACGGAGAAGATGTGGCCCCATCTCTTTGTGGCGCAGTTATTCCTACGTCCATGTCATTGCAGTTTAGAGGTACTACTGTACTTAGAAAAGCATCTTTGGAAGAACACTCGATATAATTTTTCGTTATGCAAAAACCAAATTCAAGGGTCAATATTAATGGTCTGAGGAAGAATAAAACACAGAATAGACTTTGCAGAAAAAATTCTGATAAGTACTGCATAATTTTTTTCAAGTTTTCTTCGTATGGTAATGACACGTGAGTATACCTACGTTACTCCTAACCTCAGAAAAATTTTTTTCAACAATAAGAAAACAGAGATATTATATTTCTTAAGTTTGTCCACCCCATTAAGACTACGTCATTTAGAGCTGATCACCTAGTTATGCACCAACTACTATCTACCTTTCGATAAAATAAGCTTACAAATTGGAATAACTACGAGAACAATAACGAACTAAAAGTGTATACTTCGCACCTATTCTTTAATGCTGTCTTAAAACAAAACGCTAAAAATGAAATTTACCAAGAACTGTTTCGACAAACATACCTACTCATAAACGATAAGATGTATTTAACCCTTCTAGAAGAATGATATTAAGTGCCACGTCACGTTTGGTCTACGAATTTTAAAAGATATACTTTTCATACGAAAGTTAAGTACCTGCAGAAAATACGAAGTAGTGTTTTTTATTCCCTTATTTTTCCGTCACCAGAAATCCACTTTGCGCGCGTCTGTTTACTCTCATAAAATTTTAGTAAAGACGTCGTAGTCAATCGAAAATATTTAAATATTATAAACAGAAAATAATTTAGCCAAAATATCTGCCGACGAGATATTTTGCACATTTTCGTCAACAAATACATGATATTAATGTCTAAAACCAGTTTTCTGCGGCAAGAAAAGTTTGTGTAAAGTAAATAAACGAAACTTTTCCATAGGCTCATTCCACGAACGTAAATACAAAATCGCTTACGTCGTAATTTGAAAACTAAACTTCATTTTCGAACCTATACAAAATATTGCGTAAACAAAAATAGCCATAAAGCCATAAGGAAACAGAAGATGATCATTTGTGTACCAGTGGTGGGGGAAAAAACAGAAGAAAAATTAATTTAAATTTTACAAAGTGAGATATCCCTCTGCGTTATCTGGGCTAAAATGCCAATTACAAAATACCAACATTCAGTTCTTCAAACATATAAAAAATGTAAAAATAAAAACAGCTAAAGCGCATGCAGGTATTTTAAAGTGGAAAAAGAAATTTATAAACCGTGTTCCTTAAACACATCTTCGTAAAGAACTTGACACGAACAGAAACTTTTGCGAAGAAGTTTGTCAAGAAAGTTATTTCTTTCTTTGAAAATTAAATATTCCGTTAAATTAAATGAATATAAAAGCGAAGAGTTCTTTCACTTTATAAGTACCTACCTATTATCATTATTAATTTTTTTTATTTTAAGAAAAATTTAAATAGTTTTATTTGCAGTACGCTACGTTCAGTGACAGTCGAATAATGCTATAAATTTTTACTAAAAATTCCCTTTACAGACGTAATATTTTACGTTTTAATTGATAATTCTAAAAGAAGACGAAAATAAAAACAAAAAAATTAAGATAAAAAATTAAGAGTAGAGATACAGAAAGACGAAGAAAATTCCATCAACGAGGAATATTTAATCAAATCAAAACAAATAAATTGTTATAAAATTTCTTATGAATCGACTCTCCTCATGCGGTGTGTTGGTTAAATCATTAAATGAAATCAAGTAGATAATACATTTTCATTGAAAAAACGGTTCTGGGAGAAGAAAACAAACGGGTTGACTATAAATGCGAGATATAGCCCAACCCTATCACTTTTTTCCTATAAATATAAAACTAAATACATTCTTTACGTTTATTCCACGTTGAAAATTTGAATGATTCATCCAAGGTGCTGCATGATAAGCAACAATAAATTGTACTATCAATTTAGTTTACAAAACTTGTTGGTACCTCAACTTAAAATAAATATTTTACTTTTTGGACTAAATTACGCGTATAATATCTCTTGAAGGATTGTTATAATTATGTGGCTCTGGCTCTGATATCAACCGTCAACCGTATATGAAGGTAAAAGTGTGCATAGAGAAACTGAGATTTATAAATGAATTAACACAGTATCTCCTACTGTACCCTCGATAATATAAAGGTTGTATGGATATCCAGGTAAACATGAAAATCTGTGCCAACATTGTTCTACAACCTTTAAATTGGCATAGATTTAACTTAATTTCACTAGATTCACAGTAAAGGCTTAGATAGCTTCATATTCACCGGACCAACAGACAAAAAAAATATTAAAAAAAAACTACTGTACATGTGTAGAAAATCTGTGGCCGTTTACGGCTTTTTTATTCTAAAATATGCTGATGGTACTGGGAATCGAACCGCCAACTGACAGGAACCTAATGTTCTTTCCACAACCACCAAAACATAGCACCATATTCATTCGGCCACTGTGCCAGTGATTAATGACGAAAACAGAGCTAACATATGTAGTCCGCCACACCATTCTCCTCCAGCATATGAGAAGCACAGCACCATCAGTAGAGGTGGAGCAAGTGGAACAGTGGCATGCGTGTAAGGGTGGTGGTAAATTCTCACCCTCATCTCCTCATCATACCAGTATACTTATACAAGCCACTGCTTAAAGCCATCACATTGTGGAGAAAAGAGTGAGCCAACTACAGCTGCCAGTAATATCTAATAGATGATGTCAAGAAGGCTGCATTCTATGGGGAATTAAACTACCAATTGACAGGAAGCTAATGCTCTTACCCCAGCCACCAAAATGTAGCTCTGTATTCAATTGGGTATAGAGCTGGTGGTTGATGATGAGAGTAGAGCCGATATGTACAGTCTGCCTCGATAATCGTGGCACATTTGATTAATATTGAGAAGATATGATCGAAGTAATCTTCTGTACTAACTACTAATGGCTTAACGGGCACTCTAAAGCTTGAATAAATAAAAGTATAGGTTTTTAAAAAAAAAAATTAAAACCAACAAGCACAACCGAAATAAAATGTCAACTACAAGGTTAAAAAGTAGTACTGTGGTTGTAAGTGTGCGTGCACTCCTTACTACCACAACAACAGCAGGAGCAGTGTGTTCTATCAGTGAAGACAACAGTGTGTGTGAGCCAAGCTAAGTACTCAATTTGGCAGCACAGATGATGTAAACTATCAGCACAAAAAGGTTGTTCGTGAACTATATATACACTGACCAACTAGGTATTTGATATCTCGATCAACCATCACCGCAAATACTAAATTCATATTGTACAAAATAACTATCATGCTCAGTTACCACATGTACTGACATACCAATGGTTGCTGTTATAAGCTATATTATTAGTGGTATTATGTTTATGAGGTTGACAATTTTTATCGTGAGAAGTTCAACCCTAACCAAATTCATGACGTAAATGATATATCATAATTCGAATGTCTAAGTTACATTTTGTGGTATAGAAAATTTGAACTAGCAACCAACTTTGTGTCAGTACATGGTAACTGAGCGTGATAGTAATTTTGTACAATATGAATACAGTATTTAAGAAGCAGTGACTTGTTTTCAACCTTTTAGTTAACATTTTATTTCTAATGCAGCTGGCTGGTAATTTTAATTTTTTTAAACCCATTTATCTATTTGAAACATTTTTAGTAACATTTTAAGTACTTATTACTCCAATAATTTACCAAAAGTTGATTATAAACCCCTTTCTAAACCACAATAATGGGTCAAATGAAAAAATCAATGACAAATTTCAACTCAGCACATCACAAAATTTAACCAGAACTCACTTGAACAAACCGAACTTATCCAGAACTAAAACTTTGAAGATATCTGCTTTTTCTTGCCTTACAGGATAAAGCTAGATGTAGGAAGAAAATGCCTAGCAATAATGGTTGTTGTTAATACAACAGCAGCTCTTCTCCAGCGTTTATTTACTAGGCCTACAATCAAGAACCATGAAAAGGACGACACTCATAACTCATCGTGCGTGTACAGTTATCGAATTTCAAATTGGAAATTTTCATATTTTCAATATGATTTACAGAAGTGCATTCATTTTTATCGTTCGAATTTCATTTATTACAGATTTTTAATATTTTGACAAAGGTGAGACTGTAGAAAAAACGTTAATATTAATTTAATACGTTGAGAAAAAATCTCTTTCATAACCATCATTATTCTTACCTTTAAAAAATAACATAAAATTATTGTGTGTAATGAAGAAAATTTACAGGTATATGACTTGAATACAAACGGAGAACTTATATCCATGTATAACCTACATTTAGTCTACATAATTATACAGTATATCATCTGTTAACTTTAGAAAATAGTCTGCATTAAAATTATTCCAACCAAATAGTATATATCATGAAATAATCGTGAAATTTGACTTTTTGGTGCTGTTGGATTTCTTTTAACACATAACACGCATCCACTTTTCTTTCATATGAGAGAATTGAGCCTTTCAGATATTACCAATATTGAAAGTCACATAATTACCATCTCATTTTTAACACATACAAAAATTTGAAAATTTTCTCACTCAAAATAGTTTACGTACTCCTACATCTTTTTTGAACATTAGCTTTATCGTAAAGGGGGCTAAGATAAAAATTCAAAAATTAGTTTTTAATTAAGAATGAGAAAAAGCAGTAGGTATGCTTAAGATAACTTGGCATAAGTAAAACTTCTCTCTCTATCTCTCTCTCTCTCTCCTCTCCTCTCCTCTCCTCTCCTTGTCAAATTGCCACCTTCACTTTTTCTCCTTGCTGTGAGCTTAGAAGCAAAGAGGAGATCTGGTAGTCTGTCAACCTTCGATCATACAAAAAGTTTATGAATACTAAGATAAACAAAAAAATCTGCACTAACATTATTATTCTGAAACTTGTAAATAGGTATAGATGTCACTCGATGTTACTAGATTCATAACAAAATATTTGAAAGCTTTAGACTAACTGGACCAACAGACTGAAAACAGACAAAAAACAACCTACTGTGCATGTGCAGAAAATATATGCCCTTTTACCAGTCTTATAATCGTGGCATGTTTAATTAACACTGGCAAGATCCAGCTGTTTGGCATCCATACACCTATATGATCGAAGCTGTCAACCAAGATTTTCGTTAAATTCGACACATTCTAACAATTCACTAGAAATACCATACCATAGTATTCACTTCAAAAGTTAGTTATTATCAAATTATCACCTACAAATACAATAATTTTAACACTTAAGTACTGGTTGTACCAAATAGTTAAACCATAGATGAGTAGGGTTTAACACTTTATTTTACCCTGTGTCTTATCAGTTAAACTTAGTTTATCCCGCAGTTTAAAAAGTTGGTTTGGTACAACTGGGCCTAATAATATTACACTAATCAATATGACTTTCTACGTCACTCTAACTACTAAGTATATTTTATGTGTTACAGCAATATATTTGAAAAACTCAAGATACGAAACAGTAGGCCAATTTTTTTTCTCATTTTATAGCTATTTGGTGTACCTACGTGAATATTGACAGAAACAATTTTCTACAAATTTATAGATTCGATATTTTTTTGCTGCATTATTTTTACAATAAAATATATATTGCGGAAGAAATTGGTACGCAAGTGTAACAATATTTTCTATACTGTCCTGTGAATTTCATTAAAATATTTATATTTCTCGTCACCGAGCAATAGTTTTATACTTAAATAGGTTAGATGCACCAGTTCACAACAGTTTAAGGGAAATGTTGAGTTTAATTTGACATGATCCAGTGTAGAATGAAGGTGTTCCTTAAGTGATACTTCATTACATGAATTATAGTCTACAGATTAATATTTCCTCTTTAATTTTTATTATATTGCTAAGAATATTATTTTTCTATTACTTTTACATAAAAATACAATTTGGCCCAGTTTGCAACACTTCTACTCTAGCTGGAAACATTTATGTTCCAGTTTGCGACTCATAAATAGTATAAAGACAAAACAGGACAAAAAATGCGTATTTTCTTTCATAAACTGGTAATATTAATCAAAAATTCCAATGTTCTCCTTCCATGCTTTTATTGTGCAAAAATAAAGCTGATAAACCCTCAAATTGGTACTGGAACATAAGTGTTCCTCAACTGGGGCATAAGTGTTACAAACTGGGGCAAATTGTATTCATTTATAAGAGTGTTGCGAGAGTAATTCAATACTTTTAAATTACCTCAACAAATAAGATAAGTTACGAACATTTATCTTTTATTGAAATTTCACTTTAGTTATTACGAACACTTTAAATTATACTTATTTCTATTTCTTAATATAGTGATACCTAATGTCCATAGCAACTAGTATGGACCCTAACGTCTCTACTCGACTTCAGGTTTAGGAATGACCATGTCTTCAAAATGAAGACATGACATTACTTTCGTTTTCTTTGTTTCAATCAAAAGATGGCCGATCAAAAAGGTGGCATGATACGGAACATCTGCCAAATATGATCACACTTCATTGTCAGCATATCTGGTGGTGTCCATTTGTGAGAAGCTAGGTAAAATATAGACAGCTATTATTCCAAGAATTAGGAATAATAGTTGTCTATAATTTGTTCGACACGTTTTTGTAGACGAACTGAATCGTCTGCAAAAATGGGACGGAACAAAGAGTCATAAAACAATAATTCTTTTAGAAATTTAATATTTGAAAAAGGAATATGAATTCAGAAATGTTAATTCATGTTTTCATACCTAAATGATTAAAATAATTTAAATTTTCTCATTCAAACTGAGGCAACAAAGTGCCTGTTGCAAGCTGGTGTCATGATTTTTCCTCCACTATGGCAGTTTGCAACAATCTGTTGCAAACTGAAAATGTTGACATTCAATGAATTATTATGCAACAGTTGTATAATACTAATAATTTTAGATAAATTAATCTAAAATACTGATTTTCATCAAATTTGAAATCAACTTACCACTTTGGAACACTAAAATATTCATATTATAGCAATTATTTCCATTTAATTGAGCACTATTCATCACCTATTGTGCAGATTTTGTTTAAGAAAAATCACGTTTTGCATTTTTCTCAGTAATTGGAATTTTCTTTAATTTATGGTTTGATTTATTTCACAGATGAAGTATTAAAAATAGATGGTAATCAAAGAGTATGCTTTAATATTTGTAATAAAAGTGCTTCCAACTAATAAATATACTTATTAAGTAATTCCAGGTAGCTCTAATTTTCAAGTTTACAAAGGAAAATGATTTACCCGCCTCAGTCCAGATTGTAAAACAATTTCCTAGTAATAATTTTTGCATCACGTACATTCTGAATGAATTTTGAAATTATGCCTTGAAAAATATTGCTATGCAACTATATAGACACACATACATAAAATGTAGAATATCTCTCTTTTATGTAGGCATTTTTTCCAAAAATTGATAATGAAATAAGGAAAGACTTTGTTTGGAAACTGTAATCTCAACTTTGATATTTTAAAACATGGATATTCTAAAAAAATTGAAATTTTCAAACTCTGTAGTTTTTTAAATATTTTAGGTAGCCAATTAAAACATAGGACTTTTTTTGTGTATTGTGGGGACATTTCCCTCACCTCCTCCATACAGGGCTCAGCCCTGTATGAACAGACGGGTTGCAGACAAAAGTCCGCGACCCAAATTATTAGTATATTGCACTTTAAACAATACATCATCTGTATGCACTCATACAGACAATGCGTCTCTTCATGTACCTGCAATTGGTAAGTGGAAAAGGAGATTACATAATTATTATATACTTGCTGATATAGTGCGTGTCGCAGTCCATATATGGTACAGCAATGCCTGTGAATAATTGCTCTCAGCACTCAGTACGCTTAGTGTACAGTTAGGCATTAAACAGGCTGGTTACTGGTACTGAGATACGATTCTGTCGCCCCACAAGCAGATTTCAATTTGGTTCTATGAACCTTGTGTAGGTAAAGAATAACTACACAGAACAGCCACATGTATATTCAAGGTACTAAATATTGTCACCCTTATAAAAGTTATTGGAATTGAATTTTACCAGAAAATAAACCAATGGAAATTAACATTTTCAAATTTTTCAACTGTTGTAGCCCCTCCAATTCAAAGAATACGCAAAATGCGTATGTAATTTTTTGTGTACCCAATGAGTACTACCCCCAACGGAAATTTGGCACTCGTTTTGTTTTACATATTGTACAATGTATCTAATGAAAAACATGAATGCAGATGGACCAGTTTTTCTCAATCCTTTTGCAGTACTGACAGCAACAAAAATTGGTAGTATTTAATTTCGGTATGATTAAAATGAAATTTAGGCATATTTTATTCATGAATTAAGACCGTAAAAGTCTAATAAACATTAAATAATAATTCATCAACTAGGATAAATTATACCAATAATTATTATACTTAAATTTATTTTTGCACTACCATCAAACAGTCAGCTTTGATAAAAACCGCAAATTTTCAATCTTCGTATAAAATGTTTCTCGTTACCTTTAAAAGCTTCATTGTAGATACTTGAAAAGCATCCTCCGTTCTCTTCAAAAATTGATGGCACGTTGTAGATAATTTTATGAAATAATAAATTTTTATAACGATATTTTTACAGAAACATCAAAATATTTCGAGAAAATTTCCAAGAATCGACGAAACCCTGTGAAATCGTTAGGCACTTGGATTAAAGAGATCCAGTATTTTATCATTCTTACGCAATAGGCCCATAAAACAAAATTGCAAGGAAAATATTTAGTTTAAAAAAAAAAATAAAAAACACTCGATATAGGTAAATTTCTTTCACCTTGATCACATTTTTTTGTGACGTTTACAAAAATGGTGTTTTTTGAGAGTAACAAAATACGTATGTCTCTCATTTCGTCAAATGACTAGGCTACCTTTTGAGGAAGGGTACCTGTTAGAGGTACGAAAAATATCGATATTTTGCTTATCGATATTTCACCTGAAATAGGTATCGATATATATCGATACAAAAAAATATTGATATTTCGAACCTTTAATACCTGTATAATAATAATAATAATAATAATATGTAGGTATATTTTTCTTTGGTTTGCAGGTTGGCTGGCTAAAATCCGAAGATCAGACAATTTTGACATTGCATGATAAAGTGGTTACGCATAATGTCAGAATTAGCGTCAGACACGACAATCGAAGCTCTTGGCAGTTACATATCAGACACGTTAAAGAATCAGACAGAGGCTGTTATATGTGTCAAATTAATACAAGCGTGATGAAAAAACAATACGGTTGCATTGACGTTCACGGTAAGATTTTGATGTTTTCAATATGACGGGTTTATTCGAAAATGGTGAAGATTACCGTAGTCATTGTGTATAAAATGTTGTTTTCGTTTTTTGTTTTTTGTTTTTTTTTTTTTGGTTTATTTGTCAAAAACACATAACCAAATCTTGAATTTATAATATCTGAAGAGGATTCCGAAGATGAAGAAGGGTTTGTTGAGTATCTAGGAAAATAGATCATAAAGAATTTTGAAAATGTCTGAAGGCAGAACAAAATGGCGTGCGAGGTTATTTCCTGAAATAATCGATTAACTAGAAATCCATAAGTAAAAAGGTGGTGATAGGGGTACTAAAGCATTGTAATAAGTGAAGAAGAAAGGGGATTTTAGATGTTACATTTTAATTTAAAGCATATGCATTATTTTGTTACGAAGAGAAGGCATTAGAAAAGTGAGAAGTCAGTGTTGAGTGGATGAAATTGCCAGCGTCGTGGGTCTGTAAAAAAATTGTTTTAATACAGTGAAGGAATTATTTAGAGCAGTAACAGATAATATTGTGGTAAAATTATGTGAAATGGTGGTTCAGGATTTTCTTGGAAGAATTCTTTAGTTTCCATTTTGTGCCAAATATTAAATCGTAAGGTTATTTGGATCTTGAGTAATTGAGCAGAGAGCGTTTACTGTGAGAGACAGTCAAAGAATGTAAAGGAGTGATTAATGGACTTCATTTAAGATACTAAGGGTAGAAAGTTATGCAGCATGCACCAATGCAGAGTCAGTTTCCAACATGATAGAATTAATCCAACAGACAGACAAAGAGAGAGAACTATTTTGCTACCAGTTAATGAAATAATCCAGTTGTAATCGGTTAGTCATATTGAATTTTATATCGGTTAGGTTTTTAATATTTAATTTCATAAATTAAAACGTTTTTTAAATGAAGTAAATACGACAAAATTAAGAAATTATAGGTATTTCTTTGTTCTCTAAGCCCTACTGACTTGTTTTGCAAGAAGGCCATCAATTTTAAACAACTCAATAAACTTAACTAAAGTAGGCCTATATTTTTTTAATAAGCTGTTTTATGTAGCAAAAGAATTATACTCTTCAACCCATACTTAATACCTTATTTTAACACTCATTAATGAAACAGACTGGAAGGCTATGGAGCCTAAGTGAAACATAGGGGACTGTATTGTGTAGCTATCTATGACATAAAAAAGACGTGTAGTGTGCCAAAGTAAAACAAAAGTAAACACTTCAGGAAGAAAAAGGAGGTTTGAATGAAAGTATTAATTTTCTGACCTTCATGAATACAATTATTATTGCGCAAATTTCAGAAAGTTAAAAATTAAAACTAATTTCATATTGAGTTGATGCAACCCCAAATTAAAAATTAAATTAAAACATAGTTATTAACTAAGTAAACATGTGTGTAATGACATTAAAGAACAAACACATCGCGTAAAATTATATAAATTGACAAATTTATTTAGTCACGAAGCGAAAAGAAATGAGAAGAAATTGTTTCCGTTTGTACGATCGTACAAAACCAAATTATATGAGAGGTTGACACAAGATTACTGGAGTAATAAAGGCCCAAAATAAAGGCATTTAGAAAAACTGAAGCCCATTATTTGCACAACAGAAAAATGAGGTGATTTAGATTCTTAAAACCCCTTAAAACAACATTAACTATAGCACAAAAAGGAAATTAATTCTTAACCTTATAAAATTTGAAAAGTCACCATGTTTTTGTAAACTAGATTGCCATAACAGAAGAAAAATTTAAGCCAATTGAATAAAAAAATCAGTATGCCACCAACAGTAACTGCACCTCTGAATAAGAGTAACATGTTATAATGGATATAAAAAAAAGAAGAATATTATTCGTATGTAAAGAATTATTCCTAATGATAATAAAAAATATGAAATAAAATGTGGTTAAATTTAGGTTCCCACGGGACAAAAGGACAAACAGAAAGATTTCCTTTCAATAATTATCCTTCCAAACAAAAAAAAAAAATGGAAATATCTTATTTTGCTATTTGTTCACAAATAATATACATTCTTATATTACAAGAAATCAATCCTCTAATCAGTTTAAAAAAAAAAAAAAAAAATCAGTTTTTTAAACAGAAAATGAAATTTTTTTTAGAAAATTTAATTTAGGCCTAACTATATCTTTTTTGCAACATCCACTCAAAAACAGACTTTTTGGATGTATTAATTGTGGTGTGCGAAAGTCTAAACAAAAGCGCAGATACAGTGAAAGCAATGTTCCTTGTAACAGATCAGGAAAAGCAATTTTTTATGACACAAGCTGTATTTCACCATAAAATGGAATTACCAAAAAAGGGAAACCAAATGCTCGACTTGAATTGGTTGAAATTGCAGGTTTGACCACATCGAAAAGACAAACATGTTGACAAGTTGATGTTAAAATCAAAAATGAAAAAAGGTGCGTGCAAAACTCAGCCGTTTAACAAGGAAAAAGAAATGGTTTTCAGACCTGTGATTGCTAGCCAACAGTAAGTAGCTCCATCTGTTAATTTAACATAAGAAAATAGGAAAAGAAAGAAAAGAAAAATAAGAGAATACAGGAAATAATGCCCGCACGTTACATAATTATAGTATACATGAAGTAGGAGATTTTATCCCAATGTCAAAAAGTAAAACTTTAGGCATGTGCAAGTTGTGCAACTTGGTACTTGCTTAGATTATTAAATCACTATCTTGGCTGCGCATGCACCCTATGACCTATGCAACATTATAAAATTTCTGCACTTCCCCATTTTGTGAAAAACTGTTTTTTGAGTTGCCGCTTGAGTGAATGCAACATTTAAGGCTTCAGCACAGTGGCGTGATACTGAGGCAATACTTAGATGGGATATTGAGGTGTTAAAATAAAATTCATACATGTAAACAGAAGGTGGCACACTGAAGCATTTTACAGAATTCAGAACGCGATATTCTGCATTTAGTGCGATATTTCGCATTTGATAGGAGAGAATTTTCAAATAAATTTCTGTAAAAATCTACTCATTAATTTTGATTCAGTATTTACCTCAAAGAATGGACTGTGTACGTTGTTTATTTCATGACCTCAAGAAAATTTTGGTAGGTACCATTTGCTGTAATTCATACAGGCATTTATACTTAATTATATCTATTTTATTTTCTTGTTATCTTGATATTGATCACAATTTTTATCGGATAATCAAAAAATTTGATACAAACAATCAGACTAAACCAAGGACCAGACCTAATGATTTTGGTGTGGACTGGTTGGTATTTTCATTTTGATTTTGGCTATAAAATGCTTAATTTTGGACCAATAGCTATGAAATTTGAAACAAATATTCACTTCAATGTATTTTAACACGCTACCAATTTTAGTATGAATTGTCCAGATGGTACAGTGATGATACACAATAAAAATGTGTTTGAAATGTTTGCTTATATCAATACAAAAGTGGTCTAATTTGCCCAGACAAATCTTATTGCCTACAGAATGCTTCAAATTATCGTGTAGACAAATCCAACTCACACTTGGCTAGTCTTCATGCTACTAGTCAGCTACTTGGGATACTATTCTATTAACCATTAAAGTTACTTGTTATTTTCACCATTTAAATCAAGTTCAACTTGATAGATTATCATTTGAGATTCTAAAAAAATTATTTGAAGACTATTTGCCAAACTGAAGTTATCTTAAATGACTAAAAATACAAACTGACTGTAACTGTAAACAGAATAGTTCCCCTAATAGCTCGCTGGTATCTACAAAACTAACCAAGTGTGAATCGAGCTATATGTGTTAAAAAATATCGCATAAGATACTTTTTTACCACCTCAGTATTGCGCCAGTGTGCTGAAGCCTTTAAACTTCAGAATAAACCTATTTTGTCTCTTAATGATTCCTCAGCCTGCATTTAAGCTATAGAGTTGGGGTTTGTTTTCCTTGAAAGACGATAAAATTTTCAAAATTTCTATTTAGTTTTTTAATTACTATCTTCAACAGTTTGAAAATGAACGAACAAAAAAAATGCTAATTAATGTGAAATTGGAAAGTTTTTGGAATCCAGAAACCTCTCCTTATTCACTCAATGGTTCCTGGGCCATAATTTAAGCTAATGAGTTGAGGTTGGCATTTCTGGAAAGAAATTAAAATTTTCTCGAATTGGCTTTTCATGTAATTTTTTAATCGTCTCTAGCTGCATGAAAATAAATGAACGAAAAAAACGCAAATTAATAAAAAATTTATCGTCTTTTGGATTAATAAGAAACCTTGCTTCTTTTAATCAAAAATCCCTCAACTGCTATTTGAACTAGAAAGTTAGGGTTGATAGGTACTACTGGAAAGAATATGTAAAAAATTCACTTAAATCTGTAGATTCCATCAAAATTTTTGTTCATCTTCAGATATTTGAAAATAAAGGAATGAAAGAATGCAAAATAAAGAAGAATTTACCGTTTTATATCGAATACGTTTTCAAAAATTTGTATCAGAATCATCTATTTTACGCACTTGTATGACAGTTAACTTTTTTGGTTCTCATATGCCATATCTCAATGGACACAATAGTGTGCTGTACGTATTCTGAGTATTTTTATAGGACCACTAATTATTATTACTTACAACTAAATTTGACCACAGTGAAATGACATTTTGTAAAATATGAAAAATTTTTTTAATTGTGAAAATTTATCAATTGGAGGGTGTAAAGCGTCATTTTATAATATTATAAAAAATACGATTTTAAAAGTTGCAGGTTACCTCAGTATTTTTCATACAGTCGAGGCAACTGCAATGAAAAAGTTATGTTATGTTAGAGCAATTACACTGCAGAAATCTACACAATCTTGGTACCATAATTAAAAACTTCAATATACACTTTTTTTATCTTTTTTTTTTTTTTTTTAATTTTATTTTACAAATACTTTAACGAAAATGGTAAGTTAGTTAGAGTAAGAAGTCGTTAAAGTGCATGAAGCTATGGACACGTTTCTTTCGCAAAATGAGGGTTATTGGCCATTACGCCATCTGCTACATCGCCATATGGCCCCTACTGTTATTTCCAAATATATTTCCAACGCTTTCCTTTCGATATATTGATTGTAAAAGGGCGAACCGAAAACAAAAAAAAAAAAAAAAAAACATAGAGGTCCGCCCGTGACACTTTTCTATATTATCCTCAAGGAAAGTTTACGTCTCGAAATGACTTTCTACAATATTTATACTGCACTTAACAACCTTCAAAGTATCCCATTCATTCGAACGAGCAGACAAAAATTTCGTTTCAGTTCCATAATAACCGTAGGTGCTCAAAAAGCTGACGTAACTAATCGAAGTGCCAAACGAGAAAGGTAGTAAAGAGAACGAGGAGGAGGAAGAAGAATGTCATTTCTCTTTGAATTTTGATATAGGTAGGTACCACGTTTTAGAAACATGCGAGAGATTCCTGAGAAAATTATGAGATGAATTTAAGATTTTAAACCCGAAACTACCACGCTATATCAGCGGTTGTGTAATCCGCCCTGAAATAATAAACAGTCAATTATTTTTGCAAAAAATTTACAGAGCCTCTAATCTATTACTTACTTATATCTTAACTCCTGCGGTGTACCAACCGAAGCTATTTGTATTCTACACGAAAACGGTTAACGTATGCACGGATAAATTCGGAAAACAAGAAGCTTCGACAATACCCAACAATATAGCGATACAACCTATAATGCACCTTCAGCTTTTGCCTCCTTTACGCTGTAGAAATGGATTTTCTTCGTAGCCTATACGGTGCGACGAATACATTCTCATGTGAACACACTTGAACGATTATAATATTCAAAAGATCGAAAGCGAAAGTAGACAACCAATGACGTGGAGACACAGGAATTCTACTTGTCAGGAAATTAATCGCTAATATTCGACCCGAATCGCCACCCTCACATCGCCTTGCTACTTTACCACTTTATTCAATGTTGAACTGAAATTGAAAATAGGATTATACCTAAATAAACCGTACCTAACAATCTGTGAGTAGGTAGTACTGTCTATGTGAAAAATGTTTAACCATCAAATTTTTCCCACCCACCTTCTTAGTTTGCAAGAAGGTTCATATTGATGAAAATCAGCTAAAAAGACTAATGAAATAAGTTTACGAGAAAAAACGATTTTTTAAAAGATAAGTGTGGAATACCTTGTCATGAAAGATATTCACATGTACAAGGTTTTTTACAGGTTTGCGTGTTTTGCCACTTTGTACATAGTAAGTAGGGAGAGCCAAATCATTGGCAAACACTGGCAACTTTGTAGCCTGTTTTGTGAGTTTATATAGTGGATTTGGCACATGCACACAGACATACATATGTACATTTACATATGTATATGTGTTATAGAAAGTAGTCATTTCTTATTCATTCCTATGGCAATTGATAAGAAATGACATAATAAGTTTGTGTACCAGTCCGAGATATCGCCGAGATCTTTATCTATTGTATTGTCATCGGCCAAACATTCTATCTTACTTGCCTATATGTGCAAGTAAGAACATACAAACAAAGTGTGTATATGATTTTGGTTGAAATGCACTTGATAAGAAAAGACGTTGTGAGTATGAGATATATATAGTCCCCACAATAAGCTTTTATTATTTTTTTTTTTTTTTTGCTTTAGCCTCATGAGAAATTATTGGATACATGATAATTTGGGGACTGTCATGTATACGATGTAAATATAACAATTAATATTGAAACACAATAACTAAAACAATGTACCGCACCAAGAGAAGAATATATTGATAAAGATGTTACATCATCAGTTGTTCACGTAAAAAGAGTTAATCAGCAAGTAAGTAAGAAGAATATATCGTAAGAGGTAAAAGACAAATATGACATATACATATATACGTGTCTATACAGTGTTACCGACGAGTGCTCTACCAATAGCTATATTCCAACAGAAATAAATATTATTTCATTGTGGAAGGTTGTCTGTGGTTGGTATATTTTAAAATCGCAGTAATGAGTAGAATAAAAGCTTGTAAAGAAAGGAGGCCAATTCTAAAAAACCACTAAGGCCCATATTCACAAACGTCACTTTAACCTCCTTTCACTTAAACTACACTTAAAAATGACTTTTGGCACAATTGTGTATTTAAGAGTGTGGTAACATTTCATTTTCACATTAGATCTCTCATAAGAGATACATTGTTTCCACATTTATAAGTACGAAATTGTGAAAAAACTTTTTTTAAATGAAGTTTAAGTAAAGGGAGCTTAAAGAGACGCTTGTGAATATGGGCCTAAGTATCTGTTTCCACCCAAAAATCAAAAATAATTTTTTGAAAAATTTTCCTAAACATTGAACCTCTATACCCCAGTAATATTTTTTTTAAAGAAAACACTTTTCTCATTAATTTTAACGTTTGTTTAGACGGGGTAGTTTTTAAAAACAAATTTAATTGGTTTCGCTATTCTTGCTCTGTTTTTTCGGAACATGTTGTATGTCAGTTGTTACCTATTCGTTTCCTCAGGATGATATCTTCCTTATTGTTTTCAATGCCTCCAAATACTTCAGTTTCCAGTAAAAAGAGGGAAACAATTTTCTGAAAACACAAAAAAGATTTCGAGTAATGTGAACCTGATGAAAATAATTGTATTGTTTTTTTTTTGTCTTATTCACTATAATAAATTTAGGAAGAAAAAATAAAGACAGGAGCGTTGTCAGGATTTCTTCAACGGAGGGGCAAAAAAATTATTTGATGACTTCTTTTTTCTTGCTCGCCACTTTTGACATTTAAAAAATTTGAGAAATTTATCATCTATGGGACCTGTTGTCGCACATTTATTACTAAAATTTTTGACAAACTTTAAAAGTTACAAATAATGAAATAAATATTAATAAGATTATGGAAGCAATCGCCCCCTCTACTCCTCCCTCTTGGCTACGCTCTTGTATAAATGTAATGAAACTTTTATTATTTTCATTTAGAAGAATTGCAGGTTAGGTATTTAAAACAATCGGTTTTCGTTGAATTTACTGTTAGGTAGCTTACAAAAATTTGACTTAAACAACCAATATGCAACCATACACCAACTAATGATTTTATATGCAACCCAACGTATACATAATAAGATTAACAAATAATACACTTTTCAGTACCAACCTAGATTCAATGATGTTGATTATTAATCGATTATTTTCCCTGAAATAATAAATTGAAAACAATCGATTATTCCCCTTCGCTTAATCGTATCGATTATTATAAATTTTTTTGAATAATGGAAAAAAATAATCGGCTCTAAAATCGCTTTTGGAATATTAATAATTCTAAAAATTGGAAGGAAAAAATCAATTGAAAACAATGGAGAGTTAAAAATTCAAAAAACAAACACAAAATAATCAATTATTCAATTAAATCGATTAATAATGGTCATCATCGTCAATTTTGATTAATTTTTGGCCATCATTTACGTCTTATTTGAAAACAATCTAAAATAACTAATCAATCGAAATAATTGGTTGTTTTAGCCCGATTAATCTGGACAATCGATTAGGTGAAAAATAATCGACCTATTATTAATAATCGATTATTTTTAAATAATCAACATCACTGCCTAGAGTTTCATTAGAAAACCAACCAAATTAATCAAGTAGTTACCTACTATATTCGTAAAAAAAAAAAAAAAAAAAAGCGAAAATTCGTTAAAAAACGAGGAAAAATTATAATGTAGATACCTAAACAATAAATAGTAACTCTAGTAAAACAAATTAGGTAATTCATTTAATACGAGTTCTAATGTATTTTATACAGCTATTTACAATCAAAATCATTACGTCCAAAAAAAAAAAAATTCTCCACTCCTATAAACGTTAAATGCAATTTTTTTTTCCGAAACCAGATTCGGTTTTCAAAAAAAAATAAATACAATAAACTATATCAATTTTTCAATTAACAAAAACGAACAGCCATTTCATTTTACGAACCTAACTGTGTGTTACCCATTCAATAACATAAATCAATTTCATGGCTGTTCCACGTCCATATAGTGGACAAACAAGCAACTAATATTTCCGATGTTCAATTTGTCCCACTTGTTGCATGAGGAAAAAAAAATTTTTTTAAGTTCGCTTTTTTTCATCTTTTCACGTTACCTGTTTTTATTTCCTCTATTTTTATACATGTAATTGACTTTTCACTCAAAGTGAAACGTTGGAAACAGCTGAAAAAAATGATACCATAAAAAAAAATAAAAAATAGAGCATATATATGTACCAACCTACAGATGAATATATACCACACCGTTGTAAGTATATTCAAAAAATTCCGGTTCGAATCAGTTAATTGTGAATGATGGTGTACTTACCCTATTATTGTAATGAATGGGAGGTGTATGGAAAAATGATGAAGAAACCCCATAAATATGGTACGATAAGGAAAAATGATAATATTTTCGTATTTTTTCGAGTGTTTCATCGACAATATTCAAGAACATACTCATCGCTTTTTTTTTTTTTTTTTTTCGCTTTCTCCAGGAAAAACACAAAAAAATATTTGTAGGACGACTAAATCGAATCTTTTCACAGACGGTATGTACCTCCTTTTGTCAGTGAAATATAGTACATTTTTTTTTTTTTTCGTCTCCGATTTCGAAAAAAGCAAATATTTATTTAACAAACGGAACAGAATTCGTTATTCGCACGTAAAAGATTCACTCAAAAGAGTTTTTACCACACATATGTTTACATTGCAACGTTGATATCTCTTTTCTGTTGTATCAGGCATTAAGGAAAAATTTTATAAAAAATTATTTCATATTATCATCCTTATTTAGTTGCATTAGAATCAAAGGACAATAATAATGAGATGAAAAAGTTTTAATCGACCAAATGTACGTTTAAGAATAATTTCATTCGATTTAAATCAAAAATCCCTTATTTTCATAATATAGTAGACTGTATAGGTATTCGATCAGTCGGGCCAGTAAGGGAATAATATTAATCGAAAGAAGAAGTGGCGTAGACATAGAGGGAACATGTTTATCAATCCGACACTCTCGATTTCTTTTTTAGCAGACCATTATATTTTTTTCCATTTTATACCAAATAATGACAATTGGCATAAAAATCATAATTTATGTATGTACACTGATTACGCACCAACGGCTGAACTGATTTTGATTATTCATAATTCATTTGAAAGAAGATAGTTGAAAGATGGTTCCATTGAATTTTCGCTAAGATCGAATTAATACTGCGGATCCATGCCTGATCCGAAACTATGAAAGTTAAATTTAAAATTCAACCAATTTCCGTGAAAATTGATACCTTGGAGTTTTATTGGTGATTACGAATCTACAGCCAGGTTTTCAAAATTTTAAATTCCAGATCCAATATAGTGGATTCGAAATTCTGTATTGTACCAATCTGAACGAAAGTTAGTGGATACGTCGGCACATTGCCGGATTTTATCTTAAGTTCCTTTGTTTTTTCATATTCATTAGATATATTGAGATAAAAATACGTAAGTAAATGAATAACGAAATAAATGTACAGAAACCGGATTACTTATCTGTTCTATAGATATATTGAGGTAGGTAGTTCGTTATATCTAACCTATGTTCGTTATATCATGGTTTCTGCACTATAATAATTATTTTCTACTAGTTTTTTCATTATGTTTTTCTGGTTTTTTTTTTTTTTTGGGGAGGAGTGTTTTTTATCGTATTTTATATAGATGATGTGTTCTGAATTAAAGGATGTACTTTTAGGATCGCATGGCTTTCGGTTTCGGTTTCGTTTTATTTGTTCAAATACTAAATGAGTCAACTTTGTTAATAAATATTTTTGGTTTCAGGTAACTTGCAAGTCTAGAACAAGGAATTTTCGTGAATGTTAAATAATAAACTTTTATCAAAATACCCACCGTATCATTTTCTCCATTTATAAGGCATTAAAAATGTGGAGGAAACGGATTCTATAAAATTTCACTTGCATGAACTCTAAGACTAGGTACCAACATAAAGTTTGAGAAATTCTGTTTTAAAGTAAATCAAGATCCGTTAATATAGTGACTTAAAAATCTATTCGAAAATGTAATGAAAATTTCAAAAAGTATTATTTTCTTACATATAAATTTTGCCTACATCTACAGAAACTTCTGACAGCATGTGATCCCGTCAACATGTTATGGAAAATTTGAAAAATGTGATTTTTCCAACAACCTAATTGTCTCAATTGAACTCACTATGCCTAGTACCGAGTCCCATCAAATTAGTTAAATACTTTTGCAGCCACCTACTATATAGTTTCTTTTTTACGTCCTACAACTTTATTTTCGTCAGCATAAAAATTCTTCAAATTCCTTAGAATTCATTCGATTACAGTTGGAGTGAGTAGGTACTCTTTTTTTGCTTTAACATTTCGAAAGTGATCCCATCCACCAGTTTGTTCGAGAGAAATATAATCAGCAATATTATAATTATCGATATTCGTTATAGGTACTGATAATAACACTGTTTCAGATAGGTATATTTAAAAAAATTCTTGATTTTAAAATTTTTCAGCGCAATATTTTTAAGCATCATTCACTACGTGACATTTATCCAGAACCAACGTCCAACAAAATTTTTATTGCACAATCTTTCTCAATAACTGATGATGTTTCAACATTTCCAAGAGTTTCCTAAAAGTATTTTCAATTGTTTGATATAATTACAATTATGATGAGCATGAGAAGTGAAACAATTACGTGACAGGAAATACGGGCCTTCTATTTGTCTTATTTATAAAAGATATTTTTTAAATACCAAATTAAACGGTCACATAGGAGTACTTGTATTACCATTGACTGACAATGCTGTAACGTGTATAGTCGGCCATATTTCATATTGACGACTATATTTGTACCATCGAAGTATAGGGATAATTGAACAAGCACTACCTGTAAGCTTAAGCCAAATGTAAACAAAGAGGCAGAAAACTGTTAAAGAGAGAAACAGCTATTAAAAATATATCGCTGTCTCTCTCTCACATGTTAATGTGGTAAATGTAATCAAACGTAAACATAGTGATTTATTACCTTGGGATGCTTGTAAATGTTACAGATCATTCCTAATTCGTTCATAATTATTTTTGTTAAACTTATTTAAATCATATAGAAAGAAGTTTAAGAAACTGCATTATTTTTTTTTTTTTTTTTTGCTGAATTTAATCTAATCCTTGTAAATTTACAATGGGTGAAAGAGAGATAGCTTATTTCTTGATTATCTTTCTCTCACTCTAACACTTTCCTGCCACTTTTTTGACATAATGCTCGTTCCATTATCCATATAATTCGATGGTTCATAGGTACACAAAGAAGAAATTATTTTATCTTCTAAACAATATATTGTATACATGGATCATTCTCTGAAAAACATGATAGTTCACCTAATTTTTTTTGTAAGTATGTAGATTTTTTTTTTGTGAAGTGTTAGTATACCTTTACTAGAGTACATCAATAAAATTGGCCTTGAAGAAAATTCATTAAGAGAGGGGGAGGAGGTGGCGTAATTTTCATCCGCAACCGAGGAATTCTCAACATTCATAACAGAAAAAACATCGAAATATCATTTAAAAAAATATTTTCACAAACTATTTGTGGTTAGGAGATGAAAAAATAATACAATTAATTATTCAAATATTGGTCCCACGTACATTTAAATCTGAATTTACAAGACGAAGGAGAGAAAAAATTTTCTACGAGGATGGAAAATATCACCCAAAATAGAAATTTAACTCCAACTAATAACTTTCTGAATGAAGGAAACATATTTTCCAGTAACAGACATACCTAATCTTACATTTTATTCATTTAATGGAATATTTGTAATTAATACCGTCTGACAATTATTATCCATTACTATGACATAGGATTTTTGTACACTATATTATAATTTTTCATTAAAATTGATTAATTTAATGAAACTGTGGAAAACTGGTAACTTTAAGGGTGGGTAATGTTTCTCTGATAACAATTGAATGTTATTATTAGAATTTTCAAAAATATAGAAAAATACACTTCTCCAATTTATTAAAAATCAACCACGTCGATGGAAAAAAAAGTGGACACTTTGCAGAGGAGTCTGTATCAATGTCGCAAGCTTCAAACATTGCTTTGGCACTACCAACGTGTACCTCCAAGTATCTCATTTAGTGGTAGGTATACAGAGTATTAATTGTTCTTACCAACATTCAACAATAACATGTAAAAAAATATACTTCTTACTAAGAACATGGCTGGAGACATTCACAACGATGGAATTCTAGGTATATTAAAATGATATGTAAGAGAAGTGAGAGTACACTACTGCTTTATGGACGAACAAGATAGAGGAAGTTATTTGCGATAAGTACAACAAAAAAAAAACTTTTTTGCTCGGATGAATAGTGGATCAGATATTTGCCGGGACCAGATATATTGCATTTTTCATAAAATGACTCCCTCGCATTCCTTTAACTCTTCTTCTTTTGATTAAATTTTCTTCTTCTAACTCATTCTTCTTCTTATTATTCTTCATATTTAATACTAATGGTGTTTAGTGACCAAACTGGTTTCTCGAATACAAAAATCCTTCCATTCTACGTATAGACTTTTGTCTCATCAAACACTAACAACAGTGAAAACATTTGTACTCTGAACTGAGTACCTATATATACTCACGTTCAAGACGGAATATTTGTATCGATCTATTCTAGTCTTGCGATCACCTTTATTAGGTACCTTTACTTACTTATACTGTTGAATGTACAGAATTCTATTTATCTATTATATTGTAATTTAAATATTATGTTTGAAATATTTCTTTAATGTCTGTATCCTGAAGTTAAGGACTAAGGTCCACCATACGAGTGTAGATAGTAAATTATTTAATTAAACTTATTCTCTAGTAATATTAGTATTCATTTTGAATATTAATATTCTTGAAGTAAGAGTAACTTCAGAAAAAAGTAATAACTCAGTACAACACATCTCTTTCCAGTCATTAGAGGTGCAAAATTGCATGAAAACGTAACCAAACCTATTCATGTGCAAACTGATTAATAAGACAACCTATGCAAATGGAGTGAAACTTCTTGTTATGTTACACGTATACTTTTATATCAACTCGTCATTTTATCTTAACATTTGATCAGCCGTATACATCCAGCTTTAAGGAAAATATCAAACGATCCTATTTCAATTTATGATCATACCAAGGTTTTTCAAAAAAATCAATTTTAGAATAGCTGTCAAATTTTTTCCGCAAAATTAAATAAAAATAGTGTTGACGATAAACATAAGATGATTCACACTCATCCGAAGAATTTCTTTTTGAAACTAGAACAAAAGTAAAATATTCGAGTAAAATTAGCCCGCACCCCTTAATGCAAACCAAGAGAAGGAAAAAATGAGAGAAAGCAAAACATGAAACGTACATTTCGACAGCAGAAAGGATTTAACATTTATTAGTTCGAACATAGATTGTAGAAAGCCATTATCGTGAACCTATGGCAAACGTTTGCGAGAAAAACTTCAACTTCAAAAGCTAGAGGGAAACAAACATACCTACTGGTAGGAGCACTGAGAAAAAACTTTTCTTCTTTTCCTTCTTCTGCTTCAGCATAGTATGTACAATGTTTGACAGAATTAAATTGAAGGAACAAGAGGGGCTTAAGAGTTCGACAAATAAGAGATTTCTACGAACCTTTTCTGTTCGGTATTTCGCCTTTTAGCTACTACCTACTATAACTGTGAAATGAGTTGATTGCTTTTATGTATTTTCACCGATGTAATAGGGCTCCAACAAACAACCATACCGTAATATTCTTGATGATTTTACTCAGGTGTTTTTACTTTTTTCTTCCAACATCGAGTCGTTTATACGTGAATTTTTTTTTCAACTACTTATATCTCTATTCTCACCATTGCAGCTAAAAGAAGGGAATAAAACTCTAGCGCAGCAATGCTTCACTAGAAAACCCAGTTTGCAAATGGAGATAAAGATAGAGATAGAGATAGAGATGGGTATGGAGATGGAGATGGAGATGGAGATGGAGACAGAGAGAGCTTACTTGAAAAAATTTCAAAATATAATCTGTATTTGTTGGGACCACCAATCCTCCCCCTCACACTCCTGCAAACACTCAACTATCTTTCTCTGAATACTTTTACACTTTTACTCGTAGCTACACTGTTACCTTGTTCCACAGCTCACTTATTCATCTCTGCCTATACAAGATACGTACATGATTTACATCTTTGCTGCAATTACACACACTTCTAAGATGTTACTTCGTGTACATCTTTATTTCAATTACACAGTTATTATGCTACACTGTTCCACAACCTCTATAGTATTTATATATATATTAATCAATATTAATCCATATTTACATGGATACTGATCAATATAATTCGATATTTATATCGATATTTTATTTCTGATTTTAGGTTAAGAAATTACAAAAAACTATCGACAGTTACCATATTTTTAGAAAAATATTGGTCTATCAATATTTTATCACTGAAAACCACTTTTCCAGAGATTTTTTATTTCCAGTTTTCTCGAGAACTACTAAACCAATGAGCACTAAACTTCTTTAAGACTGCTCCCATATAATAACCATCTTTTGTAAAAATTTTAGCCCAATTTGATAGTTTTCTCAAGATTGTAAACACAACATTTTTTTCAGCAATTTTTCTTTTTCAATTTTCTTGGAAACTATTGAATTAATAGGCACCCTACTTCTTAGGAAAATTGAAAATTTTATAGCTAAAATAAAAACAAACAACAATATCAGAAGTATTTCAAACAGTTGATCTGCAATAAAATTAATAGGTCCAGTTGGTGGCTACCATATAATTTGTTTTAAATTTCATGACTATCTTAAAGAAATTACAACCTATACTGTAGTAACAAGAAATTGGCTTTTATATATAACTAAACACACACACACACACACACACACACACACATACACACATATATATATATATATATATACGTAATAGCAGATTCATGGTGTAAGATTTGCTTGACAGATGCCATGGACCTTTAACCTTAACCCTGGACTAAGTTTTCACTGATATGTTATACGATAAAATCTTAAAATAAAACATTCTCCCCTTTTTGGACCCAATGAGGGTCTAAGAATGTGTCTAATGATAAAATTAACATCAAATTTGAATTCAACGCCTCAGATATCATGTCCAATGATATATATTAGAGTAATCTGAAATTAAAAGATTCTCTTGGGCCATGCGTGCACACATAATCACACACCTACTAACACAGACACATTTTTTTCTTCTCTCTTCTCTCCTTCTCACCAAAATTCACACATAGGTTTTGTACCATGCCATTCGCCTTCACACTTGTTTTTACCCCATAGAGAAAATAAAAATGTGTTCCACATTGAAAAATTTACACCATTTGCATTTATTGCAGTCGAAGATACATTGGAAATTATTTTTAAGAAGGTTTTCTATTGAAAATCTACTTATTAATCTTGGTATCATGGAACAATCTGGAGGTGAGAGTGGATACGTTTTTTGTTTTATAATGCAAGCAAAATTTTAGCACGACTAAATAAAATTCATATATATATATATATATATATATGAGCCAATTTCTTGTTATCATGATACACATTGTGCTTTTTATCTGATAGTCACAAAATTTGAAACAAACATTAGTAGTGAGCCAAGAACCTGACCTATTGATTTTATTGAGAATAGACCATAAGGTACTTCAGGTATGGCTATGTTCATTTTTGTTTTAGTAATAAAATAGCAACAAAATTTGAAACACATATTCACTATAATATAACTTGCTATAAATTTTGGTGTGGATTGGTTGTATGGCACATCCGGTAATGCTATTTTCATTTTTTATTTTGGCAATAAAATGCCTAATTTTAGACCAATAGGAATGTAATTTGGAACAAATATTTATTATGATCAATTAATAACTTTTTAGTGACTACCTACCTAATTTTATAATTTTCAAAAACCTACTTTTTCCAATGGAGCTGCTGCTTCATTAAGGTTTTTTGTGTGTTTAATTTTTATTTTGTTAAAATAAACTTACACATTTCATTTTTCATACAAAAGTAACACTGTTAAATTCGTCATTTTTCATACTAGGGTAACACTGCTAAATTCGTTGAATCGGGAAATCAACGAATTCGGTTTTGTGTTTGTGTGCGTGTGCGTGTGCGTGTGCGTGTGCGTGTGCGTGTGCGTGTGCGTGTGCGTGGGTTGAATTATGAATACAATCAATTACACACGCACACTAACAAAACAATCATGATTTTTTCATTTTGTTTACATTCTTCACTTTTCGTTGCACATGACGTCATCTTTTTACTAGGTATCTCAGGTTAAACATTTCCAATGTTAAAATTATTACTGTTTAAATTCTGAAAACGTTTGTTTTGGCGATTCTACGAAAAAATATTACATAATCTATAATATTAAAATAAGTAACTAAAATCGATTACCTGCATCGCGTGTGTATTAAAATTACAAATTTTCAAGCACTGATCAACGCATATTGAGTCAACGAGTAGACTTCTTGTCGAGTATAAGAGTGGTTCACGAAAAAAGATAGCTTTTATCTGATAGATTGTCGCATTTTGGTGGCGAACGTACGACAAAGCTGCTGGAAAAGCAGTATATGTACTGTCTGTGAAGAAAAGCTTGTAAACGTTTTTCAATTACGTTTAAGTGTTTTCTACGTTGAATAGAAATTTAACAGCTGCGTGTCGCAAGAATTACCATATAGTGCTCAGAAGATTAAAAAGGTGTGTGCGAGTGAGGTTGAGAATGAAATCTAAAATTTGATGTTCGAACTTTTGGCCCCTTCTATTCTTGGTATGTTTCCATTAGTTTTGCTCGACGGTGATGATGAATTATATCAACGAGAAATTTAAGTCTTAGGCATTTAGTTAATGGAATGATGGACGTGAATTTTCTCGTTATCCGTCATTCTGTGTGGTGCATTGAATTCTTTCCCTCTCCCATTCGTATTACTGTTAGTGTGTGAAACTGACGAATTTTGGGAATAAATTTCAAAATGAAGACCTGTAACCCTTGATTCATTACTCGAAATTTTCAATGAAAAACTGCATACCTTAATAGTAAAATCGTAAGAACCGAGAAGCAGTCAGGCCCGCTTTGTTCTTCCAATAATTGCTATCAGTGTCTGAAGAAGTTCCCACAAACCTTTTAAAACTTCCACCGACACAATGTTTTTATGACTAGGAGAAAATAATCACGGATTTGAGAAGGACTCGCATAATATTATTCAGTAGGTACATATTTAAAACTTTCTGTAAATTTTATATCAAATTCACAAAAATCTACTGATTATTAAAAAATCGCATGAATTTTTGAAATATGTACACTTCTTTTCTTCAAATAGCTATGCACTCTCGCACTGCTACAAAATAATTTTATTGACCTCCACGAAAAAATATGACTAGACGTACATTTTCTAAAACAACTCAACTCGTAACATTTTCGACGACAACTTTTGAAATTGTTTTACTTTTACATAATTAAAGGCATTCAGCAGTCTTTTTTTAGCTGACGAGGAATATAATAATGAAAAATTTTCTCCATGCTTATATCGGTTGAATTTTTCTATAGCTAATTCCTGGACTTAGCCTAAAAAATAAAATAAAGGCTAAGTATAAAACAAAATGTGCATTTAAATTTTTTTGACTAAAATTATCGCCAATACCGGAATATAATGGAATACATAATAAGGAAAAAGTTCTTGATCGACTTGAAATGTCGTGATTCAGTTTTGACTAGTTTTTCTATAGAAATAAATCTATTTATCTGCTAATTCAAGAGGTTAAATTATTATGTATGTATGAATATATATATATATATGTGTGTGTGTATGTGAACTAATTTTTAACAAAATTTATCCGGAACTGTAAGTGTAGTGGCCCAAATCAAGGGAAGGATTGATAGAAAAAATCCTTCCAAAAAATACATCTTAACGAAATAGAAAAAAAGAGACAAAAAAATGATTCAGCAGTCAGAAAATTTTATTGAAATAAATAGAAATATGTAATGATAAGGACTTGAATTTTCAGCGAAATGTGGCAATACGAAAATTGCATTGAAAGGTAAGTAGTACCATTTCGTTCGAGCTAAAAGGATATAAAAATACAAAAAATTATTGACATTTGGTGAAAGCAGAGAATCTACAAGGAATTAAGGCGGTACCAATAACACAGAGAAAATAAAAAATTCGTTTACATTTCTAACGTATTGAATTTTATAGCTTCCTGACTCAACAAATGCAACACTCACGACACGAAGCAAATGTATGCCTATTGCAACAGCTTGATACGTTGTACGTAAACAACAAATCAGTCTCTGCCAGTTTCATCTTCATTGTTCGATTCAAGAGAGAGAAAAACAGACACAAACCGTACAAACGACGTTGTCAATTGTTCGAAACAACTTCTGAAGTAATTGTCCATTTTCATGCGAAGCTCACAACGATAAAATAATAGTAAACTAATTGCACTAGCCTGTGTCTACCGATAACCCAAATTCACGTTTAGGTAAAAGCATTTCGTGAAAATGAATTTAAACGTTAAATGCGACAGGAATTCAAAAGAAAACAAAACAAAAAAAAAATGGAAAACAAGTAACTCAAAAATGCAATCACGAAATTGAAAACAACAAAACAAAACATGAAGGGGATAAAAAAAAACACTCATTCATTTAATACAAAACAACATTTTTTCCATAAAATATTGCAACTCTTATGAAAGTTTAAATAGTTTTCTTTTCAGATTACGACCTTTATATAACCCAAAATATTGAAGTTTAAACGCAAAGACACTTGACAAGAAAATATTTTAATAATTTATACAAAGTGTCCGCCATTTTAGCTGTTCCTCATTTTCAAGAACACTACATGAGAAAAAAAGGAATGAGCGTTTCAGGGGAGAAAAAATTGTAAATAAAATTTGGATTATAATCGGAAAACAAACTTTTTTAATTTTAATTAAAAAACATTAGCATTTGGTCGTTTCAAGTTTTGTGGGCATAAATGAAGAAGGCGAAAGGCACAGAGACATGGAAAGAGTCTCGGTAATTTTCTAATTTTTACGTTTCCAACGTTTGTAGGCGGCTGAAGTAATTCATTAAATAAATTCGAAATTCTTTCACAAGAAAAAAAAAAAAACTAATAAAAGTTGCAAAGAAAAAAAAAAGGGAAGAACCAGGCCGGAAAATTTTCATTTACTCGAATAAAAGTAAACAACGTTGCCTTCACCACCCGTAACTGGATTTCACTCTCGATACCTATCACGTTTACCAATTCGGATTTATGGTGTTGGCCATTCTTCGAATAATTATCCTTCCACGTGACACTCCGTACCTTAAGTAATCTATCAAGAACTTTTCTTTTCATCCCCTTACTCGAGTTGAAAAAAGGTAGGTATTTAATGTACCTAATCGTAAAAAAGCAAATTTCTTAATTAAAACGTAAAAACGTTTTTTACCCAACCATTTCTAGCGTAGCTGAAATGCTATGCTTGAATTTGTTTTCAGACATCGGCCATTTAAACGATTTCTATGCAAATTTTCGAAAAATTTGAAATAAACAACTTATCTCTGGCTGAAAAGTGTAAATTTTAATGACAGACTGGTATAACTAAATAATGAAGTTAATCAACGGTCAAGTTTTATATTTATAATTCCATAAAGATAGTATGTCAGCCGAAAAATATATACCTTAGACTGCTAACAAATAATTTTCATCCCTATTAGGTGATCCCACATTTTAAACCAAATTAACTGAATTTAAGTTTGTCATTAGCTCCTTAATTTTCATCATCATATAGCCTACCTAAAATAGATAGGAAAGTTCTAGGCATAAACCGATAAGAAGCTAAAAAATTATTGGACCTTAACCAAAACGAGAAGATTTGTAGTATAAGAGAGGGGATGATCAAGTTCAACTCCAACTGCACCATCAAGGATGTTATCCTGGTGTTACCCTCATGTACAAAAAAAATTTGAAATAGGTAACCTTCGGTGTTGTTTTGGACCAAAACAACGCCATGGTTGACACTGAAGGTAACGTCACTGTTGAAAGTGTTGATTTTTGTAGCTAATAGAACAGACCCAGAATGGTTTTGTACAAAAAGTTAAGGTTGCAGCCATTACTCCGTGAGTTTTGCCAGCTAATTAGCCCAATTTTCTTACTAACCGCAAATAGATTAGTTGCTGGGATTAAAGGGTATGGTAAGCCAGTTCTTGATGCTTTTATTTTGCTGCGTTATCTTCCATTTCATTAAATTTTATTAGCCTACTTTGGGACTAGGAATCGAGAAAAAATACCGTAGAGTTCACACGCTCATTTCTTGATGATGAATATGAATGCATGGGAATTTAAAAAATGTATTAATACTATTTAAATACTGAAAAGCAGCGAGGCATCAAAAAAAAATTAAAAAATTTATCGAGAACAATATACAACGTGTTGCGGAAGTGATCGGCACTATCTAAAGTTGTGTCCTACACATTGAAATGGGAAAAAAATTTTTTTCTAAATATGGGTTCACAAATCCTTAGTTTTGAATTACAAAGGCTTTCAGTTTTAAATTTTCTACAGTAAAATCGAACGAGGAAATTCAAAAAATTCCTCAAATTTGATTTTTACAATATAATTATATCGTACTTGCCGAGCACAATAAAAAAGATTCTCTCAACCAACTGGCTGTCTTAAATACTCGCAAAGTTGCACCAAAAATACATAACTACGTAATTAGTTGCCTACGGCAACTCCAGTAAGGCGATAAATTGAATGCATTGAATTCTACGAGTGTTAAAGATGGAAATTTGATCAAGAAAACTTTTTTCTTGTACCTGCTCGGTAGGTAAAATAAGATGACATCATCAGAAATTGAATTCGAAAAATTTTTAATTTCTTCATTTAATTTTGCAACGGAAAATTCAAAACTCTAAAAGCCAGTAACTCGAAATAAGTGATTTACGGACGATGGTTTATTGTGAACTTTTTTCTTAATACGACCTGCACTAACTAAATTTTAGATACTACCGTCCACTCACGGAACATCCTGTATAGTGTCCTCTATTAATTCAAAATGCTTCATAAGGGTAAAACTTTCTTCAGAATTTATTAATATTTTTGACGATAATTTAAAGGATAGAAATTGTCTGAACTTAGGAATTATGACTGATGACGCGTCAACAATGCCAACATTGCGTCTTAGATTCAGCTTTGAATTCAAAATGTTACAAACTGAGATAACACCCAGCCCGCGTTTCTCCCACTGACAGACACATGAAACATTTTCAATCCACAAAAACGTAGATTACTGAAATCGAATTTCGAATTGTAATTTTATTAGCGAAAAAAATTCACCAAATTGGTTTCAATTAAAATTTATAATTCGGAATGCGGTAGAGAAAAAAAAGAAACAAACGCCTAATATTTACTCGTTAAAACGCCCTATCAAAATTATTATACATATAACCCCACGTCATTCGATAAAAATTATAAGCAATGAAATTATCCTTACTTTTCAACAACTTCGCCACGCTTCTAGTATAAAATTTTATGATGATAACGCCCTTATACGAGAAGTTATAATAGTTTCGGAGAACGAAGGGGAAGAAAAATACATTCGGATCTGTCACCCAAATTAAATTCAACTCGCTTTGATTCACAAAATTGTCTGTTCAATTTACTCGGCTAAAAAATTTTTACTTTCAATTTTTTTTTTTTTTTTTTTTTTCCATAGGTATACCTAAGTTATCGTACCTATATTCGTTTTTTTCCTCTTCGAAAGTCGAAATACGGTTAACGATCATTTTTGCATAAAACATCTCCATAACTGAAACTGTGACGATTTGCGTAACAAATGCGCCTGTAAGTTGATAAAAAGAATATTTCAATAAATACATCGTCATAATCACTGTGTAGGTAGGTGCCGAATTTGCATTAAAAAAGAGAATAGTGAATCATAAAAATATCGTATTTGCGATTTCACATTTCAATACTATACTCTGACGCAACCACCAACCACAGAAATGCTACGACAAGCTCAAAACTTGAAATTTTTGAGCCAAAATCAAAACTTTCAACTCATTTCCATCTAAACTACATTATTCAAGATTCAAGCATTACCAATCTGGTGTTTCAAGACTAACTTTAAAATATAAAGAAAAAAAAAATTTTTTTTTTCAGTCAATGTAATTTTTTGATGAGATAAATTCTACAGCATCCAACAAGTGAAGTACCTACAGTGGGTTTTTTGTAGTTCTTGACAGCGACGTAGCAAAATTAAAAGTCATTAAATTTACGAATAGTTCTGTGTTAGCTGTTACTGGAGGAAAGAGTTACGAGTTTTTTTGGCTCGAGGAGAGGATTTAACACTAATATCCCCTTTCGTTATACCACTGGTTTTTAACTAAAACAGATATTACTATTATAACGTTCTATTTTTTTTTTAATTTTATTAAGTATGATTGTGGACAACTATTATACGAGGCGTGAACACCACAACTAAAGGTCGAGTTATGAGAAGAGGGAACAGTTGAATGTTTCAAAGTATGTAGAACGGGATACAGGTACCAAAAATGGAGGAAAACATGAGGGTTTTATATTTTCCTACAGCTGAAATCAGTCCTTAGTAAAACATGACTCAGTTATAAGGCGTAGTTTCAGTCAGATCTTAAAAATAGACCACATTTTGTAGGGCTAAAAATGAATGACGATAGAATTTAACGAGAAACGTATAAATGTGTATACAACCAGATCTAAACTATTATACGTGGTTTAATAAATTTTTTGGTTGTTTTTTCACTCCTATTTTTTTTGTTTTAGCGATCGATAGTGGGGCCATCTATTTTCTTAAAAATCCCAATAAAATAGCGAAAACGATCCGAGTTTAGCGGAATAGCTTCGCCCCTGTCACCCCAGTGTCTTTTTTTTAAACAAATAAAACAACCCAATACTACCTGAGCTAGGGCTAGTAACCACAGCCATAACCAAAACAATAACCACTAAAAAGTAAAAACTTAAACAAATTAACAACATAGGTTTGGAAAAAACAAAAAAATTTCACATAACCAACATCCAATAAAACCAATTCCCACAAAATACTGAAACTATTAACCAAAATAATAACCAGAGAGAATCTGTTTTTATTGGTTTTTCTGAAATATCAATATTATTGATTATTTTTTTCATAAATTACCAATTATTTACTGGAAATTTGTCAATTATCAATAATTTGACCTGAAGAAAACTTTTTTGTCTTTTACCCCAAATTTTGTCTCAACCAATAACCAGTAACAAAATGAATACAGTTTTAACCAATAACCAATAACCGATATAGATTTTTATTAGTTCCCAGTAACCAATAATCCCAAAACATGGCTGTGATAC
The DNA here is from genome assembly GCA_011428145.1 of Ericerus pela. Lineage (NCBI taxonomy): Eukaryota > Metazoa > Arthropoda > Insecta > Hemiptera > Coccidae > Ericerus > Ericerus pela. The sequence goes on from WOFM01000243.1 coordinate 685,649, forward strand.
CAAAAGTATAAGCGCTTTTCAGAACTCTTATTAACCAAAACCCAATCAATTTTTCTTTAGAAATCAAAAATGAAAAAGAAGAGTGAAGAAAAAATTGTTGGTAATGCTGTCAAGAAAGGAACTGAAATAACATTGAAATTTGGCATTGTTTAGGTAGTGGAAGCGAAATCTGATTTTTTTGTAAATGAAAGTGGAAGCAAAAGTGAAAGAAAAAACAATTCATGATTGATCTATTGATAATAATTCAGAATAAATTTTCAAGGTCATAACAGAATAAATCAATCATTTTTAAATATTTAGAAAACAAAATAGAAAAAAAAAATTGAAGTGCAAGTGCAATAAAATTGAAAGTGGAAGCAAAAGTGGAAGTGGAACCCATATCTTACATAATTCCACTTCTAAAACAGAAACAGAATTGAAATATTTTTTAAAAGAAGCAAAAAGCGGAACTGGAACCCAAATTATATGTATAAAATAGAAGCGTAAGTGGTTCTGGAAGCAAAATTGTTTATGTTCCACAGCCCTGCTTCAAAAACATTCTGGTTATAAGCCCAAACCTGAGCCACCTTTTTTATTTTTACTAATTGATTCAGTGACGTAGATAACTCAAGATTCAAAGAGGGAAGAATTAACAATTGGAAAGAAATACGATTATTACCTAACGTATTATTTTAACTTTTTCATTTGATATGTGATTTTTACAAGGTTTCCATTAGGAGGTCAGGGGGGTACAATTGCACCCCCTGGATTTTTCCTTGGTTTCTCATTTGTTTTGAACACACCACAAGGCTCTTGGCCATAATTTTATTATTCCTTGGACAGGAATTTTTATTTTTTTGTTTTGCAACCCCCCAAAAAAATTCTAATGGTGCCCATTGGTCTTTGGAAATTGGTTCAATATGTCTGTCTGATCAAATCCCAACCATACACTTCCCCCACTCTGACTTCAATAATATCCTTCAAATGTTGGGTAAAATGATCAAGTAGCCAAAATCCGATATATAACATTAATTATCAGTAAAAAAAAATGGGAACATTCGCTCAAACTGTGACTTAAATACAGATTTCTATCAACGATTGAGAAACTGAAATTGAAACCAAATTTTTTGGAAATGGAAACTATATTTTCTCCCACTGGAAACTGACATAACTGGAAACACCAAAATTTTGAAATGGAAACGCTGTTAGAGACAATAAACCAATTACTTTCAAGACAAACAATGGGAGCATAATGGTAACCGAATGATGAATAGTTTCCATTTTTGTTTTTCACTTGAATAATTTTTGATCTGGGAGAAACAATTTGAAAAAATATCGATATTTTTGGGTAAATATCATAAAAATATCAATGTATCAATATCTGAAAAGAATTTCATAAATTTCAAACAAGGGAAAATTTTTTTGAAAAAATAAAAAGGAATCCGAGACAAAAACTGGATTTAAATATTTTGGTAAAACCAGAAAACGTAAAGTAAATGGAAACCAACAAAAAATAGGTAACATTATGGTAAATTTCAGAAACTCAACTAACGGAAATAAAATGACGAGTTGTGGAGACTCACTGGTATGAGGAATAGGGGCTTGGACCCTTCAACAACAGTCGCTGCCCCAAAGTGCTGGCAAATATTCGTCCTTGTGACGTAAAACACACATAAAATACGTTCGATTATAATTACCTGCAAGTACATGCAGGTAATGTACGAGTACCGAATTGTGACACATCTCAACAATAGGATGATGTCACAAACCATACACAAACCAGCCATCCATCTCTTATCACAATAAGAGATGACGCAACGAGGCCGTTCTCACTTACGTACGTATTTGTTACGTACGTGTGTTTGTGTGCATGTAATTAAGCCAGTATAAAAACTGTCCGAACCGGCTCTAAAATTGCCAGTGTTCGCCTTGGTTTTGGCTTACCCATATGTTAAATATGAAGTTGCTGAACACGCTTAAATTCTGTTGAATTTACCTTCTAGTGAGAATACTTTCTCAAGATAAGGTATTCCACACGAGTATTTAAAAGATAAGCTTTCATTCTTTTTTTTTTGGCTTTACCTTAGTGCAAAAAAAAAATTATTTTGTTGCCCAAGGTTGGCTGCAGTATTGGTATATTTTAAAATCGCAGTAGTGAGTAGAATAAAAGCTAATAAAAAGGTAGCGTTCTCAAACCCTGATCTCTATTCGTCGGATGACCGAAACAGGTAGCCTAATTGTGAAACATTTATGTGACTTAGATAATTATTATTTTCTAACTTATCAGTTCCATTCAAATTAATACCGCTTAAAAACAATAAGTCTTCAATCGAATAGGTACAGGCAACAGACCGAACCCACCAATACCGTCCTTTTTAGATAACCATATACTCACTCGGATCCTTATCCCCATAATAATACGTTAATGGACTAGTTTCATTAACCATTACTCCCCCGGAGAAAATTGGCCCTATTAGCTACGCCTTTTGCATAATGGTACTTCTTCGCCAGTTGATACGAAGGGATTTTGAAAGTAAGATACCGTATACCGGCGGTTAAAAGTTCACATCGAGGCGAGTCCTGACAGTTATATTGTGTGTCTTAAAACTCTACGACAAATACACCGTTAACAAGGCGAGCCACCACCGCCAATTACCACCCCCCTAATCCTTTCCCCATCTTCTTCATTTTAAAGGCCGCACAATCCCTTTTCTTAATTTTCGTATAGTAAGTATAATACAGTATATAGTATAGTTAGTAAGTATATAGTAAAATATGTAGGCTACACGAACCAGAGTTTGAAAACGTAAATTTACTTTTTCTCGCCCACCGACGAGTAACTTCGAAACAATGCCTGCTGCAGCAGAAATAACCCTTTGGAATGGGTGGCGGGGGCAACCCCAAAAATACACAACGTGTAAGTTCACATATTTCCTTCATTAACGCGGCTAAGGAGAGGAGTCCATCTTCTCTCAATGTCTGCGTCAGCATCGTGTGTACGTATAGGCGTTCGAAATTTTCCGATTCATAATTTATCCATTTTTCGATATTAATTTCGTAAGCCCTTACTTAATATAAAGAGTGAAAAGTTTAGCTCAAAATATAGGTCAGCCGGACGATATGGTACATTTTGTACGAAATTTTTGCCCTGTTAAACCTTAAACGGTCCCTTTTTAGCCGACGATGATGGTACGACGAAAACAACAATGCCTTTTTAATTAATGGTTACGTTGGTCGTGGATATGGTTTTCGTTTTAATAGCTCTCTCCTAATTCGTAAGAAATCAATTTTTACGCCTTTTGAAGTTTTGGCATTCGGTATGTGTGAGTAATACTTGCCTACTGTACCATACTGGCTACCTACATTGCAGGAATACTATATTCAAAGAAAGGTGTAAAATTCCTCCCCCAGGCAACCTTAGAACGCATATTTTTCGTAAGTGTGTGTAGGTATGTGATGAAATCAAGCCGAAACAAGAACACTTACATGGACACATTTTGGAACATACTCGCTCTACCTTCTGCAGCACTCAACTTTTTTCCCACGAATATATTATAATTTTCTCACTATAAAAAATTTGTTCCAAAATGTAATGAATTAATTTATACACCTAAGTTTTTTCTATTCCATTCTTGACACTATCTATTCGTAAATTTTTTTCAAAAATCTGGGGAAAAGTGTAATTTCAATATTAAAAGCTGACCAGTAAGATCGTGTAAAAGAAGGGGGTCCTGGGGTCTGGACATCCCTTATCAAAGAAAAAGAAGTCTAAAAATTGCGATATTTTGTCGGTTTTTGTTATTTTTTGTTAATAATATATCAAGACCTCTAAGAGTATATCTATGCCCTTGAGCTCACCCTCCCCAAAAAAAAAAAAAAAACTGATGAGACTGTATCAGGGCCACAGTCACTATATATATAGTCTTTTATCCAATTAATACATCATCTGGCCATTAGTTGTTTGTTGCTGATTGCGTTAATATTGTGTGACAAATGCGGAAAGTACGTAGTTCTACAATGAGTTTAACGAGGTTTCCACTCACCAGCTTTAATTGATGGCGAGTACTTGGTGCAAACTTCACATTGCTGCAAATTTTATACAGGTTGAAACTGGTTTTCCACTCCTGATACGCACTATATTCTTTGTAATGAGTGCCTGAAATGCTCACTTTAAGAGGAATGGGCATGGGCAGCGTACGATACAATTAATGTTAGCAGAGTGTGTGTGTACGGCGTATGGTAAAGTTATTTCAGTACACTACCCGAAATCAGCCCCTTTGTGCTCATTGTGGCTAAAAACTCATATACAAAAGGTATACGAATCCAAATATTTTGATTGTACCCCTCTATGCCGATTCTGGTTGGCTGGTAAATTACCAGCAGGTCTCAATCTACTTGGAAACTGACGCACTTGACCTACCACCAAAATTCATAAATTAAATTTTTGAGATTTTTTTTTCCTATAATAATATTAAAATTATTCCTAAATAAATACCAATTTTTTTAAAAAATAGAAATTACATTGTAAATTCGTAGCCCAAGTACTTGATAAAACTTGTCTTTTTAATCCGATCTTCCATTTTTCTTTTTCTCTTCTCTCCTAAATTCCAGGCTTCACTGTACTTATTCACTTTTTCTTCATTTCATGTTTGTGTATAATTCTGTTCATCTTCTTATTTTTTTATGCTTCCTTCTTCTTACGAACATCTCTTCTCTTCACGTTATTCCTTCTCAGGGTATAATTTATTCTTCTTTTTTCTTTGCCTCTACCTTTTTCCCTTTTCCTTACATCAACTCTGATCAAGTGCCCTCGTTCTACTTTTTTTTTCTATATTATATATTATTCTGTACTTTGTACAAACTATCATCTGTATTTTGTTTCCCCCACTATTTTTTTTTCATTCCTCTTACAACAGTTATCACTCATCTAACTTGTAATATTTTTCTCTACATTCACTGTCGTTTTTGCTCTCGATTACCCAGGACATATTTATTTTTGTGATTAATTTTTATTAATACCTGGCTCTGTATATGTGTTGAGTTTTTTCACTTGGTATGGGCCATTTTTGGTGGTATTAGCCCTGGTATACAGATTATAATCTGTACAGCAATGTGTGAGCCCTGGAATACGAATAGCCTAGGTTTATAGGTATTTAATTTCACCTAGGTATGGTCTAAATTTTGAGTTCACAAGGATCCTGGCAGGCTATTCAGGTTGGACAGTGGTATTCTTTAGTGCTGCTGTCCAATGTTCATGATTTGGCCCTGGTTTGTAGACATATGATAAGTGTTTAATTTAGAATACTGTAGGTATTGCTATGGTGAACGAGTTTTACTGCCTCCAGTCGCATACCACAAAACTGTAATTACAGAAACTGGTAACTGTTCTTACAGCAAAAACATGCAAACATAATTGTAGTTTTACAGTGGTATGTGCAAATAAAATTCTATTAATTTTCAATCAGTTTTACCAGAATCTATGAATACTGATATGGTGCTAACACACCCATTATTTCTGTCTAAAAGTATCTACAGCAGAATATAACAAAACTCTCTAAAATTGTGTCACAATGGACCTCGAGGTAGGTATTTTAACATGTCTTTGTAGCATAGAGTGAACATAGATGTTTCCATGTCAAAACAATTACTGCAAAACTAGTTTTTCAAATCTGCAATCATTCCATCTTAACAACCTGCCTTCAATACCACCCGCAGTCCCTGGATTCTGTAACATCCCAGAGACCCATATGGATGCTTTTTATATTTTACAGATGGTGAGTAAAATGCAAGTTGTATTACAAAAAATAGACACCATTCCACGATTCATCTTCACAAATGGATTTTAAGTGAAAACAATTATTGCTGTGCCCAATTATTAAAAACTTATAGCACCGACTGACTGTATATAAGGCAATACAAGGTACAAGAATGAATGACCAAGTTCGAAGGTAATACAGTCAGCCTGTTTAATCAGTGGTTGTTGTTATATTGCGAATCAGGAGAAATTTCCATCCCCCAAAACCAATTTTCTCCCCTTCGTGCCCCTAAATGAGTCGCACGTTTACAGCAACAAACAGTGTAGCCAGTAAGTATAGACGTAAAACCTTGCGTAAATCTTTTTAGGAGGGTGAAAACGAGTGCATAAATTTATGGATGACTTGATGCTCATCTTGAGGCGGATTCATGGGACGGAAACAAATTTTCGGGGGTACGGATTGCGTCTTCCGTCGGGGTAAATTCGAGTGCATATTTTTTTTTTCGTTCTTTCTATCTCCCTTTCTATTATGTGCTCCACAACTCTTCAAACGCTTAATGGAGCGTGTTCTACACAAAAGGGAAAAAAACACCATTATCTTGTGATTTCGCGTATCACCTAAATTCTTTAAACGTTTAGAGGGGTTTTTTTTTTGTGCTTTCGTTTCCCCATTCTATATGCTGTATCCCTTTGCCCCCCTTTGCTATACTTTTTTTGTCGGCTTTTTTCGTCCCTTGTATTAACGTTCTCATTCGTTTTTATCGTTCGTAATTTTCTTAAATATTTTTTCGTATCCGTCGAAGATATGTCGTTTAACAAATTTACGTCTCGTCTGAAATACGACGACTTTTCGCGATCGAATGCATCTGCAAAACGCGAATACAACAAAAATCGAATATCGCGAAAGTCATCCAGAGAAAGCTAAAGCGTGTATTTAAATGAAAATTCTCAATCCCTAATCCCTGTAGTACCTAATACCTTACCCCCTTCCTATACGAATATACTCCATATCTTTATTTTTCTCTTTTACTCTCTGTTTTTTTTCTCGTAGCATATCTTTCCGCATCGACTGTTTCGACAAATGCCAACAAGTTGTCGAAAAATAATATGATTCACCTGTTTAGCATTTTTGACCAATCGCCTGGAGACTAAGAAGAAGAACTATAAGTTGTGCGAGGTGACACAGCCGAAGGGGAGCCTTCTCAAACATCCCCATCTTTTGAAGGTTTTCGGAACAAACTCTACTATAATATTTATTTTTCAACGGACTGAATTGAGATACGGATTCATAGGGCTCGAACAAGAAAACGATTCCCGGACATTTTCCTTGAGCCACTTTCCCTAATGACATTTACCCTAATGAACAAAATCACTAATTTTTAGGGGGAAAAAAATTAAATATGTTATCATTTAGGGCGAATATCATTAGGAAAAGTAGCTTAGGGAAAATGTCCTTAAGCCCAAGAAAACTGATGATGGCAGAATGTCTCGAAAACTTGTTGCATTAATGCCATTACCGATTCAACAAAACTTGTATCCTATTTAAAATACAAATGAAATTCAAATTTTTCAACTTTTTTTAAAGATAATTTTGTACACACAGATATTTTAATTTTATTCAGTTCACAGAATAACCTCAATCCATTTTTTTTCCAATATATCGCACTTTCCAAAGATTCTTAATATCTTCTCATACTTGAACTAGCTCAGTCACAATCCCAATTTTTTTTCCTCGCTAATCAAAAGAAATGTGAAATTTCAAGCGGGAGAAAAGTAAAAATATCTACGACTTGCTTCAAACTTCCATCATAAGAGCGGATGTAGAGGCAATTTTGTTTTTTTGAACATTTGCGAAAAAAATGCCGAGTCCGACTGTCCCATGAATTTATGAGAAAATTATTTCATCAACGGGATACCTACTTTTTCAGTAAAAACTTTTTTTCATACATTTATTTAAAGAAATTTTCCCAATGTTCTCATTTTCCAAAATGTTCTTCATACAAGCTTGTATAAACAGTGAAGAAAAATTTTTCAATTTAGTTCTCCAAAAATCTCTTGGTCAGTTCTTTTCACAAAAAGTATTTTGTACAAAAGTATATGAAAACTGACAACTTCTAATTTTTCATCGTAACTTCTGTAAATGGTGTTTTGCTGCAATTTTCTTCTTCTAAAACAATCAGAGTTGAGCGACAAAGTTCAAAAAAAAAAAAAAACTATAAAAAAAAAAATTTCAAAAATTTTTCCTCTTACACATAAGTTGAGACATAAATAACATAATATGATGGTAACATGAGATATTTTCCACCTTTATTAGCTGTATTTTCACTTAGCTTCTTTACAAACTACAAGCCAGCTTCAAAAAAAGTGGGGTTGTCCAATCTAAAAGTTGAACCATGCTAAATCAGTTAGACTGTAAAATCTTCCTTTTAAACAAGCTAAATTTTGTTTGTTTACATTACACGCAGCTTCTAAATAAGTTTGCTTGTAACTTGTAAAAAATCATGAAGGAAATCGAGCTAGTTTTGGCAAAAAAATTTTCTCCTATGCACGATATCATTCCTTATCAAGTGTATTACATTGTACATCATATATACACTTTTTTTGTATGTTCTTACTTGCACACACGGTCAAGTAAGATACAAAGTTTGGCCAGTGACAATACAATAGATAAATATCTGGGCAATGTCTCAGACTGGGAATTATGTCATTTCTTATCAATTGCCATAGCAATGAATAAGAAATTACGTACTTTCTACAACACATATACATATGTATATGTACATATGTGTGTCTGTGTGTCTATGTGTCTGTGTGTCTGTGTGTCTACATGTGTGTGCCAATTCTCTTGTATAAACTCACGAAATTGGCTCTAAAATCACCAATGTTTGCCCAGGTTTTGGCTTACCAATATTTGTGGACATATGAAGTAGCAGAACAGTAATAATCTGTTGATTACCTTCTGGTGAAAATGTTCTTTTCACGACAAGGTATTCCACAACTATCAACAAGGCCTCAGTGTTAAAGACTAGAATAACACTTTTTTAAGAAGATTAAAAAAACTATTTCAGATTTCAGAAGGATTTATGGTTAATTTAGTTTTAAACAAATAATACTAGGTACTTAGATCTAATTGAACTGATCTATATGAGGTAGGGACCTAGTAATTATTACGTACCTGTTGTAAAACGCTGGAGAGTACGGTCACTGCACCCAACTAATTAAATTTATTCTTTAATCAGATAAGTCAAAAATTTACTGAGGTACCCAGTAATTTTTAGATGAGACTCATTAATACTAACCACATATAGAACAGTTCGACAAATGTCAGTTTACAGACTGACCATTATCATAAAGAATACCTATCCAATAATTAATCCATTCTAGACAGTGTTTCTATGATCATAAATTGGTTAAAAACCAAAAATCGATATTTTGAGTCGAAATTTTCATTTTCGCATCGGCCTCCGAATTGTTCATGCATCAAAATGGCTCCATTTTCTAACATATGCTAACAGTGTTCTTCTGATCCAATTTTATGACGGCGCACGATTTCATTTTATTTTATAAAACCATTTTTTTTATGAGAGAAGAGGAAAATTTTTCCTTTTGGGAGGCATATTATATTTTAGTGTGGATATATAGTCAAGGGTCAAAGGTATCCAGAAAACAGGGTTAAAACTGAAAATTTCAACACTTAACACATTAAGAACAACTTGTTTGAGGTGATTTTCTGTCATTTATCAGCATTTACAAATTTTTTTAAATTCTATATGGAGAGTATACGCAAATTTTTCATTACTTTCATGAGATTATACGACGTATACCCGTATGTCCAATTCAGAACATTCCTGTATGTCGAATAACTGTAATGTAGCTCCACATTTTAACACGAGATATGTTTTAAACAATGTTTTTTTTTCTCTTTTTATACAATTTTTTGCAAAACATTTAAAAGATTCATCATTCTACTTTTATTTTATAATTTTTTTATTTACAGTGCCACCAGATATTTTGTACGAGGAAACGAGTTCGGATACAGCGGTCAATGAAGGAATAAACATTACATTATTATGCCGAGCTTCTGGACATCCTCCTCCCAGAATTACCTGGCGTAGAGAAGATGGCGACTACATAATAATAAGAAAAAGTCTTCGTGAAAACACTAAAGGTATCGTACTAAAATTAATTTTTTAAGCTTTTCTTGATAAAACTGTTGTTAAGCAAATAAACGAATAAGCTAATATGAAAATTCAAATTATAAAGGCCATCGGTATGTTTCCAAGGATGGTTTTGTTAATTATAAGTAGGCCTTCTGATGAATAATTTAGACATAAAAACATGTATAGGTGAGTTCGAAGGCACTTAATTTCTTTCGTACCTATTCATGATTAAAGATCAAGAAGGCCTGTAAAGAAAGAATGGAAAAATAAATAAATTTACCCACCTTCAGACTAAACAAAAGATTGAAAAACAGTTTCGGTACAGAAATTAGTTAGAATTATGGTTGACTCAACTGCTTAAGGTGCATAATTGAAGAATGCACATAAATTCGGAAATGTGCTTGCCCCTTTAGTGGCCAGCATTGTCACTTTCAGTATTGTGAAACAGTACAAACCAACCAATCAGAATGCGTAAAAATGAACCTTAGATCTATAATGTACATTCTTGAAGTAAGCGGTTAAACCCCTCACCAGTCATTATAACCCTAAATTGTTTAAATCCGCAATTATGAGGACATCACCCCTACAAATTGGAAAATTCCCATGTGTTATAATAGTAAAGTACCGAATAACTATATATCTGGTGACATAAATATCGCGATATAAGATATGAATATCATTGCGAACAAATTATATAAAAATCTAATCACAATTTTTCTATGGCATATAATATACCTACATGTATACTCGTAATTATATATTATATTTTATGTATTAAGATATATATTGTTGTTAATGATACACTTCCAATCTCTGTCTTCCGGCAAATGGAGGAACATTGCCATATAAAATTAAACTGTCCATGAAAAATAATTTTGATTTGTTATTGCCAGATAAATTATACATAATTAATTAATTTATTAATTAAATGTTTCGTAGTATTTAGACAGAATATTTCATCATCTATCTAAATATTACGAAACACATAGTAACTGAAAATATTTCCTGGTGAAATATTCCCCATTACTCCTTCAGCCCTACATAATGGCGTACACCAAATATGTTGACGAGGTAAAGTCAAGACATACTGTGATGTACAATTAGGTACTTTCTGAATATGTAGATGTTTTTCCAAATTATAAAAGTGACCTGGTAAAGTAATTTCTACCAGAACTTCACTTCTTTTGGTTTCTCTTCAGAGCAAGGTAGTCATAAAAGTAAGTCAGTAGTTTACCCTAACAGAGGTAAATGCCTACAGGAAGATAGTATTATCACTATAATAAACGTATAAGCCATTAATTATTTCAAGAAATTATTTCCCCGATATTATTTGGCCAATTATTCCTTCGTATTCGATGCGCATGCGCCACTATCCACAGCCACACACAGACACGAAAAAAAAAGTTCGTTGTCGAATTGTACAGTGTTAGAAGAAAAAATCCAGGGCTGGCACAAGCCAAGATGCCATGGAGCGGCGCTTCAGGGCTTATATAAGTATAGTAATTTATCTAAGATGTGCGAAACACAGATAATATGTAAGCTATCTAAAAAAAAACAAAGAACCACTTTCACTTATGAACCATAAAGGGGTGTTGAAAAGTCTATGTGACTTCCACATTTCCAACAAATAAAGTATTACGAAATAAACCGATTAAAATTTATTTCGTTAATGTTTCTCACCTTCATCAAAGGGACATATGATTAAATAATTATATAAATCAACCTGCTAATACCAGAACTGATAAGGATATGTAAAATTTTTACAAATCATGTTATAGAGAGTGAGAGTCGACGGAAATTATAAAAATATTTCTGTCTCAATTGGCTCGTCGAATAACAACTACCCACTTATCTATCGAATATTATGTTAACTAGTGATGGAAACTATCGATAGTTTTTGACTTTCGACAGTTTAGATAGTTTTTAATTTTAATTTTCTCTCAAAGTAAAATTATTTATTCTCTTTTTTTTCATTGTCACTTGTCCAGAGATGAGCCTGTTCACAATCCAAAAATATAAGAAATAAAACATAGAACTTTAACTTGAAAATCAGCTCTATTCACAAACTGAAGTTATAGGCATAAGAAATATTTAAGCAATTTTACTAATGGATCTGGTGAACCCAAAGTCATAAATATAGATTTCAGACGATAAATTATTATTTAATAAATTGATTACACCTGAACGAATTTTCGTAGAAATTTTATTTAATAGATGGGAATAGTTGAAGTTAAAATATTGTGCGATATTATTGTTATCAAACATTTCAATCATAATTAATATTTCAATCACACAATTCAATCAGAATAGCAATATCTGGAGATTCAACCTAACAACTGAGTTGAAATTTTGCGGAGACATCAAGGTATGTTATCTTAAGATTTTTTGAGAATTTGGCCGACATTGTACGTTTAGTATTCGAGATATCGTTGAAATTCTGTTCGGATCTTGTAATTCAAATGATATGAATTCAATCTAGTTGCGGAATTTAATCAATATCTCGTTAACTAAACGTACGATTTCAGCCAAATTCCAACAAAATCTTACGATAACATATCTTGAGGTCTCCGAAAAATTTCAGCTCTCTACAATTAACGATTCTCTTGTTATTGCTTTTCGATAACTAGTTGAATACAGTGCTGCCAGATTAATCGCCTATAAAATCAGTAGATTTTTTTCAAACAGGAGAAAAAAAATTCAGTAGATTTCAAAAAAATTCCGTAGACTTGTAATTTTATAAATTAGAGAGCTAGCAATGTTTCCAATACCCAGATTTTTTTCCCTGTTTTTCTCATATTTCCACTGCATATTTCTTACTCCTGTTTGCAGCATTTGTGGATTGTACTGTATATTGTACCTCTTTACTTCACGTTTTCAGATCACACTACTCCCTAATTTTGATTATTTTTTTAGATCAACCTTCCTCTCAGTCTCACTCCAATTTACTTTAATATTAATACACCCTGTGTATTTGTATCTTTTTTAGCCCAATATTTTGATCGTATACCTAGAATTTGATATCAAATTATTAGACTTTTTAGTTTTTCATTACTATAGCATTATTCACAGTACGATACATTTCAGCATTTCATATCATAGTCATACTGCTAACACTGCTGTTACAGTCTCAGTACTCTCGTCTCTTCCATAACTCTCCTAGAATAATGCATAATAAATCAAATAGCACCCGGTATTAAATTAAATTAATGGTATTATCTCGATGAATTTTTTCAATTTTAAAAACAAATATCCCATTTGCACAGATAGTTCTGCATTATCAGTAGTCCACATTTGTGACTTCCTCTACACAAATGTTCACAGTACCTAGTACCTATTTAAATTTTCAAATTTCAATTCCCCTTTGTTTATCTGTTACCTATAAATTAATAATAATGATTGTTGATTAAATGATTTTAATAAAAATGATAACAAATAAAGCTTGTTGTCGACTTGTCGTACATATTATTATAAGTACCCGTACTCAATACCTAATCCAACATTCAGTAATCACTTATCACTTTAGTAATTTAACTCGTAAGAGTAATTAATTTTGGTGCCATTGAAAAAAATATTTATTCTTACTTCTCATAGCTTTTTACCATTCATTATTTGAAAATTTTTAAAAATTTCGTACAACTATTCTAGGAAAATTCAGTAGATTGGTAAAATTCCGCAGAAAAAACAGTATTTTATTTTTTAGAAACAAAATTCCGTAGTTATACTGACAATGCCGTAAGTCTGGCAGCACTGGTTGGATATAAAAAACTGAATTTTTCGTCATTGGTTTAATTCTTGTTCTTAGGTCGTGCGTTAATTTCCCATTCTTGCGGGTAATTTTAGAATCCTGAAAGGAAATCACTAACCATTGTGTACCGTAACCATCAAATTTCACTGAATTTGGAGTAAATTCTATAAAACATGAAGTTTGAAAAACTAAATTCCTGTTACAATATCACATTCAGGATCCAGACAATCGCAGTTACGAGAATAATATTCAGCAACCTCATATACTCATCCGTATTTAGCTCCTCTACCGATATCCAGCATGGAATTGCTTTTGCAACACCATCAAGTAATTCCTCGCTCAGCTACAAACACGCTCAACCACTGATAAGCCGGACGCGTTTGAAAGTACATTTTTAGCAAATTGTATTGTTTTTCTTCTTTTTATTTTTCTTTTTTTCACGTGGTTTCAAAAATGCCAGACACGTTCGACACCAGCATCGTCTCTCCAACGCCGAAGTGTGTTATACCTACGTATAGATGAGCACATATCCTGTTTTCTTTCTGGAAGCGTACTTATCCCATCGTAGCCATATATTCAGCTGAGGGATTTAGCGTAGGTACAAATGCCCTGCAGTGTACTTAAGTCCGGAAGTCATTAGACGTTGTATTTAAAATATTTAACAGCACGGCCGCGTATGAAGCACTCAGCCATGATTACGCGCGTATTGATTTCGTTAATATTTAAAAAGTTTATTGTATAAATTTAAAAAGCAGAATGAGAAGAAAGAAAAAGTTGAAAAAATATGTATCCGGCAGCTTCTCGTTTTACCGAGAGCAACGAGGTTAAAATGAGGTTTTCGTTGGATGCCTCGAGGGCCGAATGAAGGGGAAAGAAAAAAAGGGGGAACGAAAAAAGAAGCAGAAAAATTTGCGCAAAATGTGGTAGAATTTTGTCATGTTCTTGGGGATGAACGACCACATAACAATGCAACAAAGGATGGCTAGTGTTTAGCTTGGTGGGTGAAAAACATACGGCAGTCAAGTTCCCAGTTTCTTTGTCGTCGAGATATGAATCAGATTATTTTTAAAATGTCTCTATTCGTTAATTCCCAAGCTAAGACTAGTCTTCTCTAATGGGGGGTATCTTAAGGTCACCTCGAATGTCTTTGTTACTTTCGGATCGTTATGCCCAAATAGTTATTTTCTTGTAATAAACTTCTCTTGAACAATCGCATCTGTTGATAAGTGAAGTGCTGTTTGAAGGAGCTTAAGAAGTATAGGTGTGCCAAGACGTACAAAAAGTTGAGGTAGTAAAATTAGACGCCAAAAAATCGAAGGGGAAAACATGCTAAGTGACTTCATGAACAAGAATTTACATTAAGTATCTATCATACTGTAAATATATATATATATATATATATAATTAAAAATAATCAAGACGTTTTGCCCAGCACTTCAGTGAATGCAAATATTTGCTGAATACATTTTATGTTAAATAAAATAAAAAGGTACTGGAGTGAAGTTAGCTACCAAACATAATTGAACCAATTTGCTCGATTTCGAGAACGAATCAGATTGGCTAGTTCAGAGACGTAGTGAAATCCTTTTTTTGGCGGAGGGAGAAAAACGAAAATTGCCAACTAAAATTTTTAAAATTTCCAACAGCTTGGAAAAAAAAAAAAACATAAAATTCCCCCATTTTCCTGCTATACATGCAACTAGTCAATTTTTCTAACACTAACAAAATTTCGGGAAAGCTTCCCTATTCTTTTTTAGCTACGTTTGTTGTGGCTCCGCCCACAGGTCCCAGCGCATAGCCTGTGCGCTGGTTCTCCTACTACACTCCTAACAGAGTTACGTAGGGATACTGGTACGATCAAATCCTATATTTATCTCACTCGCACTCGTACGTCTAAAAAATAGAAATTAATATCGGCTGAATTTCGTCTAATTTTAGACGAAAATTCGTGTCATTGCATCAATTCGCCGATCCAAGGTCAAAATCACCTAATATAATAGTGATGCAAGTATCGACTTGCATCGCGAAAGACTCACCATCTTACCACTACACACGTAAAATACGTATAAAAATACGTCAACAACAGCAACGGGGAAGAACCATATCAACCACGTTGACTCGCGCGCATGCGCAAATTATGATTTGTACGTCAACGTCCGCGAATTTGTACAGCAACCCTTACCAGTTTCTTGTACGAATTCATCACGTTGCGCTTTTTTCCCGTAATTAATTACGAAATTAATTAATTTTTGCTGTGTGTTGTTGTTTTTTACGTCGATTTTTACGTAAATTAATTTGTTCTTTCATTATTTAATCGTTATTCGTGAGTTTTTACGTAATTTACGTAATTAAAGTATGTTTTTTCTCACGTCAGCGAAGTAGCGGATAGAATCTTCTACTCATCTCAGCAATTACGAAACTCATCCTTAATTTTCCCGAATTTCGGTAAGTGTAATTAAAGGACCATATCCTTACATTCTCAAATAATTTTATAATTGTTTAGAATAATATTTTTCTCTCGTAATAATTCGACTTAGCGTCTTTATTTTCGTCTGAAAAAATTTATGGACTCATCATCCTAATCACGAAAAAAAAAATTATAGGTCTCAGATCTAAATAATCTTTACCCTATAAATTATATTTTTTTGTGTATATTTTTTCAAATAGTGTCGCGAATAGAATTTTATTCTTTCGCCCCAGGGTCATGCCCGATTTTTTATTGGCACCCTGACACTTAGAAAAATTTTATTAATAAGAACTTACCATTCTCATGCATAATTTTCGAATTTTCGTCCTAGGGTCACGCCCAATTTTTTTCGGCTCCTTAAGACTTATAAATTTTATGCATTTTCCAGAACTTAACATTCTTGTATCAAAAAATACGTTTTTCGCCCTAAGGTCATGTCCGATTTTCTCTCGACTCCTTAGGACTTGTAGAAATTTTTACTATTTTTACAAATTTTTTTTCAGAACTTAACATTCTTGTACTAAAAATACGTAATTTTGTCCTAGGGTCATGCCCGATTTTTTAACGGCACCCTAGGACTTGTCAAAAATTTTAAATTTTATTTTTTTGACAACAACTGAATTTACCATTCTCGTACCAACAATACGTAATTTCGTCCTAGGGTCACGCCCGATTTTTTAACGGCTCCCTAAGACATAGAAATAATTTTATTATTCTAGGAATTCATCATTCTTGTAATTAAAATTCGAATTTTCGTCCTAGGGTCACGCCCAATTTTTCTTTAGTCGTAAATACTTAAAAAAATTACGAAAATTAAGTACCAAAAATACTCAAAATGGACTAAAAATCCACTTAACGTAATATTGATAAATATCATTTAATACATGGTAAATCAATTATTTCACTCTAGTGAGAAGAAGTTTGTGTCGCTGACACTAATACTTTAAAAATTTAATTTTTCTCTGCACCTTTCCTCATTAAATAAACGTTTAACACACGTCATAGTAAATAAACAGCACTAATATGCTGATGAAATCTAAACAATTTTTATTATTTTTCTGTTCTCAGTAATAATCTTAAATGGCAGAAAAAGGAATTCACGATTCCCCGATCTCTTCCCAAAAAGAAGATGATCTTTTAGATCCAAACAATCTCCCATGGTCCGAACAAGTGGACATGCAACAAAAGGCCTCTGAAGCAAAAGCTGTTGAAGCTAACGCTGATGAAGCAAATAAAGCTGCCAAAGCTCAAAAAGCTCTTGAGGCTAAAAAAGCCAAAAAGAAAAAAGTGGCTGCTGCAGCCAAGAAAGCGAAAGCGGATCTTATCGCTAAAGAAAAAGCTGATGAAGCTGCCCGAATCCGAGCCGAAGAGGATAGGGCCCGTAAAATTACGGCCGAAAAACAAGAAAAGGAGCGAAAACTCCTCCAACAATGTGAAGAACGTCGTAAAAAAGAAGAGGAAGAAGAACTCCTTAAAAGATCGAGAGCAATCTCTGACACATCTGGATCTCGTCGACGACGTAGTCCCAGCGTAGAATCATCGGACTCAACATCCTCAGATGATACCTATGTGGCCACCACTGTTGTGGAGGATTGCGAATCCTATGCGTGGCGTATTCACGAACTTTTACAAACGCCAATAATTAAAGGCTTTGATTACGAGGCAATCTTATACGAAAAGGATGCGATTGACTCGTGCATTGAAGATCTAAAAAATCTCTCCACGAAAACGGATAAAGATATTATCATCCGTGCACGTAACTGCAGACGAGATTTGTTGGTTAAGCGTTCACGCTTAATTAAGAAATTCTCGCCTGCAGTTACACCAGAACCTGTTCCCCTTCTGGATTTAACCTCCCTTCAACAAAAGGAGGAGGAACAGCGTTTGAAACAACAAGCTGAATTAGAAGCCAAACAGCTTGCTCGTGCCAAAGAAATTGGCAAGTCTCTTACCAAGGCTCGTACTGAGATCGATAATACTTATCGCCAGTACAAGAAATGGGATCAAACCATTACCGAAATTGAGAAAACAATTCGGCAAGAATTTAATCTTAACATATTAGAATTCGAGATGAAATATCTCCAATCTACACAGGAAGTTCCTGCAGGTTCTCCAAACCTACCACCAACTGAAGAGGACGATGTAGATCTCGATCCGACATCGGCTCAAGGATCAAAAATCCCGCGTCTAGTAAAGGGTAATCAAATATCCAATACTATTAAACGTATGCATGCTATGATGACCAATGATAATTCTGAGGAAAATGAGCATGCGACCACTTCTAAAAAACATAGAGGTGAGTCGTCTCAAATTCCACCAGAAAATTCATCGACATCATTAATTAATTTATCTACGATTAACCATCCTGTATTAGATAATCAGGGACTTCAAATCCCACAAGAATCATCTTCTGGAATTAACGTTTCACTTTCTACAAACCCACTTTCTTTTGGCTATATTCCTAAATGTTGGGAACAACAACCTCAAGATATTGTAGAAACCGGTTTCACCAACCTTAAACCACCTAAATTTTATTTAGAGAAATGGAATGGGGATATTTTACGATATCCTGGTTTCATTAATGGTTTTAACGAATACGTAAACAAACGTAAGGATATTGCAATCCCTCAAAAGATTAATCTCTTACAAGGTGCCTTACCTAAATTTATTAATGATAAAATAAGTCACTTTTCGCATGATATTGTTGGTTATCATCAACGTCTGAAATTTTTAGACAGTAGGTTTGGTGATGAATCAAAAATCAGAGCAGCTCTATGGGAAAGCCTAACAGCAATCCCTACCACAACAAACGAAATTTCTTCTATTTTGGACAGTTTAGATACTATTTCCGTTTTAATAGAAAGATATCGTTCGGTCTGCTCAATTGTTGACGAAGAACAACTTTATAATATAGTTATTAAAAAGTTTCCTCCTCGTTCATATCAAAATATTCTTAAGTCTAATGAACGTCATGTCAAACATTTGTTTGAGGCTATTAGAAATTTTATAAAAATAAGGGAACTTTCTGACCCTATTAGCACGTTCGGACCTAAGAAAGGTGAAAAACCTCAAAAACAAAACAAAGGTACTAACCAACCTAAAGGCAGGAAAAATTTTGCTATCACTTCAAATGAGTCTAAAAAAGGAAAAGATAAATCTAATCCTAATAAAAAAGGCCCTCCTGCTAAACGTGTCAAAACGTCTGAAACTAAAGATTTTGAATCTTCTCTGTTTACAGCTTCGGATGGAACAGTGTTCCTTAAATTACCGAAAGGGAAGAAAATCCCCGTCAGCATCTTACGCACTCCCCTTGTTCCACAACAAGGGAAGTGCATATTCTGCGACAAGCTGCACCACAGCTTCCTTTGTTGCATCGTCAACACGCTCGAAGAGCGTAAGTCTTTCTATGAAGAGCACAATCTTTGCATAAAATGCGGTTTCCGTCATGCTGATGATGAGGAGTTCTGCAGACACATCCCACCTGCGTATTGCAGATGGATGGACTGCATGGGCAAAGGACATCATCCTAATTTATGCCCAAAGGCTCCTTACCCCATCACCATGGGGAAATGCGACGCATGGATGGCAGTTATGAAGGACTATAAGGCGTACCTGCCTGAAAAAAGTATGTCTGACAAACATTTAACTTTTAAAGAAATTAATACTTCTTTAAATGACCATCAAACTTTAATCCCACAGTTGGACAACAAGGTCAAGGATGGCGGATCTAAACAATCCCAAGGAGCAGCTCCAAAGGCGCCTACACCATCAACAGTGGTTACAACATCAGGACTTCCAATCCTCAGTGAGTCTTGTTCATTTTTTAATAATAATGATACTTCTGCGCACTTTCTTACGTTTCTATCGTATGTTTATGTGTCGAATACTTCAGAACCTATTGAAATTAATGGATTTTTTGACTCCGGTAGTAAGGAAACTTACATTACCGATACTTTTGCAAATATGCACCTTAAGGAAAATTTTTTGAATAAATCTCACATTTTACGATTTAAGGGTGCTGCAAATTCAAAATCAAGTGAATTTCGATCTCACAAGGTGAAATTTAACCTCCAGAAACCTAATGGAACCAAAATTCCTCTTTTGGCAAATACTGTACCGTATTTGGCTAAAAATCTTAGTCAACAAAATTTCACAGAATTCAAACTTCTCTACCCACAATATGATCATATTGAGTTTTCTGAGTTAAACCATGAACATACGATACACTTACTCATAGGAAATGATTATATGTGGTCCTTCGTGAAAAATGTTAGACAACTTTCTCAAAATCTGACTCTTATTAATACAGATTTTGGCCATATGCTTGGCGGATCTTTAAATCCCTTGGTGGAAAGTGATGTTTTTACTACTATGTTCTTTACATCACCCCAAAGTGTAGAAAACTTATGGAAATTAGATACTCTAGGTATTGAAACCACTAACTTGGTTGAAGCTGAAGCTGAGGCTGAAGCACTTCGATTATTTTACAAAGATATAACGCTTGTTAATAACCGATACCAAATTAGATGGCTATATAGGTTTGACCCACCTCCATTGCATGATAATTATCGTTTAGCAATTAAACGTTTAGATCAACAATTACCTAGAATGGTTAAGAACCCACAATTCTTTCATCTGTATGATCAATATTTTCATTCTTTAATAGATTTGGAAATGATTGAACAGATAGATCACGAGAGACCCGCTAAATTGGCTCATTATTTACCCCACAAAGGTATCTATGACCCATGTAAAAGCACTCCTCTTCGTGTCGTATTCGACGGTTCCGCAAAAACTAAAAAGTCGAATCATTCGCTGAATGACTGTATGTATAAAGGAAAAATTATCTTAGCGGATTTAATCTCCATTTTGCTAAGTTTCCGCAAAGATCCTTATGGTATTGTAGCTGATATAAAGAAAGCTTTTCATCAGATTGGACTACATCCAGAGGATAGGGACGTAACTCGTTTCTTTTGGATTAAAGATCCTGCAAAACCTTCAGATTTAACCAATCTTATGTTGTTTCGTTTTTGTCGTGTACCTTTTGACATAGTAACCGCCCCTTTTCTTTTAGCAGCAATTTTGCTGTACCATTTTCAAATGGTTGACAAGGAGTTTCACGACAAATTTCTACAACAATTTTATGTTGACAATTTAGCAACATCGTTGCCTACTTATGAAAAAGTAAAGGAATTATATGTCAAATCTAACAAATTATTCAATGACATTTCCATGCAACTTGCTCTGTGGGGAACTAACTGTAAACCAATGAGACAGGAATTTGATCCTTCGTATGCTTTAGATAAACCTCTAGTCAAGGTCTTAGGTCTAATTTGGGACATGGAAAAAGATGTTATGTACATCCCTACCCCTAATGCTATGACAGCTTGTTGGACAAAAAGGTTATTTTTAAAAATAATGTCATCCTTTTATGATCCACTCGGATGGTTTGCTCCGTCCTTAGTACCTTCCAGATCATTTATGAAAATACTTTGGTCTGAAGGGCTAAAATGGGACCAACCAATCCCCGCAAAATTGCAACCAGTAGCTACAGACATTTTAAATGATCTGATGCAAACTACTAACTACTGTCTTCCGAGACAACTCTATGTAGGGATCTACAATCCCAATGTCTGTCAATTGCATGCATTTACCGATGCATCCAAAACAGAATTTTCTATGGCAATCTATGTACGTTTCCATAATCAGGAGTCAAATTCCTACTCAGTACGTTTTCTTATGGGAAAATCTCGCGTAACACCTATGCGACCCATAACCATTCCAAAACTGGAATTGATAGCTGCCCTAATCGGCGCTAGAGGTCTACGTACTGCTCAAAAACCTATGGATCTAACAAATCTCCCTGCATTTCTATGGTCAGATAGTAAGTGTGTACTTACGTGGCTACTAGAACGCAAAATATTACCCCAATTTGTTTCAAATAGGGTAAACGAAATCAAAAGCATTAAAGCTGTTGAATATCGTTATGTACCTTCGGATGAAAATCCCGCGGACATAGGATCCAGAGGATCCACAGTGGAAAATTTAATTCAATCTTCATGGTGGACTGGACCATCTTGGTTATCCCAAGATTCCAGTTTTTGGCCTAAAACAGACCTTCATATTATTGAAACTTTACCTGACCAACCTGAAGAAGATTCCACACCAGTGTACTGTACACTCAGAGAATGTTTAAGCATCTCACCGAAGCTTACCACTTCCTTACCTGTTGAGTCGGACGATATTTTCGATAAACACAGATCAGCAAAATTGCTAAGGATCCAAAAATCCTCGAAAAGAAATATCCCTCATTTCTTTTTGAATTCGGAAACTTCCGAATGTGAATTAATATTGCCTAATTCTACTCCAAATCCTGTACAGGAAACGGACACCGAAATAGGTCAATTTTCACAACCGTTGAACTTGTCAAAAAGTCATCAAGACATTAAAAAGTCTCAAGTACCATATTCGAGTTTCATCCACTCCCCAACCAACACTCCTTTTGGGATTAAAATTGAAAACTTCAATTCCCTTCGTAAGCTTATTAGTACATTTTACCAATGTCTCAAAGCTATCCGACGATTTAGCCATCAGAGGATCAAAAGGAAACGTTCGTTGGAGCCATATGCGATCATGGATTGTAACTTTCATTTTGCAGTTCTATGTTTCATTTTTGGTGAGCAGAAAAAATATTTTTCCAAAATATTTGAAATGCTTTTGAAGGATATACCACCTAAACATGTTTCATATGAAAAATTTCATATTTGTTTAGATCCTTCTGGGATTCTGCGTATAGTAAATTACTTACCAGAAATACCATATGCAAAAGATATGCTTAACCCCATATTACTGCATCCTAAGTCATATTTGACAGAGCTTATTTTAATGCATACACATCTAACCAATGTACACACGGGCATCAAGTTCACTCTCGCTGACTTCCGTAGGCATTATTTTGTTCCTAAAGCATTAAAACTGCTCCCACAAATCTTGAAAAAATCATATATTTTGTGCAAAAAATCTGAAACGAGACCGTTTAAGCAACCGATGCATGCATCTTTGCCAGATTTAAGGTTAATACCTTTCACTCACCCCTTTACCTATACGGGTGTAGATATATTTGGACCTTTTCCTGTATTCGACAAATACTTACCCAAAAGGAAAAACCAATTGGTGACACAAACCACTCCTGTTTATAAGAAATGGGTATTGATATTTACATGCCTCTCTACGAGGGCTGTATATCTCTTTTCTGTTTCGTCTTTAACAACGACAGAAATTTGGGCTGCATTTAAGACCTTTTTTGCCGATAAAGGAACCCCTAAGGCAATTCTATCTGATAATGCAGCTCAATTCCAATTGATTTCGGTGTATCTACCTCATTACTGGACCACTTTCTCTGAAAACTCGGAGATAAAGGACAGTATGGTTATGAAAGGCATTAAATGGCATTTCATACCAGCAAAGGCACCATGGTACGGTGGAGTGTATGAACGCATTATCGGAATAATAAAGCAAGGCTTTTACCATGTACATGATCATACCTCCATTTATATCCATACCTTTCAGTCTAGTATAAAAGACATACAGACTATGGTCAATCAAAGACCTCTGTGCCCTTCATCTGATGATCTTGGTCAACATACCTTGACACCAGCGCATTTTCTCCATGCGAACTTAGGACACTTAACAGTCCCTCCTGACAAGATGTCACAGGATTCAACTCCTACAGCTAGACAGCTACTCGATATGTGGAAACTTGACCAAGATTATCTCACAAAATTGTGGTTATCTTGGAAAAGGGAGTACTTACTCTATCTTAGGGACAGGCCTCCAACAGCCTTACCTAACGCATATCGAACGGTATCTTATGAGCCACAGGTAAATGACATAGTACATGTGTTAGATTACACGTCTAAACCTGGAGTTTACAAACTCGCCCGGATCACCAATCTGGAAAAATCGCATGATGGAAACATCAGACATGCGAAAATTGAATTTTCTAGCAAAAAACAGTCTTCTAGACCGCTGAAATTTCTAGCTCCCCTCGAGCTCAAATCAAAGAATAATAACGATTAGAAATAATTAGACCTTTATTCTTGATTTAGATAAACCTCTGACTTGACACTTGTAGACCTAGATTTAATAATCTCCTAAATGTCCCTGGGGTCCGCCATAATTGAATACTATGCTGGTAAAAAGGTATACTTTTGATTTTTTGGCGCCCACTATTGTTGTCAAGTTACCTCACAAAGGATCACGGACAATAGGCGACAGAGTACTCATATAAAACACTAACCATGTTCGCAATATGCTAATTCCCTGACTATTCCTTTTACAGAATCCGTTCTCTATGGCCATTAAAACTTCTCTATTCCTCTTGCTAAGGCGTCCAGCAATTGCCAGAAACGATGTTTCTCGAAAATGTATATATATATGTATATAAATATACCTTTTTGCGTTTGTAAATACATTCCTACAATTTTGTACTTTTATATTTTTTAAATAAAATTTGTACTTGTCATGTCTTTTTCTATTTCAGATTAAAGGTGAATCTCATGGGGAGCCTCCGAAGGCTTCCCGTGTCCACCGCCCCCAGTGTTGTGGCTCCACCCACAGGTCCCAGCGCATAGCCTGTGTGCTGGTTCTCCTACTACACTCCTAACAGAGTTACGTAGGGATACTGGTGTTGAGGCGAGGCAGTTGTGAGTTACAAGGCGTGCGATGCAGGTGTGTGACTCCAACCAACTTTATATGGTCCGTTGGACCTTAAACCATTTAATTATAAGCTTCTACCCACTACAACGTCTCTGGGCTACTGGGCTAGTTACGCAATAAGAATCAGAGCAATGTTAACCCAAAATGTGTAAAAATACCTAATGAACAAAAAATAACATATTATGGACTGGGTACGGTTTGGCCTATAGGTACGACAGTTTCTTCTTTTAAACACATTGTAAAGAACGACTTCTACCTTCGGATGGTGTTCTTCAGTCAAAAATCACTATTTTGGACTACGCACATTTTAGAATTGTGCCCTTCGTTTAGTTCATACAGTTTGATCAAACGGCGTTCATTATTATGACGTTTCACTCCCTTTCATAAGTGTGCAAGAATATGAAGATTTTCAATAAAAACTGAGGAGCACTAGATAGACTAAAACGTGATACTAAATTATTTAACTATCGCAGTTTTGTAATAACTGACTATCGTTTTCATAATCGGTATGGGATCCATCGATAAAGACCATCTCAAATTACCAACCTTACAATGCTCAAAATAACCACCACCCAACCACAAAGAAAGAAAAAAAAGTTACATAAATACAAGTCGACAATTTTCGCACGAAAATCTCACTTTTTTTCCAAATCGAATCACCGCCGCAAGGCCAGTTATATTAACGTCGAATTCAACAGCCCCTGAGAACACGATATCTTTTATAAATTGCTTATCGCAGCTCGCAAAAATAAAATAAAAAAAAAAAAAAAAAACCTAAGCGACAGTCCACGATAAATACACTCCAGCCAAATACAGTCAGCCACAATTTACCGCAGCACGACAAAAAACAAATTTTACCGAAATCCAAAAATAATACCACGTAAATGCGAAAATTTAAAACGATACCAATACCCCCTCCTCCTTCTCACTTCCTTTTCGTAATAAACTATCTGCTTAACGACTGTAAAGTCTTCATCCAAACTCTTCTATCCTCTACGTCTCCACAGCTGCGCGAAAGAAAGAAAGGAGAGATGCAAAAAAAAAAAAAATGTAATACACCGTACATCGATAACCGTATGTACAAGAAATTATATTCCGTGGGATTACATTCGCCAGCTGTGACAATGCGGCGTTTCTAAAATGAAGAAAGAAAAAAAAAAAATCACAAAAAACACAAAAACAAAAAAAAAGTCAAAAAGTTTTTTAGTCACGCGACACTGTCGCGTTCTTACGCCAATCGCAGCGCCATCTTTTCAACTATACTTTCCACCCCACCCCCCTCCACCTCTAACTACCGCCGGCGAAAAAGTAAATCCGCTTAATTTAACCGCTTTCGAAATTAAGCTCGAATTTAACCGCGCAAAAAATCCGATTTAATCTTTTTTTAAGTAAAATGTATAAGAAACAGAGAGAGAAAGAAATAGGAGGAAACACACGTACACACACAGACACGCGCGCACACAGACGGCAGACAAAATGACATAGACTGAAAGAAAAACGAGAAGGAAGAAAAAACAACCGCCAGTGTAATACATCCGATACGCCTGCTTCCAGTTTATGCATCTGCTTCCTCCACTTCTCCATAAAATAGGTTGGCGCTCCTATAATACAGTACGTAAGCAAGTTTTTAAAGAACGCTAATTCTCGCAACAATTCAAACTCGTTTAAAAATGAGAGAGGGTCTACAAGGCGAAGGTTAGGGGTTGAACGAAAACACAAACTACAATCTCTCACGAAAAAAAAAAAAAAAAAAAAAAAAAAAAAAGTTCTTTAAATTGACACTTTAACTTGGATCTTCTTTTTTTTTCGCCTATATTTCTCTTTTACTTTCTTGTACTTTTTTTTCTTTTTTTTCGTTTTTTGGTTTCCAGGGTGGAGGGTTAAGAGTACTATATACGTGCACGTTGAAACTACCCTTTGATACTGTCTTTAATCCAAAAATTTACTCCCACTCGTGTTTTTTATTATACGTCGTTTATCTCTCTCGCTCTGTCACTCTTTTTCTCTTTTTTTCTCGTTCCCTTTCCGTTTCTCTTCTGTCTAACGTGAATACCGGCGTTTAATCGTGAAAAGAGAAACGTACGATAATGGCTGTAGAATGAAGATAAACGTTTGAGTGATTCGAAGTTATATACGAAAATCTCTTCGCCGAAGATGAAGAAAAACGCCAGAGAACAGGCGCGAAACTGATTTCGCACCAAGTGCGAGTTACTTGTGGAGTATCGAAGCCAAGCTTCGAATGAAAACTCGTAAAACAGCGATGCGAGTAGACGTACTGTTTGTCTGAAATTACGCTTCTTTGACCCTGGAATATCAGTATGGATAAACGTAAATTTGAAAAATCAACAAATAAAATAAAACATAAAAAAAAAACTCGTAAAATATAAAATAAAACTGGCTGGTCAGGTACCTATGTGAATTTTATAAGTAGGCACTGAACGAGGGCCGTAGCTAGAAAATTTTGCAGGAGATGCAAAGCAAGTTTTATCAAAGTAAAGATCAGCCTAGAGGGTTTACAGGCAGTAATATAATTAGGAATTTGCGTCGATATGGCGGCCTCAACTGCAGTAGGGCTGTACCCAGGATTTACCTCAAGAGGGGGATTCATAGGATGACCAAAAAAATTATTTGTTTTTTTCTGGAATGTTCGTGTATAGAGGGTTGTTTTCGTTTGTTTTTTTTTATTTTGGGGTAAGAGGGGAAGTTTCCAATGACCCTAGTGGGTACATTTGGCCCATAGTGTAATTAACGTATAAATAGTTTGAAAATTAATTTCCATTTGTAATTTTTCCATTCCTAAAACTCAACCAATATTGAAATAAGTACCCTATTGCCCCTAGTTGCGCCACAGGTAAAAGAGAACTTGAAAGTTCAGTCACAGTCGATTTTACTGACTGTGAAAAAAGCAGTCATTGAAAATTTGTTAATGAAATTAACGTAGAGAAATTTATATTATTTTCAAGAAAAAAAATATTAACTACAATTAGCTTTTGTTAATAGAAATTTTAGCTTGCTTAACTAAAACTAAGTGGATTTTCTTTGAAAACTCACTTGAAAATCATTCTGGATACCCTCAACTTTTTCTCATTATTTCTTCATTTCTATATATTATCACCGATAATTAGGGATGAAAAAAATCATCCAATTTTTTTTCTTTTTTAACTGGAATTGCTTTTATTGTACTCACTACTGCGATTTTAAAATATACCAATACTGCAGCCAACCTTCCGCAACGAAATGATATTTATTTTGCAGGAAGCGAAAGCCAAAATAATAAATAAAAGCTTATCTTTTAAAAATTCATTTTTAACCCAGAATTATTTCTTTTAAATTCAGAAGAGGCAATTTCCCCCCTGTCCCATGTTTACTACGCTCTTGGTACTGAATGGACACTTTGAATTCAAATTATTCTGACCATTGGAAGATTTTTGTTCATACTATTTCGAATTTAGCAAAAGTCATCATCTCACGTTAAGTCATCATCTTAATCTCCTTGACAGTGTTATATTTCGAAACTCGAAACTTTACCGTTTAATATTGCTGTAAACATTTTTGCCCTATATACTCAAAATTTCGAACATACCTAATTTTATTTATAATGTCTCCAGTGCCAGATTAAGGTTTAGTGGGCCCCGAAGCACATGCCCTAGATGGACCCCTTAGTATTAACCTTAAAATTTTTCCGTTCACCCTTTTATGTCTTTCATGCTTCCACCAGTAAAGTCACAAAACTTCAGAGGTGAGGGTATAGAACTACACTTGCTATTAATGCAATATAAATTAAAAAATATAATATTCTCTAAAAAGTTAATAAAAAATTAAAACTAACCTGTAAATCAAAACATTTTCAGAAAATTTCTAATTTTATATTTTCTTATTGAAGCTTGTCAAAAATTTATTGAAATTTATCTGTATAATACATAATGTCTACCGTAAACTCTCACCGAGGTGAGATCCGAAACCAAAAACAGGCGAGACATGTAACCAAGATAAGAGAAAGAGAGCAGCACTGAGGTGTGTTCAGAAATGTTACCGAAGAAGATAAAAATTTCACATCACGTGACCTCATATTTACCCTACCTGGTAAACACAATCTGAATAGAAATGGAGAAGATTCATCTTAGTAGTGAAACTGTACACAAGAGCACTAGGATCAATCGAAAGATTGTAAAGAGTCATGAAAAAATTTGTGAAATTTAGTGATAGATAACTTAAAATTATCAAAACATAGAAATTACTCTAAAATATTCGTCGAAATTTGGTTAATATTTACAAATTATTATGATTGCTTTACTGGGGAATTATTTTCCCGGTCTCCAGAGTTGGGGAAGCAAATTACTTTCCCAACTAAGTACAAAATTATTTTTCTGAATGCATCGCGTAACACTTTTCCCTCCTCAGTAACCTTCCTGAACACACTCGTGAATTTCTAGGTATGTATTGATTGTAACGTACCCTTTTTATCGCCTCCTGACCTTTGACTCTCAATAAAAAACTGAACTTCTAGCGGAATGCTCACAAGACAATACAGTGAAACACCAGATAAGCAGAATACCATTAGTACACTCTCATACTTGCTTTTGGTTAGACTTAGAGTGTACTGCAGACTCGAAGCAATCTGCTGGAATTATATACCTTGGAATTAATACTAAAACAATGCTCAATTATTAAAAAGAGGTAAATATTTTTTTCCTATTTTTAAAATCAAAATTGTGAATACCATCATGACTTTTTTGATGATATAAAATAAAAAACATTCTAAGATAAAAAATTAATAGATGAAAAATACTGAATATGACAATGAGATTTTATCGAATTTTGAAAAACATTAATAGGAATTCATTCAAGTTTAGTCAAATATTCTGGATCCTTCATCTGCTGAAATTCACAAATTTTACTGCTTATGGGTACTTGAAAACAATTTTGTTTTTTCTCTAATTTTTTGAGGTAGAAATATTTTTAGAACAAATAAGTCTGGGTCTTATCTGTTACAACTTCATAAACTTTTATCAAACTTTTTGCCATGTTAAACACAACTTGTAAATAGTAATTTTAGGTGTTCAGGCGGTACGGGGATTCGAACCCGTACCGGCCGAACACCTAAAAACCTCCCTCGCTCACCGTCACAAAAGGCAGCACCGTACTCACTCGGCCACGGTGCCGGGTGACGGCGAACGAGGGAGTTAGTATTGTCATGTGCCGACGTATAGTGCGGCGGCCCGACCGCCACACCACTCCCCCCCAGTATAGCGGAGCGTAATACGAATTCCCATACGGAGGCGCCGAGGTAGGAGCGTACACCGGAACGTGGCGATGCCCCCCGTACATCACCGCTCCGTGGCATACGTCCATCAGCGCCGTCACGCAGAGAACCGGTGGTGTGACGCACCACACTACAGTCGGTAGTACGCCTAGTGTCCGAGAGATGGCGTGAATATTCCATCTCTCGGATCACGTCGGGGTCACCACTTTAGGTGTTCAGGCAGTACGGGGATTCGAACCCGTACCGGCCGAACACCTAAAAACCTCCCTCGCTCACCGTCACAAAAGGCAGCACCGTACTCACTCGGCCACGGTGCCGGGTGACGGCGAACGAGGGAGTTAGTATTGTCATGTGCCGACGTATAGTGCGGCGGCCCGACCGCCACAGTAATATTAAATAACAACAGATGAATGGATTGATCAAAACAAGAGAAAAGGAGAATCACTACAATTCCATTTTTTTACTTTGGTCGGACCCTGCTGAGTAGTGGGCCCTGGGGCACGTGCCTCGGGTGCCTCTAGTGTTAATCTGGCGCTGAATGTCTCCATTCTTCTATAAGAGCTCTGTATCCTTCAAAGAAATCCTACAGTTCCAAAAAAAATCAGTGCATTAAAATTCATAATTTTAATCATCTTTGTAGCACAAATTTTTTCCTCTTTCCAGCAATATAAATCTCAGCTTTCTAGTTTCAATAGTAGCTGAGAAATCTTTAAGTAAAAGACCGTAGGTTTTTCTCAAAATAAAAATGTAGTTTCAAAATAAAAATGTATATATTCCAAACAAGATTTTCATGATGTTTCATTAGCATCATTGATTTTTTGGTCCTAATACCGAAAAGTAATCTTCTTGAACCTGTAAATTTCACTTTTTAATCCACGGACCAAAAAATAATTGAATGTGATCAATTTTAAAAATTTTTCGGTCCTACTACCAAAAAGTAGCCCTCTAATCCAAAAATATGAACTTTCAGTCCTAAAATTAAGGCAAAAAACGTGCTATTATGGACAGGTACCTCGAACCGAGACGTATGGTAAGCCTATATATACGTGTGCTTCACTATCCTTAAAAACCATCTAAAAGTCCCAATCTGAAGGACTTCAGCTTCCCCCTCAGGTGGTGGCGCAAAGCCGTTCTCGACGTTTATATAATTTAATTTTCATTTTAGCGAAAAATTGTTGAAAAAAAATTGAAAGAAGACTAAACAATCTATAAAAGAGTATCCAAATTTTTTTTTTTTTTCGTCAGGTGCATAATTTTTGTGTAAAAGACCATTGAAAATACATAATTTCCTGTTAATACCTATTTAACACAATAAACATATGCAGTGTAATGCATAAATATACTAAATACACAATATGAGTTCAGTTGGCTAATAATTTCGAGTGTATAGACCGATAGGTGAAATGAAGTTCTCTTCCTTACCGCATTTCAGCACCGCCTCCCAAACTGATTAGACTACGAGTACGTAAGTGGTCTGTATCTTATACAAAATTTAATGAAAAATCAGTAATAATTAAATTTGATTTTAACATAAAATTTCCCAAGACACTATCAACTAACTGTCATAGTTTTCTTACAATAAAACCCCTTAACATTGACAAAGAATTTCATATAGTTTATTTAATGTTTCAAACTATTGATCGAGATAAAAACATTTTTAATAGATAGCAAGTTTATGTATCGAAAAATTTTAATACAATACCGCCAACACCTAATTCAAAGTCACCAAATAATCGAATTTTTTTACTTTCTTCCTCATACCCCTCTATCTTACTCCCTAAAGAAAATAAAGAATCGGCAATGCTAGGATTTACTAAAGTTATACTCATCCACACGAAAAACTAAATTCATCGAAAACTGAGTAAATAATTAGTTCAACGAAGGGAAGTTCCAAATGAATGGAAATTTATTGACTATTCTCTCACTAAAATATGCTGGTATCTAACGGCATACTCGTATTTCAACGACCAAATACTACTTTAAATGTTAGGCTGAAAAAAAGGAGAGAGAAAAATAATAACAACAGTATTAATAAGTGCTCCTTAATACTTCTATAAAATAAAATAACGAACAAGAAAAGGGTTCTTACGTTCATTTTATTCTTTATATTATGCTATATATAATAACTTTTACACAGTTGTAAAATATTTATTTAAAGCACGACCTCATCGCTCACGGCTGAAAAGTTTCTCAGTGCCTAATATTCATCTTTTAACGATGGCCACATTCAAACCAAAGTATGGGAAAGTAAAAAGTGGTAATTGGCCAGAGCACACTTCATCTGGAAGGATAAAAAGGAGAGTAAGGTGAAATGGATATTCAAAAATAACCAGACGAAGTGAGTGTGGTAACCCACTATATCATCCTTAAACAGCTTTTCGTTTTACGCGTATAAACGCATAATTTGAAAATGAAAATCTACCTTTTTTCTAAATGTCAATTTTTAGATCGTCGAATAAAATTTTTCGGGAAATTAGAAAGGAAAGTTGGTGAGTTCATATTTCCAGCTCTTTAAAATCTTTATACATGAAATAGGTAGGTAACATTTTGTACTCAAAAAGAACATTCCTTAACCAACAAGTCAAAGGATATGTGTCTAAGAGTATGCAACTATACAATATCTGAGAATACATACCTTGATTCTCTTAAAACCTTTTTATGTAGGTTTTCAAAGAAAATTCACATCATCTTTGAACTAAATAAAATACTCATTTTAAAAGGAAAAATAAAACAATATTTTACTAAACGGTTTTTTTATTTATTTTAAACTTGCTAAAACAAAATAGACAAAAAAAGATACGTAGGTAACAGATGATGGTGCATATTTACGGCGAACCGGTTATACAATTTGTGTTACACGTTTCTCAGTAATGCATAAAACATTTATACTTTAAATTTTATTATTATATCGTGTTCTTAAAAACATGACTGAATTTTAGTAAGATATAAAATCGTTTATGACAGTATTAGGTTCTTCTTTCATCTATATCTGAAGATTATAATTCAACATATCATTCAGCAGTTCACGACCATTGGTAACAACTAAACTCTATAAATTTGAATAAAAAGAACAATCAGAAAACTGATAATTACTGTTCAGTTTCAGTTATCGACTTCATTGAGAAAAGCCAAGGGCGTGGATAAGAAAAAGGATCTTGGGGGTTCTTGACTCACCTCCTTTTTGATTAGGCTATCTATGCCCTTAGTAAAAACAATTCTTTAATGTAAACAGATTATATTTTTTTATGATTTAAAAATATGGAACGACGGGCGGATCAATAAATTAATCATTAGGCAGATATCTACGCTACAAAAATTTTCAATACTAACGGAACTATAGTTTAATCAAACGCCTGAAAAGAGTGAAAGTTCAAGAAAAACTTCCATCATCAAAGTGCAATGATGAAATTATATTGTCGAAAAAATGGAAAATAAGGCAACAGATGATTTAACATTATCAATAACTAATGTTGTTAGTATTCTATCCATTCATATGACATTACCTAAATTCGTATTTTTGAAAATTACGCCAACTCATCTTCATTCTAAAAGAAATTGAATATTTGATTGCTCGTTCTTTTTTACCGCATCATTCACCTATTACACTTCCAAATTTCCTAATTACTTCATTTCCTCAAAACAAAACAAAAAATAATACTACAATTACTTACACGAAAAAGTTCACAAAGATTTGTGGTGTGCCAGGGGGGCCTCTACAACAATCCCCCTTCAGTCCACACAAAATTTTTTGAACCAGCTTTCTTTTTTAAAACACAAAAACCATGGACTTTGGAAAACTCATACGCAAGGGACAGTAGCCACAGACTTACCACTGCCCGACCAGACAGCCTGCCAGGTGTTCTTGGACTCGAATTTATACTATGCATAGACGAAAATTTTTATGTCTATAAACCATAGGTTTTTCAGTCTCCATGGAATTTACTTACTTGGTTGACATTCTTGATTGAAAACACAAAAAACACAACTAAAATTAACCCATTTTCCCAAGGAAGAAACTCAAATTACTAGTCATGTTTAATAATATAAAATTCATTTGTTTAGACATTATCATTTTACAAGTTACTTCTTCAACAGAAAAAAACAAACTATGCAGTGAAGCACTACATTTAGAACATTCTCAATAAGAGAGAAAACAATTTGAAATACAACAGATTAAGTAGGGGTAGGTAAAAACAAGTTATAAAAATGTATGTATATATTATATTAAGATACTATTCCACGGACAGACGAATTTAGTAGGAAAAATAAAACATGGTATGAAGGAAGATAAGATGTTAAGGAAAAACCGTGGGAAGAAAGAAGAAACTAAGAGAATTGTACAGAAACGTGAATATTCATGTTTCTGTACATGATGGTCTGTAAGGAAGATGAGAAAAGAGTGATAGAAGTATGAAGTCCGTGGAAAGTAATAGGGGTAGTATTTTAATTTACAGAAGGAAAAAATATAAAAATGTATATATAAAAAAAAACAGGGCTATTGTAAGACAGATGCGTCAGATTTTTCAAATACTTATTGCCATCTCATTTCAATAATTTGTTTATAGTTAACAGCAATGAACTTCTGAACTGGCATTTAATTCATCAATAGCTTATATCTTCCGACGAAATTATTGTCCAAAAACCCTTAGCTAAGTATATAGATAATGAAAATATTTCTAAATAAGGTATACCTACCTATCAGTGCCGACACCTTAGACAAAACAAATTATTTTACTCATATATAGACGATGACAACCAACTTGCATAACATGATAATATATTTTACGCGAGAACACGAGTAATTTAATGATCAACCATAAAATGTGGGTTATAAGTATGTTTAGGCCAACAATTATTATCGTCTGAGGAACTATAAAATGAAGCCAAGAAAAGAAGACGAGGGAAAAAAAAAGTCGTCCTCTGCAATTTTCATAAACGAAATAAGGTAGCGTTAGATTATTTCCATACATATTAAAGTGAGGGCACGATAAGTTTTCTTATGCACATGAATAATTCACAAAATCTAATAAACTTTTGTTTAAATTACAATTTTAATAAACGCAGCAGAAATAAAATAATTTATTAACTGTCAACCGAGGTAAAAATGTTTTCCATCGTAAAAAGAGAACGGAAAATACTAACTTGTTTTACAGTTTCGAAAATATTTTTCACCAACACATCAAAGGAATGCTTCTTGTCAAGGAGCAAAAAACAAACGCAATTTTGCAATGACAAAACATGCTTTGAAGGAAACAAGAATTAATAATTTTTTAACAACGTTAAATCTCTCCTATTTTCTTTCTCTCTTCTCGCAAAAATTTATTGTAAACCATTTACGACCGTTCCTTTGGGTTTCGTTAACTCACCAATCTCAAAGCAGACAAAAATATTCGAAATATTTCGAATAATATTAATAATGAAAAAACGAAATTTTGTTGAAGAAAATTTATTTTTTCAATGGTTGAGTGTCGAAGGAGAAGAGAATTTCATGGTAGTGGAGGGGTTATGTGATGGTCTCCTCCATGTTGTATTTTCGGGGTAGGAAAGAATTCAAAAATGTTGATCTTTATTTTTTTTCAAAAGATTTCAGTAGCTACTATTTTTCTTTAAATAGTCGAAATACGTGGGCTTCGCTAGATAAGAAAGAAGAATTATTTCGTTAATAAAAAAATAAATTAAAAATTTTCATTCGTTACGGGCATGAAGAGTGATTATTCAGCGGAAAATCCCATATTTTCGAATCCAGAGGGGCAAAATAATATTTAAGAACTTTTGATGGGAAAATAATAATTAAAGATCGCTAGTGCCACGAAGAATAATTTACAAATAAGCCAAGAGCATATACACAGAAACGAATGCTTCTATTAAAGGAAACAAATAAAAGACATAAATCTCAGCATAAATTAATCTACGCCACTTTATTAAAAATTTAAAACAGCTTTCTTTTACATGTAAAACGCTCCAAAAACATATTTATCACTAAGTATAAATGATAATAATCAAAACACGGGTGAAAGATTCATATATTCTTATTTTATTTTATAGCCATTCCACAGGAGCGAACAATCGACCAGATCGTTTTGCATTCATCATTCAGTTTTCTGATAAAATAGTGACGTAACTGTACGACAAATCTGAGGAATAAGTTTGCTCTAAACTGTTTAATAAATAAACTTCGATTTTAAATAGACCTAAAGAGAGGAGTGAGAGAAGTCTAAAGAAGTTTCCACCCTTGATTCACTTTGACGCATTTGCCTATTATTATTATTATTCAATATCAGATCGGTATTGTATTTTGGGACGAGACTGAGCACTCTTCAGTCCCATGCCATACACACCCATGCACCAGTCATACTTGTGATAGGAATCTACCTGAGGAGAGAAAAGTAGTTTGGTTTTTTTTACAACGGGAGAAAAATAACTACTTCACTCCTTGTCATAGGATGGTCTGGAAATAATTGTTTATTCATTTGAAAACTGAGAAAAAAGTGAACACTTTTCATTCACATTAATAACAGTGTCTTTTTCTTCTTTGCAATGGGAAATTCACTCTTATCACCATAGGGATATTTCACCTCTCAGTGTTTTGTTTATGCAAGTTAAATTAAAACTGTTTATTTGAAAAAAATAATTTTCAAAACATTTTTGTGGGGATTATACTTGTATGCAGTATTAGGGGCTCGCACCTTGACAACAGTCGCCACCCGAAGGCTGGCATATATTCTTCTCTAATACGTTAAACTAATACACACTTGTATGTTTATATGTTTGTACCTGTATGTACATACAGTAAGATTACCAGATAACAATCTCGGTGATGTCACGGATTGGCACCAAACGCATTGCGTCGTTTCTTATCACCTTAACAGAGACAAGAAACGACGTAACTTATGACGTAATACCATACATATATGTACGTGTGTGTGTCTGTGTGCCTGTACCAAATTCAATATATAAACTCTCGAAACTGGCTGCAAAATTGCCAGTGTTTCCCGAGGATTTGGCTCTCCCATATTTACAATGTGCAAAGAGGCAGAACATGCAAAACCTGTAGAAAACCTTCTATGTGTGAATATCTTTCACGACAATGTATTCCACAATTTTCATTCAGACACCCCAAAATCATTTTAAGATTGAACCACTATTCTCTGCAGTTTAAACTAAGTGCTGGTAGCTAAAAATTTTCCATTCAATCTCACTCTATTCTGTTTTTCCTTAATAAAACAATTTTTTAAACAGGGTTTAAAACTGGTATTTTTTTCTTCATTTTTTTGTAGTATTTTAAGTACGGAGGTATTACATTACCAAAACACTTGGAACATCAAAATCAACCTTAAACGTTATGTATAATATCAGACTTTCAATTCAGACTTATAGATCATGTTTTCTCCACCAGATAGTAGTTCCATGTATAATCTCACCCCTGGAATTCTATCTTGCCCTCCTCCAAATATGGTAATGAAGAAAAAAAACTTGAAAATTGAGAAAATCCACTTTTTTCATTACTTTATTATCTATCACAATGGAATTGTTCAAAAGATTTATCAGACCGTTAGAAGTTTTGAGCAAACTTTGGCCTACAACCTAATGGTCCGATTAGACCACTGGAGCAGCGAAGAAGGAAAAGAGATGCAAAATTGCAGCGTCCTTTACAGTGTTTCTATGTATTGCGTGTAACATACTCATATAGACATAATAGAGAGTACTACTCGATTGTCTTGCTATGACATCATACATGCCTTATTACTCAACAATTGCTTTTTTCGTGAAAACAATTTCTTCAAAATATTAATGACCATCCGCCATTGTTCCCTTGAGAAAAGTAGAAAGATTCAAGTACCTATGTAAAAACATACCTCAAACCAAGTGTAAACAACATGTCTGCTCTCCAGCCTGGCCTTCTAAGTGCAAGTACATTTGCAGTTAGCCTTCTGACGGAGACCGATATTGCTTACCACTGTTATTATAACCAGTAGATTATCATTATAGGTACTTAGGCATGGATCAGTGCATCTGATGGCTAACCAGTTGCAACCATTGAGGCTAACCTTTGACTATATAGTACTGGACCAGTAAAGAAAGATGATTTCTGATTAGACATGCCAGCGCTAAATAAGCAACCAGAGTGTAACTTTTGACGGCATTTTGCTTTGTAATAATGTACGCTGTCTGTGTGAATTTAAGGGATGTTTTTATCAGATGTATTCTAAATTGGTGAACTCAAACACAATGTTGAAAATAAGCAGAAGGCGCACTAGGGTTGCCTACTTTTTTGCTGGAAAAAGTACATTGTTCTTATAGAGCTTTAATAGTCCAGTACTACATAGTCAAAGAGGCAAACATATTAATTCACCCGTTAATAGGAAATTATAATTAATTTAGACAATTACAATTCGTCATTAACGATAAAATTATTCTATTATTTCAGTCATAACTGATCAGTAAATTGAAAAATGACCAACGATCTGCCTAGCAATAATTCAGTTGTTTAACTTATTTGATAAACTCTGCATTCTCCATTGGTGGATATTGGAAGCTGGTTTTTAGTGGAAGTTAGTTCAATATTTCTACAGATACTCTTAGCAACGAATGTTACTGATTGGCAACTTCGTACACTGTTTGCATTGAAAAGCAGAAAATCAGGAAGTATCTATTTGCAGATTAAGATCAAATTATTTTCTACCATGTCCACCAGCGATTAAAGGAGCAAGTACACTTCCTAAGACTGACAATATGAAAAGGGAGGAGGGCTTGACCAAAATATGTCACTGCATGGGAATCAAATGGGATTCAACAATTGGGAGTTTCCATCAAAGTGGCTGACATGTAGCGGATTTTTATGAAACTAAAGTAGAGGTGATGGTGTATGTTATCAACGATGTAAATCTTATGTAAGTTTCGTTTTTTCTTTGATTTTTCTTAGTTTTTTCTTGAAGGAATAAGTGTTCTAACTTATTTATCTACAAATTATTGAATATATTGATGTGGAAGCAGACACATGACCTTTTAGAGGTGCAGAAACAATATTAAAACACCAAAACGCCAAGAATTCGTTCAAAAATTTGGAGAGACTTGTTTGTGTGCAACAGATTCTATGAATAACTTATCAACAGAATCCGTTATAAACAAACAGATCAATTGTTGATAACATACACCATCACCTCTATTTTTTATTGATTGTAGCACTCCTAGCGGCTATGTAAACTCCCAATACCATACATAAAATTTACTCTTGTTTTCGAAGTGTGGGAAAACAACAATGAGTGTTCTTTGTTGTCAAGACTTACACACCCCACGCATCTTCTCCGAACTATAATTATTGAAATATTTCATCTTTTCAGAAGACTCGTTCCACGGCAGCGAACTATTCTTCATGCGAGTGGATCGAAAACAGATGGGAGCATATTTGTGCATCGCGAGCAACGACGTACCGCCGGCAGTCAGCAAAAGAATTATACTTACCGTAAATTGTAAGAAAATGCAAATGTTTCTTCTTCTTCTTCTTTTTTTTTTTTTAAACTGAAAAAACGAAATCGATGAATTCACAGTACGAGGCAATACGATGACGAAGATATAGTTGAGGTACGTAAAAGAAAAGTAAAAGGAAACGCTGACACCACCGAACCTAGAAAAGTGCTTGAAGAAACAAAACGTGAAAAAATACTAACATTATTTCTGATAATATTCTCTTAGAAATTTGTCCACGAGTGAAAAAAGTATAATCTACTAAATAAAATTCAAAAACATCCGGATTTTCGTCCACATTGCTAATAAGCGTAGACTCCCAATTTCTCCAACTGTGATTTTGTCATCATTTTTTCACAGCCTAGCGAAGACAGGCTTGTCGACTAATATTAATATATACAGC
Source organism: Ericerus pela (assembly GCA_011428145.1). Lineage (NCBI taxonomy): Eukaryota > Metazoa > Arthropoda > Insecta > Hemiptera > Coccidae > Ericerus > Ericerus pela. Next base: position 725,604 of record WOFM01000243.1, read on the forward strand.
AAAACTCGCTTATTAAACTCGCAGTTAATGGACTTAGCCGCCTATTTACACTCAAAATTCGTTGGGACAGATCAGCTGTAACTGAATATGTAGAAAAAAATTCGTTTATTACACTCGACGATTCGGTTTATCGACTCAAATTTCTTACAAAAGCTTGAAAAAATATGAAATTTTTATTGCCTTTCGACGGTAATTAGAGTAAAAACAGTCGGAATTGACAAATTTTCTTAATTTAACAGCTATAGGTAACTACACTTTAATATTAAAACAATCAAATTTCGTACCAACATCGATTACACTAAATTATACAGGATTAAACAGTTCGCAGCATAGAAAAATCCCATTTGCTGCGTGTTAATACGACACAGTTGGCTCAGTACAGTCAGTCATCTAAATGTGAAGCATTTCGCGAGTAGGTGCCAATTATTTTTTTTCACTGATGGGATTGCAGAGAAAATAATACAGTAAAGAAATATTTTACATAAAATTTTCTACAAAAAAGATTTCAACCAAAATTTATCCCAGTAGATTAGTTAAGGTGCTACAGGCTCACCAAAGTGTGTAATTAAGGTAAACTTGCCTATAAGTACGCACGTCCTATAAGTACGCATGTCCTATAAGTACGCACTTACAATTTCTCATATCTGGCAACACTGATTTGTAAAATGGATGATACCACCCCCTACTATACCACAATCCTTGGTTGTGTACGAAAAATTACGTTTTTTGATAAGAAACTCCACTCTACAGATTGACAAAGTTTTTTTCGTTCTCAGTTTTAAAAAATGATACATTTAAAAAATTTCAAATTCTGTGTTAATAGCAAATGCAAATAGTTAAATGTATGTATGTATATAGCATTAGATTTGTTATTTCCTCTAGTTTACAAATCCCCTTAGTAAATTTTGAAATTTTGCATTCTTTAATGAGTAACGAATGAATATTTTAGAATTGTGAAAAGTGCCTTTAAAGTACGCACATTAAACTTCCTATAAGTACGCACTTATTTTTATTAAAAAATGTATTTTGTTTCATTTACTTTTATGGAAACAGCATGGATGTTAAGTGGAAATTGGTGTTTGATCCTAATAAATTTGCCAGAATGAAAAAAAAGTTGATGAGGGTGGCAGTGTTTGTGGTACTGCTAAGAAATTTGGAATGAATGAATGTACATTTTGTAAACATTTAAAACCAGCGCCAGTAAGTGAGTTAAATTTACTAAATTTACTACATATTGTACCTTTATTAATTGAGAAAATGTGACTTCATTCTGAATGTTTTCAGAAACGCACCTACTTTTAGGAAATGTTCTGCGTACTTATAGGAAGGAGGTGTCCTAAAAGTATGTATTTCATAACTTATGTTTGTGTGCTCATTCTGGACTAGTGGTGAGGTAAATTCGAAATTAATTATGTTGTGTTATACATGAAGGTACTAAGTATATGCGATATAAATTTGATGTGATTTGGTGTTTTTCTCTAGGAGCTACAGCCTCAAAACCATTAGGTACTTACTAATAGGCAGATTTACCTTATATTCTCTACGCGCGTTTTTAACAAAAATATGAAATTTGTGAAAAGGTACCCAGTATTTTGTAACAAAACATAACTAACTTTTGCCGGCCTGTAACACCTTAACTATGCCACTGGGATAAATAATTTTCATTGAAACCTTTTTTTTTGTAGAAAATTTTATGAAAAATATTTCTTTACTGTATTACCTAATTTCCTTATAACTTCACCAGTTTTTGAAGCAACCTGAAAAAAACTAAATCGCACCCACTCATAAAATGCTGCCAGTTAAGATGACTCGCGATAGTGAAAATGCATGTATTGAGTTCACTGAGTCATATTAGCACGCAGCAAATGGGATTTTCCTGTGCTGTGTGATAAACTGATTAACCCTGTGCATTAGCCTAGACGTGTATATTTCGTACAGACTTTACCTGTAAATATTCGTATAAACTTTTATGGGGAATTAATTTTTTTTTCCTTGAGCTAATAGACTCATTCGTTATTAGACTCACTTTGGCTCGGTCCCAAAGTGAATTTAATTCGCGGGTTTTACTATATTTTCATGGTCGGTTATATTTTTCACTCTTCTCTCTCTCTCTCTCTCTCTCTCTATACAGTTCCTCCGAGCATTCGAGTGCCTAATCAGCTGTTAGGTGCGCCACTTAATACGGATGTGCAACTGGAGTGCTGGATAGAAGCATTTCCTGATTCGATCAATACGTGGACGAGAAGCTCAGAAATTCTATTATTCAACGGGTACGTATATATTATTATTATTTCAATCTTCACGTCTTCTCATTTACCCCAAATATCAGCGCTGGTATTTTAAGAAATTTAAATTCAATTTTTTTTCTTTTTTTAACTAATCAAATTACCATCACCAATCGAGTTTGAACATGGTCCAGCTGACTTTACAAACGCACTCTTTAGGCTAAAAACGAAAAAGAACGTTTCTTAAGTGGTAAGTTTCGGTCAACGTAAACAATTCATCTGAATGCGAAAACAAATCTTTAAAGCGGAAGTCATTTTTGAAAAAACCTTTGCAATTCCCTACACAGTTCGTCACTTATCAACCCACAAAGCGAAAATGGCAAAGTGGTAATCATTGTTAACAAGATTCATGCAGGTACACTCATTCATAATCTCAGCTTAACTTCGGATCGAGGAAGTTCATTTTTATTTTTATTTTTATTTTTCTTGAACGCCAGTCAGAAGTGTACGAAAATAAATAAAAAAAAACTGATGAACGTCTAAGATCATACGACGACTCACACTTCTACATCCACTTCCTTTTTCAATTACGCATGAATGTACCTACTCACGTTCAGCCATTTTTAAAATTTTCTGTTTGTTTAATCCGTTTCATTAATCACGACCGCAGAGTCAAAAACAAAAAAAAGAAAAACTCTTCGCCATCAGCCTGTTTTGCGGTTACCGTAGACCCCCCCTTCATGACGACCCCGAAAAATAAAATTTAACGGCGATTCACTAGGGGTGTGTTTCCGCAGCCGGTTATCTTTTTATGGTACAATTAGTCGACGACGCCTTCTCTCTTTTCGCAGAAAAACGACGACATCTTAACATATTTTCGTACGCACACCCACACAAGAATAATAATTAATGACGTACGAAATGTAAACAATTTTTTCTTTTCTTTTCTTTTCTACTCTGATCAAAAGAAATTCGGCGAAGAGGAAAGAAAATAGATTTTAATATTTTTCTCGGGAAGCGAAACGCGGGAAAGAAAACGCAGAGATCCTACTACCCATTGTGAGCATTTTGGAAGAGAAGAAATAAACTTAATTTCTCACCGAAACAGGAGCAACGTTTTCAAGAATTCAAAAATGCCTTAAAAAACTCGATTTATTTCGCATTCTTACCAAAGGGAGGCAACGAGGCGCAGTGTCGGCTTGGCTCAGGCAGCTAAGCAGACGTTCTGTTGCTCTCGAAATCACCAATGAGAAGAATGGAGGCCTCCAAAAATATTTTTTGGGTAAACATAACCGAACAGAAATGCGAAGAAAAAAAATAAGACCCCACCGAAAGAAGAAATAAAGATCGGAATGCAAGAAACGAGGGTTCGGATACAGAAATATGAGTCTAATGGCAAAAAAGGAAAGCCAAAAGGTCCTGAGTTTGTGATTTTTAAATTGTCTCCTATTATTATAGGAGAAGGGAGGGGATCGCTGATCCTAACGAATGTTTATGTATGAAAAGTATCTTGGGTAAGGTTCTTTATTAGCAGGTAAGCGCATGAGGGTGATAAGAGGTGAGCCGCCATCTTGTGTTATTCGTTTTTTCCTGAATTTTACATGGTTTATTATTACTATATATATATATATATAAGAACACAAAAGGGCGGTTAATTTCTTATCACCGTCATTCGCATACCTGCTGGCTTGGAGGATATATGATGGAGACGACATAATAGTGGTTTTGGTGTCACACCTACAAATAGCGCTTCCAACGCCACTGATTTTGGTTTCTAAAAATTTGATTGGAGGAAAAAATTGCCACATGCATTTGTTTATAAACACTGGCTTACAAATTACCCCATTCCAGAGAATCTGATTATTCTGATTGGTCAACGTTGATTGATGTGGGGTAATCTGTATGCCAGTGTACACATGCTCATTGTAAATATTAATGACAGTCTATTCCTTTATAAAAACAGCAGCATTTCATTGTCATCATATATATATCCTTGAAGCCTGCTAGTAAAGAGCCTTATCTTAGGTTGTCATAGGTTTTAAGTCAAAGTCTATAAAATTACTACAGGTTGGCCAACTTCCCTGATGCAATGGTCATTGAATAAATTGGAATTAGCCAATCAACTGCACTATTAGACAACTTAAGATTTTTATCATCTCTGGATTTAACAAAGGAATAGTATTTTACTCAACTAGTTAGCAAAACAAGTGATTGTCAATGAGTTGCATAGCTGCGGCACAAGCCACAGGTGAGTGCTGTAATCGCAACAAGTTGATTATTGTGAGCGGCTAACTAGTTGAGTACAATATTTTTTTAAACAAATCCAACAAACAGAAGTTATTGTTTATTTAATTAAATATGTCAACGCTTTAATTAACAGAATTTTATCAAATAATTGAATAATCATCGAGAGGTGAAATATTTCGTTTATGGGGATCACTGTGTAAAACAGCCTCTTCTTATGCTGACATTGTACCACTTGTGTATGTGTGAATGATGCATAGAGAGGTGAAAAAAAATTCCATTAAGAAAAAACTCACTTTCTACTTTTGTGAAGAAGTAAAATTTTTCTCATTAAAGAAATAAACAAAAAACAGTTAAGAAAAATCTCATTTCTACACTGCTGAAGAAATGAAATGTTTTTTCAACTGTTTCGAATCACTTTGGAAATGTCAAACTTTGCTAACCAAAACTGATTCAATAATAACCTCTTTTTGGTGAAAGAGTTGAGAAAAAATTTTTTCAAAATTTCCAAGAGATTTCCAAATTGATTTGGAACAGTTGAAAAAACATTTCATTTCTTTATTCGTGTAGTAATAAGTTTTTCTCAACTATTATTTGTTTATTTCTTCACTGAAAAAAATTAAAATTTCATTTGTTCACTAGTGTAGAAATGAGTCTTTTCTTAACTGTTTTTTGTTTGTTTCTTCAATGAAAAATATTTCATTTTTTCACTAGTGTACAAATTGAGTTTTTTCTTAATGGAATTTTATTTTCATTTCTTTACCAACCATTTGCATGTACACAAGGGGCTGTTTTACACAGTGATCCCCAGGAATAAAACATTTCACCTCTCACTAGTTATTCAATTATTTGATAAAATTCTGTTAATTACAGGCGCTGACATATTTAATCGAATAAATAATAACCTGTTTAGTGGATTTGTTGAAAAAAATATCATACTCAACTAGTTAGCTACTCATGATAATCAACTCATTGTTCTAACTAGTTGAGTAAAATACAATTTTTGAAATGTAATTTAATTCAAAGTTTATAATTAAGTACTACTTTGTTACTAGGCACACTCGATCATTTTGGTAGTGTGTGAGTGTGAATAAAATGACGTCACACGTAGGAAGCCATACCTATACACAAAATAATATTCTATTTCACACTCGATCGGTTTTATGCAGAAGTGGAAAGCAATTAAAAACACTTTTACTCTTCAATTTTTATTCTGACCTTGGAAAATAAAACTTATGTTTTACTTTCTGCTTTTCCAACATTTATTTCACTTTCCACTTACGCTTTTCGCTTTTTGCAACATTTATTTTGCTTTTTACTTTTGATTTGCACATCCCAAATTTTCAAAACTTTTCCCTTAAAATTTTTGCGTTTCAATTCCTTTCCACCTCTGGTTTTATGTCTGCTGGTGTGTGTAAAGTAAGTCACGTATAGGAAAATGAAAATCCTTATGATACGCACAATCAGGCTACCTAGTAAAAGTCTATGTACCTTGGTTTAATCTGAATATACCTATTGTTGAAACCAACTGAGTCATTGACATCGTGTGAGTTGTACTTTTATTTCTATCAAAGTTGGCCTCCCACTAATAATTTTAAAGACCATTTGGGTATAAGTAGGTACATACTACTTAAACAGTATAAAACAAAGGAAAGATGAAAAGAGAAATTTCTACGCAGAAAACTGTAAAGGGAAGTTGTTCCAAAACGATACATCCGGTATAATTTTGAACCCTTATCTAAATCGCAACCATGAGCCTCCACGAAATGTTGTGATTTCGAACAGGCTTAAACGCAAAGCAGTCATAAATAGTGATGAAATTTTTAGGAGACTTTGCGGGAAGCCTCCGTGCATCATCTCCTGTGTAACGTAAATAACTCGAGGTGCAATTGACTATGCGGAAAAACCAAGTATAAAATTGAACACGTGCAACTGTTGCAGCGACCAATTTCCAAAAATGAGGAGTGCGATTCGCTAATTCCCGTTAATTACCGCCCTAATAATTTTGGGTCAACATTTTAAGTACTTTTGTCAAGGCCTCGAAGGATTCCCATTCCATTTCATTTTGATTAGAGCTCGCTATATTTTGGCAAATGATTAATTTCAGGGCAAACACGTTCAGAGGGTGAATGTATTCTTATGCCAAACTTTATTACTAAAGTGCTTTATTTTCATTCGCAGAAAAATATTTTTCAGTATAATGTATGACTGAAATTATATAGCACTTGTCTCTGAGTGGAGGCCTGAGAATTTTACTTTTTTTGACGAAGGCAGAATATTTCATTAATTGATCGATGAACTAATTATCATACTGACATTTAACATTAATCAACCATAGAGAAAGGTTGAGGCTTTATTCGGTTGTATTTTCAGCCACTTTCTACTAACACTAATCAAGCTGCGAAATATAATGTTGCTGAACAGTGAACTCCAGTCTTGCCTTTATAAGTTAGTAGATAGCCCACAGGTAATTACGAGTAGGCACAGTAAATACCCAAACCTGAGCTCTAAGTGATCAAAGATGCTTCTCCATCCATCCTGATGTATTAAAGAGCGGCCAGAATGGCTACCAAGTTACCAACGAATGAAGGGCGCAAATAGGCTCCACCGTAATTACTGGGGTCCACGTCTTCTCGACCTTCCCTTCTGAGTGCTCCTCTTTGCCACAACAATCAACACCACCCCCTTCAATAAAGACACACTATTCGTAGGGTCGAGCTTTTTTCGTTTGTCTAAAAAGTGGGTCTAGACCCCCAGAACACCCTCTTATCGATGCGCTTGCAATAAATGGGGACTAAATCGAGAGACAAAAAATTCAATTTTTTCTGCTACTCACACATTCAAAAAAACAAAATACACATCCACTGAAATATCAGCACTCACGTAAAATGATGACAATCTAAAATGAAAAAGGCAAAAATCTAATTTGTTTTTACGTAGGACACTTTATGGTTGATAAAAAAAATCGAATTTTAGAGTCTGGCAAGTGATGCGTAAAGTATCTCGACTTTCTTCGTTTCTCTTTATTTCCCTCTCGCTCTCTCTCTCGCTCCCTCTCAATAGATGTTCATCAAAAAACTTTCACACCACAACAGTGGCGCTCGAAGGTATTCGAATTTTTTTTTCTTCCTTCATTTTTCACAGATTGCTACTACCTATTTATGTTCATATTTTTCCCTTTGGGGATGAATTTTAAGGTAGGTGTAGGTACCACCGTGGATGGTGAATATTTTCTAATTATTTTCGCACTCGATGACAAAAAACAAAAATATATAAGTAATTTTGAGAAGCCTTTACCACCGGTACAATGACTCAAAACGCGAAAAGGGCAAGAAAGTAAAAAGAAAAAAGAAGGTTAAGGGATGAGGGAAAAAAAAAAACAAAAAAGGATTACGATGAGAAACTATTAGTGGGACCGCACGTCATGTTGAAAACACTCTCATTTTACGCAGCAACAAAAAGTGGTTTTTACACGTCCAGTTCCTGTGGACCTGATCTTTCAACGTATTTTTTGTGTGTGTTTCACTTTCCTCCACAACCCTCTGCTCACACCTACAAAATACCCTTTCCCTTTCTCTCTTAAATTATCCTATCAAAAACATCTTATTGTCTCTGAGCGGTAATTTTTCCTCGCCTCATTAATTAATGAAATTAAAGCGATGTTTCGGCTTAGACTTTTTTTGTTTTTGTTTTTTTTTTTATTTTGTTTTGTTTTTTGTTGCCTTCTACTTGGTCATTGTCGGTTGTTTTGAAGGATTGAAAGGACTGTTTTCTTCGTTTTTTCCCCTTTTTTTTTGTTCGGTTTCGTTGAAAGTTGTCTATTTTTTTTTTCGAGTTAATATTAAAGCAAAATTTAATTAGCAAATGTACACCATCCTGTGTCCGGTATCAGATGTTTCTCTGCATCGTTGGTTTGCTGAAATTTCGGAATGCTTTTGCAGGTAGACCTACATTACCAGAAAAATTGATTATCCGACAATAGCCTATAAAAAACATCTAAACCTACCATAGTCGTCAAATTATCAGAAAAAATAATTAAAATAATGAAAATTCGGTGAAAATTGCATGCGAAAGTAGGTGAGAGAATTTTGTTTCGTAAACAGATCGATACTGGTCTGCTGGCTTTGTCGGAAGTCTAAATTAACCCAATCTGTTTGTAGGGGGCATCAATTTAGTAATGAGTTGGAGGTTTGTAACTCAATACTCCTCAATTCCATTCTACGAATTATTGATGGTTGGATCACAAGACTTTTTTTTTTTTTTTTTAAGTTTTGTCGAATTAACAAAATGACAATGTTTAATTAAAACATTTTCATTGTGAAGGAACGGAAAGGTAAATTCACTTCGATAATCAAAATATTCTATTCTTTAATTTTCAATATATAAGTACGGTACACCTAACCTTCGCGAGGAAGATTAAGGTGCGAGTATTTGAAGTACCCTAACTAATAGTCATAACAATAAACTAAAAGACTCGGTTTTCAATACAATTCGGTAAAAAGGAAAATCATTAATTTGCGAGACAACATACAATTCCTGCAGTTAAAATTTTTTGATGGTCACGAAAAACCGTCACTATTTATAAAACAAATATTGTCACAAAAGGAAAACAGAAAAAAAAAGTGCTTTAGACCACACGGTAGAAGTGAAACTCCAACTTTTTGTATTCATATACCTACCTATGTATCTATGTTTGTTCACAAAATTTCTGTTGATCTACCAACTTTACCGATTTTGATGAGCTTTTTTTTCAAGTGATAACAATAATTAATTATCGTATTTTATTTTAGAATTTATGAAATAATTTTTAAGTTATTTTTAAAAACGATTTATTTTAAATTAAAAATTTTTCGTTCTAGAATTCTTATTAAAGCAGTATAAGAAAATTATTCATCACGATGAAAAAAAAAAACACTTGGTTTTTCAATACCTAAATAGTATTTTGCTAATAAATGTTAAGAAAAATAATTATATACATACCTATTCGTATTATAACAATAAAATTGAAGACAATGATTGATGATTTTTTAGCCATTTTTCATCATTGTTTTTTTTCCTTTTTTTTTTTTTTTTTTTTTTTGCAAATTCAATTTTCATGAGAGAAGAAGAACGTTTATCATATTAACGACAAAGTTTATCGTGATAAAGGATCTACTATGCTATAATCAAAATGCCCAAAAAAGTATGAAAAATTTTCACTTCAAAATAGGGTAATGATTATGAGTTAAAAAAATTAAAAATTAATTTTTAAAAATATGCTTTTATAAAGTGTAAAACGGGTAAAGTGAAACCTAGCGAACTCCACAGGGTTCATACAGAAACACGTAACCTAACCTTTGATCATTTGGTCCTGGATACCCAGCAACCCTATATCGCCAGTATTAACGAAAAGTGTCATCATTCTAAAGCCGAACAATAGACTTTGGTTAACTGCACATGTGCAGTAGGTCTTTTTTCATCTGTTTTCAGTATCATCATCCCGTGAATTTAAATCTAAATAAATTCGTTGTTGTGAATCCAGTGAAATTGAGTGAAATTCTTGTCCACTTTACGGCTTTCGGTGAATATTGTTGACATGGATTTGTATGTTTACCTATAGGTATCCGGCACTAAATGATTCAAAATTTTGCCACTTACGTAATCAAGTGTGAATATCGCTGTAAATAAATAAACAAAAAAAAGGTACCTACCAATTTTACTGTGACTATATACACGAAGAATTGATGTGTAAACATAAAAACAAAATTACCAACTTCCGACTTTGGACTATTCCCGCAAAATCTAAGTTAATAGTGTGATTATAAGCGAGTGTGTTGCGCACACACACAACCACACACTATACATCATGAAACACACACAAATGAGAGTTACAATTGCAAGAGTTACACAAATCTGACAATTGTAATTCTCATTTAGCCCCTACCACAGACCCAGTGCTAAGATGTTTACACGTCATAAAACATTCAAGTAAAAATTACATTACAACCTACACTATAGTGAACTAGGTAATGAAAATCATTATCAACCATTCAGAATTAACTCAGAAATCTCTTACTTTACTAACCAAAATCGATTTAATAATAACCACTTTTTGGTGTATGAGTTGAGAAAATTCATTTTACTCAAATCGCAATTTCGAAGTTTTATTTTCGCAGATTTGCAGAAATAAATTTCACTTCAAAAAATTAACATAGGTACATTAGTGAATTAGGCGCTCCCGCATATATTATAGTAACATATGACGCATCGTAGTTTTTTCAAAGAGAAAATAGAGCCCATACGTGAAGTCTCCAAAACAAGGGTTACCAATTTCAAATATCAAAGGAAAGATCGTTCCTCCATTTTTCAAACTCCATTGGAGCATAATTATGGTCTTGGAGAGGCCTCAAAGGTGAGCATTATGGCCTCCAAAATGGGAAATACATTCGACTCCTAATCCGTAAATGTACCTCTGAATACATCCTAAAGTACAAAAGTGAACACCGACCAACCAATCAACGTAAACATTGTAAGTATGCAGAGCAGTGTAGTGGGCGGCCTACCGAAGGAAGGAAATGGGTGTTCCAACCCTCAAAGCTGAAAATAATTCGTAATTCATTCCTTCAGTAACGGCTAACAAACAAACATTCGCAGAGTTAATGATTGAAAGCCTCCCCTTCAATTTTTGATTTCGCTACGTCATTGACGCAGGGTGTTTCGTGAAACGTCTCCCAAACTTAGGTGGTTGATAGTACGTACTTTATAAAATAGCATAGGTAAGTGTAATGATTACCTGGATAACCTACTATTAGGTGGGTATTCAACATGTAGCCTACATTCCATATGGAAGGAAATATAAAAGTTTTAGGCTTCAATATTTTGAAAAAATCATTTAACTCAGTTGTACTTACGAAGTATTTAATTATTGAATGAGCTCGGTTTAACTTTTTTCATCCCCGCAATATACTTCTACTTTGAACTATTACTATCCGCCAATAAAATATTAAGTGAAACCGGACGCAAAACCTCATGAAGAGGATATCACAAATCCATGATTTGAGAAATTTTTCAAAAAGAAGGTACATTTTTGATACTATTAATTGCTTGAATATTCATATAGATATTAAAATCACAAAAAGTTGACTTCAAGTAAAATGGGCAGCTCTTCATTTAATACCTGAAAAAATAAGAAATAAAAACACTTCACGGTGTAGTTTTCACCATCTACGCTATACATTGATTTTCAACGTTTCAAACAATACATTGTACTTTTTTCTCTACAATCATTTTCCTCGTTCTGCATTTCTGTTTATTTAATTTCTTCTTTCTGTTAATAAAATTTAGTAACCAGCCTAAAGTTTCTCGAGAAATGGCACGCAAGGTGTCCGTTCCCAAATTTTTTACCTCTAATGAATGAATAAAAGAGAGAACCCGAATAATTAGACGAAAGGAAAACAACAGAGGGTACATTATAGGCATAAAAACAAAAAGTAGTGCGCTTTCGGGCAAGCTATGAGTAAATTCTAATTTTCTCTCTAAAAGATCGTTCTTTTACAAATCATTGATGAGCTTGAAAATTGTAGTTGAAAACTCTCGTCTGAACTCCTTCCTCGCTTATCATTTTAATCAATTCAATTGGCAAATTGCATTCTTTACAGCGTATCCTTGTAACCCCTTTCTTATTCCATGAAAATAAAATTTAGCCTCACCAAAACGTGAAATAAGGCACAAATAAGCCACGTTAGCTGTTTTATAATATAATTGTAAATAAATTGGAAAGTGTAAACGTTTCGTTAACTGACGAGGGATTGAAATTGCGTTAGTGGTATTGCACCTATTGTGTAATACCTATATTTATCTCTATTTTTTTCAGTCAAATTATAACTTATTACATCAAATCACATCAAAAGTATAAGACAGTAAACATTACAGTTATATAGACTATTTAGACAAGTTGACGCACTCCCATAAAGCCAATGTAATAAATAAGGCTGTGATTTCTATGCTTTTGCATATTTTTTGTTTAGCACTATCTACTGGGAATGTTGATGTTACTTTTGCAAATCATGAAATTCTGATTAGAATGAGCCATATCTGCTCCAGCATATTTTGCCATATTTTGCCTAAAAAAGTCGTTTCGTGCATATTTTAGGTTATTACGGAGAATACGTTAGAATATTTTACCAATTTTGCCCGATTAGTGGAATATTTTTTAAATTAATACTTTTTTGTTCATGAAATACCCAAAAACTTTCGTTTTTAAGTAACCTCTATAAGAAAAAAAAGTACAAACAAATTTTCTACAACTAAAAAAAAAAGGTCTCATAGTAGTCGAGCGATAGATTTTTCTTATGTTAGTACAAGTCTGATAGGAGTTGGGTGCTTATTCGTTCAGTTGTTTCCGAGAAAACTGGAAAATAATAAATTGCTGGAGAAAATTTTTGATTCATTGTTTTGAAAAAAACTACAAGGGATATGTATAAGGCTGAAATTTTTAAGACACACAGTCCTTATAATAAGACCTAGTCTGAAAAAAGTTTGATAACTATTGGTCCAATAGTTTTCAGAAAAATGTAGTTTTTGCAGAATTTTAAAGAAACTATAACAGGCGGTTCCTACCCATTTTCCCTAATCCGTTTTCCCTAAGTATAATTTATTTAAAAAAAAAAAATTAGGGAAACTGTCAGTTAGGAAAAATTATACTTAGGGAAAACGGATTAGGGAAAGTGTCCGGGAATCATAACAGGAATATAGTGTTAAAATTTGCACGATAGATTTTCATTATTTCTATGCAACTTTGGTAGAAGTTTGATGTCTATTTGTTTGGTAGTTTTCTAGGAAATTGGAAAAGAATTTTGAGAAAATTACTAAAGCGATCGGGCTGAAATCTTCGCGATAAATTGTCACTATGTGAGTGCAAGCAAGTTCGGTAAAGGTTGAAGTATGTTTTTCTTATTTACAGAGCAAGGAGTTATGATCGTCGTTTTTGCATTGCATTAATTTAAGTTTGTTTTTTTTTTTTCATTTTTTCATTTGAAAAAGAAATATGGTCGTTGAAAATTATCACCTGGGTTTTGTAACAAAGTATTATTGAGCTAGAGTTTTTATTAAATAATTCTATTGGTTGATGGGGAGGGTTATAATTACCAGTAGCCCCTTCCCCCGGTTTTGTCACTGCTGCAAAGATATTTCAAATTTTTTGATTCTTTGATTTTTCAACTTGTACCCCCAACCGAAAAACGTTCCTACGCCCCTGTTGACACCCAAAATGCATTAAGAAACAATTAGAAAGACATGATTTTCAAAAAGTCAAAAACTGTTCCACTGTGAAAATCCGACCTTAATTAATGCCAAAGATTCTGTTTCCAGATCTAAATACACCGTCATAGAAAAAAAAACGAATTATTTGGTACACTTCAAGTTACTGATCAGAAATTTTAATACATCAGATATTGGTACATATAAATGTGTTGCAACGAATCCCGTCGGGAATGCTACAGGAATAATGCGATTATACGGTAAGAATTCTTCGTTGTAAAATTAATATTCATCAAATGGTAGGTATCTCAAACATATTGAATTGAAAATTTCAGTTTTCTCCACCCATACATTTGGTTCAACAACGAGGAGGAGTAGATTAAATTTTACCACATTTTCAAGTGTTTTCCCGTATTTATCTTCCAGGGTGCTTCATGAGTGGTTTCCCAAATGTAAAATATGGATATAACCATGTATAACTAAGAAAAACTTCCTCTTTCAATTTCCCCACCTTCAATAATTATTTTCAAAATTTTGGTAGCTAGAAGGAGGTGCAGTCTAAAAATTTCAAATTTTCTAATTGTTAAATTCAAGAAATCTAGCCAGAGAAGGGAAGAAAATATAAAATTGTTGCATTCATCATGCATGGTAGGATGTGTGCACGACTACAAAGCTGACCCGAAACAATTTCAAACCACTGAAGTATGAAAAGTTGCATATACAAGAAATGAAGGCAGTGTCATGAAATCTGCCTTTCTTGCTACTACAGCTTTAAAAATAAGTTCTACGTTCAAAGGAAATTTCATCCTAGTCGTACTTGGTTGTATCCATATTTCAAGTTTGGGAAACACTTATGAAGTACTCTGTATAACGTCATTTCAAGGTACTTCTAAGGATTTTTTATTCACACAAAGTTGAAGAGAATGTTTAGCCTGAACCAATTTTCATGATTGATATATCAAAAGGAAGGTGTCACAATGTAAATATGCCATCTGAAAAGAAAAAGTACAAAGCCCCGAGAGGAAAATTTGTGGATTTTGACTACCTCACAATCAACCCCTCAAAAAAAATTTAAAATTTTTCCCTCCCATAAACATATTTTCCATAATGATATTAATAAGTCCATAAAATTTCATTCTTCTATGTCCTCCCCTTCTTGAGATATGGGGCACTAAAAAGTTACAAAACTGAAGGATAGATATATTATAACTGCATGAGCTGAAGCCCACAAAGTAGTATCTAACAATTTATTGTTTTAAAACCATTTTTTGCAAACCCAAGTGAAACATGATGAAAAAAAAATGAAACGAAGTGAGACAGAGAGTATCATATCCATCTCACCAACCAGTCCTCATCAGATAATAAACAAAAAGGGGGGAGGTTTTTTTAATTCTCTTTTTTACTACTTTTTGTTTGGTTCAAGAAATATTTGTCAGTTTTCTGTTTTCAGATGCGGTAAAAATTGGTTAACTTTGTCCCCAAGGAGTTAGGACTTCCTTGATGGCAATAAACCTTTCTTGGAATAACATTTTTTTTGGAAAATCTCCGGCAAAACCGTCCAGTAGTTCTGGAGTGATAGTGTTTCCAACAGTTTTTAGCCCGCAGTATTTTTTAATATGTAAAGATTCTGTGTACAAGGCACAGTCATGTGACTTGAAAATGAAATGAGGGGGCGGAAGAAAACAAAGGTTGAGAGGGAGGGGCGGAAGAGAACTATTTTATGTGAAGGAGTTGATTATTCTCAGCAAGTAGTTTGTTCCAAGGAAGGTTCTAAGCTTTTGTGGAAGTCTGTAGCCTCTCGAAGTGAAATTTTATAGATTTTCCTCCAAGTACCCCTCACTTCTGTAGTTTGTAAACTGAAAAAAAAAAACGAAAATTAAGAAAAAAACAACACTCTCACTGAGATTTTCTTTTTGGATGTTTCTAACTCTCAAATTAAATTGTTTCGTGGAGCGGAGCTCGTGGGAGACGACTAGTTTATTTTAATTTACGAGCTCCATAGTTGACAGTAGGTACGAATCAGAATGTTCTTACAAAAATTATACGAAGAATGCCATGAAAAAACAAAAAGATGGGAGATTATACAACTAATTTGGGCGACCAAAAGACCAACTTAAAACCATTCCTACTCTAAAAACATGATTTCAACTCGTTTTCTTCATATCTTTGTTGGTAGCGGAGCCGAATTTGAAAAGAAACTTTAACAGAAACGACTTTGTATGGATACATTCACAATTTTCAATCGAATCGGCCAACTATATAAAAAACGATAATGTTCTACTGCCCATTCATTTTCATTTGACATGCTTCGATGAAAGGAAACTTGAAAATCGTTTATTCCCGACGTACAGCAATAATAATCCGAACACTATTATAGTTTAATATTATTCAAAACTTTAAAAAAATCTCTTTCATTTCACTGTATATCATTACAATTTTCTAAATTTTATTCTAGAGCTAACAGACACAAGCAGAGTGCAGCAATCCAAAAGCGACAACAGCAAAGAAAATTCATCTGTGAGTAACGCTCATTCTACCTCGCCAAGAATATTATCGTTGACGTATCTATCAATAATATACAGCCTCAAATACAGCCTCAGCTGACAATAAAATGGGGAAGAATTCCTCCAACGAATTGACTGATATCATTTTCAAAACGTATTCCCACTATTTTGATACCACTGTTGTTACCCCTATCATTTACATAATGGTTGTGTATATTCACTTGTTTTGTAACATAAAATAACATTTCATTAATTCTCAATATATTAATCATTTGTAGCTGTTCCGTTTCGTTATTTCAATTAAAAAATATAACATCGCATGGGACTTGAATGATTATATTTGTAATATGACATGAACTTCAAGTTGAAAAAAAAAAAAAAAACAAACAAACGCAAACTATATCGAAAATTAAATTCGATACGGATAAAATTAGTTTCTCTTAACTACAATATGACAGGGTTGTCCACATAATAATATAAAAAAGTCACAACTTACACGAGCTAATAACCTACAGAAAAAAGAGAAAATGGTGATTATTATACTTTTCCAGAGTGGTGGGAACCAAATATTAAAACCTATTAAACGATTAATTGTCGCGCAAATAACAATAATAAAAATAGAACGTTTACTAAAGAAAAATCAAATTTTCAGATGATGATAGTAAGCCCTTAAATTCAAGTGAATTAACAATAATAATAGGAGAACCGATTTCATGTGTTTATCAACCCTGATCGAAAATGAGAAACACATTTTTCTGCACCGATAATAGAATCGAATTGACGTAAAATTCAAATACGCCGAAAACCGTTTTTCGCGTATTTCAGAAAATAAAAGAAAATAAAGCGGAAAAGGTGGTGAAGGTAAAATAAAATAAATAATAAAAGACGAAAAAAACAACTAAAAATACAACGTCTAGTTTCCAAATCATTCACTTAGCGGATAGTTCGGTAGTTTCCATTTTCTCTTCATCTAATTCGTCTTCATTTTCATTTTCTTCCTGTACTTCATCTTCTTTCTTGTCTTTCTTGCCGTCGATTTCTAGAAAATGAAGAAATATTAAGTACACTGATATCCGATGTCAACACTTTGAATCTGATTTGAACCGAGGAGGTTTGTCGGCTCGGGGACTCGAACCGGCATTTTATATATTCGCCAGCTAAAAGCGGTGAACTTGACCGCACGGACATTCCACCACCGGCTGTAGCTGATAAATATCACTATAATAAACGTACAGGTCAGAAATTCGTTCACCGAAATGACTTCGACAAAATTATTCCCCTAGATTCGATGCCCTTGCGCCAATTACTCAGCAACGAAAGAAACCTAACGTAGACAAAAGGACAACGAAAGAGAAAGACAACAGATGTTTTTTTACTTTTTTTCTTATTCATCGGGCCCGCAAAAGTCATGGGACGACACAAATCAGAGCACTCATGGCTTGTATTTTTACACATACAAGGTACTCCTATTGCGAATAAATTTGCAGCCCATGACTATCATTGCTTGTTAGGTTCTTACAAATAATTAGGGTGACAAGTATTACATATTCTTAAATCTTAGGCTTACACTGCTACAGAAACAATCAGCGCTGGACAAGTTTCTTGTACTCTGCAATTCAAACTACTAAACTTTAATAGTTCACGATCTTTTAAAACTTTAAGGCTTACTTGAAACAACCTTCGAACACTGAGAGACATAAACTTACTGCCCTTTTCAATTTAAAACATTGCCCCAATGTTAATGTGGTGATAACAGATGTCTTTCTCTTTCATTTTCAAGTAGAACTTTGAAAGTTCAGTGGTTTTTAAAAATTTCAAGACTAATTTTCAACAACCTCGGAGAACTGAAAAACAACACATTCCAGCCATTTTTAATCCGAAACATTGCCCCATTTTCACTGTATTTTGACAAGGTGCAGCGAGTCCCCACAAACCACTATAAACAAAATCAAGGGTTTTTAGCCCAAATAAAATCGAATCTGTTAAAACGGTCAATTTGGCGATATGAAATTCTTATGTAGCGCATAGTCTAGTCTTTCAGCTTTCTGATTAAGACTGCTCGCTAATTCACGGTCAACTGAAATTAAACAAATTAAAGAACTGATTATACTCTCCGAAATAGATAATCAAGAAATTTTAGTTTATTCGAGACCTTAGCATGTCACTAACCTCCACACGAAATTCAACGAAAAAGCAACGACTATGTTTTCACCTAGCTTTTTTTACAAGCTTCAAGCCAACTTTTTTAGAAGCTGCGTGAAATGTAAAAATACAGAAGTTAGCCGTTTACAAGCGAGATTTAACGATCTACAAGTTTACGATGGTCTTACTCGATGAGCATATAAATTATACTAGAGACATAATATGCTACATTTTACATAGCATTTAATGAGGCCAGAAACCCTGCTTCCATAAACCTATCCCGACCCATTGAGAAATATTGTAACTATAAGACAGATTTCGAATTTTTGGTTCCAGTTATTTTAAAACAAGGGACAGCTACATGTTTGACATAAATCAAATTTCAGAAGAGGATTTAAAGAATAAAATGAGACAAGAACAAGAAATTGAAGTCTTTAGAAGCTGAGAAAAAGAAAATTCACGGTGATATTGTGTATCAAATTGGCTAAATTTAATGTTATCAGTAAACTTTACTCACAAATTTTATTTACATAAAAAGAAAAAAAAATACTGCGTTAATCCGAATAAGTAGCTCTTATTGGTGGATACGCTCAAATTTACAATTTATGACAATAATTTTTTCTATCTTTAAATTCTAAATTTCTTCAATTACACCATTCTAATTTTTTAATTTTCATATATGAATAGCTTAGGACATTCTCCGGATGGTCATGAATATTTTGAGCCTACTTTCATTAAAATCTATAAAGTAAAACACTTTTTCTCAGCGATCGAAATTCCATTAGTTCAAGAGATAGACATACCAAACATATAACCCCCTCTGTACGCAACTAGTAAAGAGACAACTAATTATAACGATTCATTTTCACAAATTCACTGTTTTCGAGTTCTATCATTGGTTGTCTATAGAGTCAAGTTTACTGATAACATTAAATTAAAACAATTCAATATTTGATCTCATCTTCTTTTATTTCAATCTTCTAAGCTTCTAATGGCTTAAATCTTCTAGTTCCTAAACTTATTTTGTTCCTTGAAGCCTCCTCTAAAATTTCATTTATGTCAAAAAAGTAGCTATTTCTTTAAATAAAAGAATTATGACCAAAAGTTTGTGTGAATGATAGCTATTAGCTACCACACAGAAAACAACGAAATCTTGCCTCTAATATTAATTCATGTGCTCATTAGTCTAACTTTCCGATTATACAACCCCGCTTCTTTTTAGCTGGTTTGTAACTAGTAAACAACCCAAATGAAAAAACCGTTAATATAATATATAAAATACCACAACCTGAATTCTTATGTCTTAAAACACTTGATCGAAAAAAAGCGTCCTTTTAAAAAAAACAGAATGCCAAACTTTTTGCCACATACAGACCAGCACGATCACCTTAGCAAATTCAAAATACCGGCCATTAAAATTTTTAATGAGCAAAAAAAATAATATAATGGCAGCGTTCGACATGGCCAAACACTTTTTGAGGGACTATTTCACTTATGTTCAAATCAGATTCTGTGCAAATCGGTGCATATTGTAAACATTACCAAAATTGAAAATTATATTTTGCATTTTTACTGGAATTCGTCTAATTTTAAATTGTCTCATTCTTTTAAACTGCCTCATCTTGTACTACGTAACTGAAATGATATTGCCCGTGGTTTTTCAAATTGCGCATTTTGAATAATTTTATAAGAAAAAGTAAAAGCAGAATGTCGTGAGCAAAAAATATTTTGTTTTTTTGTATTTTAGAACATTCATATTGTTGATGTTTTTCTTGAGAGTACACTGCGTATATCTACGGTCTTTGTTTTGGTAATTGGTTTTTAGGAATCCCCTTGAAAATTCACAATTCTTTCATTGTTCATCATATTTTCTATACTTCTACCAGAAATTGTAAAAATACCAGATTTTATTTTCATTTTTCTCGACACCGGCCCGATACAGACCGGATGGTCATACTGATCCAGATGAATACGCAGAAACAATTTTGGGCAAACTGGCAAAAATGCCTGAACAGAATTCAATAGGGAATAATAATAATGAGTACAAATCTTAGGGAAAAAAAAACATTTCAAAGGCCCCAAATCTCTTCATTGTATCCGCGCCTGGCAATATCGAACAGACCTATTCAGGTACCAATTTTTCAAACTCGCCCTTATATTTGAAAAATGCAGGAAAAAACTTCGGTTTTGCAAAAATTTGAAAAAAAGGAAAACATATTTGATTCAATTTAAATTATTCTCTCACCTTGGAGAACAAAGAAAAGAAACAGAAATTTTTTGAGATTTATACAAAAAAAACTCACGAAAGAAAAATAGTTCGTGGAAAACTGCAGACGCTAAATGCCGTCACTAGCATCAATACAGCAATTAATACCAAAAAGAACTAAAACTTACCCTCATTGCGTCCTCCAGCAGAATTTTCTCGACGTCTTTTACGATTCGGTTGTTTGCTACGAAACTTTGGCATAGGCGGTAACGGTTCCATACCTAGAACTTTATGTATTTGACGGAATGCGATCATCCTCAATGCAACCTACAAAAAGAAAAAAATATGAAAATCTCAAAGAATTCTGATGCATATAATAATTCATCTAAAAACTGTATCAAAAATCAAGGGCACTCAATGAGATCCAGTAAGGCCCATATTTACAAATGTCACTTTAACCACCCTTCACTTAAACTTCACTTAAAAATGACTTCTGGCACAATTTTGTATTTGAGTGTGGTAACATTTTATTTTCACATTGGAACTCTCATAAGAGATACAATGTTCCCATATTTTTAAGTACGAAATTGTTCAAAAAAATTCTTTAAAGTGAAATTTAAGTAAAGGGAGGTTAAAGTGACGTTTATGAATATGAGCCTAAGTCACAATAAATCCGACCGAAAGTAAATGCATCTCATCAAAAAAAAAAAACTTGATATATCAATTTTTTCTTTGAAACGGAAACAAAAACGATGGTTCAAATTTTCCTTTTTTTCATATCAATTTATCCGAAGAAAATTATACCACAAAAAATAACGAAAGATGTAATAACACAGAGATCTAAACATTAAGAAAAATGCATGCACAACTATTAAATCATCAGTATAGCCATACAATTATCGTTTTGTTTTTTTTGTTTTTTTACAAGGCTCAGTAAAGAGTAAAATAAAATTGGTATATCATATAATTTTTCCACATATTTATATTCATGAGCTCGAATATTACTTCTTCTGCCTCACGGACGGTAAACTAGGAATACGCGCAAAAATTTGTAAAAAAGGCGCACAAAAACACACAAAGAAAACGTACAAAAAATAAAAAACAAAGGACAAAAAAAAGATTAAAACCTGACCGATATCAAATTTTTGGAGGTTCCTGATTTTTTTCAACCGAAAATTCGCTTACTCCCTCCACTTTATTCATTTACATACATTCATTTTTAGGCAGATTTCAAAGAATTTACATATTGTGGATGATGGTGTCACGACTTCAGGAAAATTTCATTCCAGTTTTTCCGATGAGAGTCCCCAAACTCCAAAGACACTCTACCTCAAACAATTTCATATATTTTTATAGGTAGGCTTACCATACGTCTCGATTTGCGGTACCAGTCCCGGTGTCCTAGCCAGTTGAGCTTCATGTCTCGGTTTCCAGTTATACCCCAAATTTATCAATAATAAAAAAAATTGGAAAATTCTGTTTAAATGAGTAGGCTATTCCAGAGCACAAACTGAAAATCCAATGAAAATTCAATGGCTACGAATATTGGTAGAGTTTTAAAATATACCGAAATCAATGTCCGTTTCAAAGTTGATAAGTAAATGTACCCACACCCACCCCTTAGCTGTTTCTCGAGATTAATTTTAACAAGTAGATTCTCATAGAAAACTTAGGTACTTATAAAATTTTCATCAAAAATTTTTGCACTCCTTTCTCGGTTTAGAATTCCATAATTATGGTAAACTTGTTCACAGGAATAACAGAATATAACAAAATTTATCAACAAACTGGAGGGCGTATTTCATTACGGATCGAAGCGAAACTCAGCATGTATGTACTTTGAGTTCATATCTCAGTCAGGTTCAAAGATAGGCTGAACCCGCCAAATAGTTTCAAAATGGCGATTTTTTAAAATTGAATTTTGTGGACAACTGGAGGGCGTAATTCTTCACGGACCAAAACGAAAATTTGCATGAGCACACTTTAGACCTATACCTCATTCAAGTTCAAATATAGGCAAATCCGCCCATTAGTTTTTGAATTACAGCTTTTTGAAATTTTCTTCATAATGAAAAATTGTTAAGATTTGTAAAGAACGCAACCCGCAATACACATAATTTGAAAATATACATATTTATTCTAGACAAAATATAACTTTCCAACTGGCGTCCTATCGGCATTTTCAAACGCCAATTGGTCATCAATTTTTCTTCAATTTCTCTTACAATCCAACTGTAAGAAAAATAGTCCTATACCTTACTGATTGTATTGGAGAAACAGCTGAAGTTTAAAATGTAGTTCAACAAATTTATTCAAACAAATTCAAATTTGAGAAGGGTTAAAATAAACAGTGCGCTACCCTTACATATTTCTGTGCGCCATCCTTACACGGATAAAATACAAATTAAATAATTGTAGCATGCATTCCTATAACATCCCTTAAATACATCAGACGTAGCACGCATAGTGATGCGGTAAATTTTTTTTTTTTGCAAATTGTTTTTGTACAACTGGCGGTTAGGTGAGGTGAAGTAAAACAATAAAGGAAAAAAGGTTTTGGGGTAAAGCTCCAATTAAATAAAAATTTGAAAATTATGAAAACCCACACACTTATCTCCTCTATGATGATGAAATTTACCCAAAAACATTTGAGAAAAATATCTCTACCATATACGCACGACTGAGAGAAATGTATTATTATAGTGAGGAATTCTACACTAACTGATAAAAAAAGGCTAAATACTTTTAGTAAGTGGAATAATCAATTCTAGAATTGCCTGCATTGTTTAGCGTGAGCAGCTAGTATACATATATTCAGAAGTTTGCAAAAATTCTCAAAAATTACTTTGCTAAATTAAATATAAATGGTCCAAAGCCACCAAATGAGTAAAAAAAAACAAATAAGAACAAAAAAAAAGAACAGCTGTGAACTTATGTGGTCTTATAAAAGCAAGTCCTGGAAATGTAATGGAAATGAAACCAAAATGACGGAAACAGAAAAAAAAATTAGGATGGTAAATTTCAGAAACTCAACTAACGGAAACAAAATGAAAAAAGGTAGCCTTTCTCAATCCCTGTTAAAAAACATACCACCTTTTTTATTCTGAACACACTACTGTGTTGCGCTCTTGATTCCCCATTATCTTCAGTTTTATTTTATTCCTTTTTGCTTGTTTTTGTACAATAAATGACAAATTTGGGTGAAAATGGAAAACTTTGCCCCAGAGGAGCTAAAGATTTTCATCATGACTTCAAACGTGCCTTGGAGAATGACACAAATAAATACCGAAATTATCTACCCAGCCATTCTGAAGTTATGGGCAAACAGATATACTTGCATTGAGTTTTATTAATATCAACAAGAGGCATCTATCCCAAACAGAATGCTGTTGTCAGATATATCTTTTTTCCATTCCTCAGAATTCAAATTCCCCGTAAGATTTAGCCCTCCTCAAAAATAATTTTAAAAACTTGGTAAGTTCAAACCAAAGGTCAAATTGAAAAACTAAGTAATTTTGCCATATCTATGGATCGTAAGCATTCATTTGATATTTATAAACAGCTAGTTTTGTTGGGCAGTTTATGAATAAAAGGAGGAACAAATTACTATTAATGGAGTGATGGAAAATGTTAGGAAAAATGTGTTTTCACGGAAAGGCTTAGAACTTTTCGTCTCTTATCTCAAATTATTTTTGAGTTAAAGTGGAGGGACAGAAAATACCAACTTGTTTGAAAAATTCTCGAACTTTTTTGAAAGCTGCAGCTAGGTATGCAACTACTCTAATGCATATGTACTTAACCAACTCCAACACCATTAAAAGTTTCAATGCCCACTCCGCCAACAAATAGTAAATGGTAGGAGAAATTGTACCATTGTGAATTTAGCAAAGGATAGAAAGAAAATGATAAGCAAATATAGAAACGGAAATAGCGTTTCAAACAAGTCATCATGAAAGAACAAATATAGTCTGACTTTAAAGTATATGGACTGAGCTAACATACGCTATGTAAAAATATTGTCCGTAACACTGCAGGTACGACGTAAGGAAAAAGAGTCAGCTATATCGTTTGGATACCTCATTATATATATATATATATACATATATTAGTCAAATATATACGTCCATGCCAAAAAAAAAAAATATATATATATAATGCGGCATCCAAAAGATATCCACTGACTTCTCTTTTTCCTTACCCCATACCTGCTGTGTTAAGGACATTTTTTTGTCCGTTAGCTCAGTTCACATACTTAATAGAGAAAGACTGTAGTCCGTCAAACAAAATAATCCCTGCGCCTTAAAACAACGTTGCTAAATATTCATATTTATACATATGGTAATCTTATAATTTGTATTCCCGCACAGACTCATATACACAGGGGGGCAAGGGGGAGTTGCTCCGGCAAAATTTTCAAATGTTTTTCTGAATTTTAAAGAAAGAAAGAAGCCCATTAACGATATTTTTTAATTTTTAATAAAAATTTTCAATAGAAAAAAATTTTTTTTGCAAAACTTCTTATTTATAAAATATTTTGCCCTCCCTGGTTTGCAGTTTGCCCCATTGGGATTTTACTCTGGCTACGGCCCTGTTCCTGCATATTTCAACTCGCAATAATGCGTGAATAATACATGTAAAATTGTACAGTAGTTACGCATTCCGGTTCGCTTTCGAAATCAACTCTCTCTAGATGGACTACAATTAAGAACTTGAAAATACTTTCGAAAATTTCAACAACTACTAATACTCAACAAAAATTCAGCAAACAATATTGTATTGTAATCATTACAATGTCAGAATGAGCTGAGAATTATCATCATAGTATTTTAATTGTCACAGCAACGGATAAACTACGTTTAGAATATCATAATCCACATATATTTCATACTGATTGGCTCCAATTATTTTTCATAGCCACTGCGACATATACGGCAAAAAAAATTATACAAATTATAATGCGTTCACAATATTAATTTACGAAAATCATAGGTCATGAATATAGAAACAAAAATTGAGTTTTGAGGTCATGAAGGAGGAGGAACTAATAGGACGTCGAACTCGAACACCTTCGAAAATATCAACAATTACTAATACTCAGCAAAAAATCAGGGAACAAATGCATTTTAATCATTAAATTGTCAGAGTGAGCTGAAAATATCGTCATAGTATTTTAACTACAGAGTAAGCAATAATTAATAAAATACGTTTGAAATATTATAATCCGCATAATATATTTCGTACCGATGAACTCTCGATTATTTCTTCCACCACTGTGACACGTATGTCAAATGAAATTGTATTATAAAAGGTTCGTAGGAAAATAATACATGAATATCATAGGTCAAGAATATAAAAACAGAAATTGAATTTTGAATAATTCATCTGGGACAAACGACTAACACCACGTTCAAACGATCGACTTGGAAACACCTTCGTAAATATCAAAAATTTATAGCTAATACTCAGCAAAAAATCAGGGAACAAATGCATTTTAATCATTACATTGTCAGAGTGAGCTGAGAATTATCATCATAGTATTTCAACGTTCGATGAAAGCGCGCAATGATCTTGAAATATCAACATACCTGCCCAGAAGCGGTTATGTCTTCCCGTTGTTGCGGCGTCAAATACGCTGCAGCGTCGACAGGGTCTTTTTCACAAGGATCCAATAAACCGGGTCCTTGAGGTAACAATATACCAGATGAAATACACTCGAACACGCGTCTCAACCCATCGCCAGGGGACAAACCAATATTGGATGAACTAAGGACTTTCTCGCACAATAGTTCCATTGCCTTGATAAACAAAAAAAAACTATAAATTGATTTCGTAAGAGGCGATTAGTTATGACAAAAACAGACATACCCAAGAATTGAACGGTGCCCACGTTGGAACACGTCTACACAGATCTCTTAAAATACGAATAATGACCAAACAACTGGGAACAGTCGCAGCTCTAGCCTGGAACACGAGACTAACATTAATCAAAGAAGCATACACGTTACGAAATATTTAACGAATAAAAGAAACAAAAAAATTAAATTATGAGCCAAGTGTAATCAGGTTTACATTGCATTTACACTACAGTTATTTTCTTTTATACTTTTGATATTAATCGTCGGTTCAAAATTCTATCTGTATAAGAGGAAATTTCCAATTTTTCAAGTTTGACTTATTGCGTATAAAATGAATTGTATTTGGCATATGACGTATAAGACAAATGAAGGGTAGCGAGAATAAACGTTTTATTTTTCTCAAAAAACTCAACTTTCCAGCCTTGGTTGTTCGTTATACAAGTTAACATAGCAGAAAATAAAGTAAACCGAAAATGAAAATGTGCGAAAATCGCGATTTCAGTTTACTTTATTGGTTTCATGTCCTATTACTAATAAAATACTATCTTGAACAGGCAGTCAGGATGTCTTGATAACGTCATTAAAAGGAAAAAAGTTATACACCGTAACTACCAATTCAAGGAACGTTTCTCGTATTTCTACAGTAATCACAATTTGTGTTGCATTTGAAGGCTGAATTTAGGTCTTGAATCGCATCGAACGTAAATTAAGTAATAAATATGCTACGTCATTTCTTTCGGCATCGAGTATTTTTGAAGTAAAATGCAAACAGACTAATAGTTAATTCACTGTAGAAATTATTACAAATAAAATAATACTTAAATCTAACACACGCGAACAAAGCTGGAAAGTACGATTTAAAACAAGGGAAATAAATGCAAACCTGAAACCATTTAGCATGCCTAAGGGCAGCCAAAGCTTCCAAACATTTCGTCTTGCTGAGTACATCAGGAGGATCAGGACTTATCTCCTTTGAGACTTTACTGCCATCTATAACCATTCGAGATGAAACAAAAATATTATTTGGTTCACCTCAAGTAGAAGGGTGTTTGATCATATTTCGTAATATTATTCTACGCAGAGAAAGAGAATATTAATATAATTTGCTTATTTACTACGGCATGAGTTAAAAATTACGTACAAAATCTATCGCACCACCACTGAATCCTACTCACTTTTTAGAGTCAACATATGCTACTAACACATTAGACGGATTTATTCGGCATACAAGATGAAATCGCAAGGAATCGTCAATTACGTAAAGGTAGAAACCGAAGATACTTCTGAGGCAAATTAATCGTTAATTAGCACTCAGTCCCAATGATCAAAAACCCTTCGATGCGTCCAAAAAGAAAATACCGATATTCTATAACGCAGGTTCCGAATAACATTTTTGAGACAGCATAACTCACGTTTCACAAATGAAATAGGAAAAGTCACCAATATATAAAAATGGTTCATCAATTCGGGCAAAATCCGCTCATTTTCGATTTCAACACAACGGAAAAAGAAAACCGGATTGTATCCAACATGAAAATCAACGAAGCCAGCTAACTTTTTCAAAACGAAAAATCGGAAACGAAATTCTAGGCGATAAGCATACATTCTCCATCTTTCTTCGGGATTTAAGCGATAAATCCGCCACTCATGATGCATTCTTCAAACGAAACAGTGAACAGCAGAGGAAAAACTTCAAACCGTTCAGAACATTTCTACTCCTCACAATTTGCGAAGTTTAAAAACTAATTAAGTCGAAATGTCAACAGGACTCACATTAGTGTTGCTTACGCATACAAATATATATTTCTGTAATCCTTTTCTTCTCCTATCAAAAAGGGATATTAATCGATCAAACAAATAATAATTCCTAATGATCGACCCAAATTTGTACACAAAATAAATAATAGTTTTGAATGAGAAGGCACCATCAACGGAGAACACCCCAGCCAAACAAACCATTAATCGACAATAGAATATTAAATTTAAAAATTAGCTAGCTTCGTATCAAAGACTGACATGACCATATGACCATATTACAAGTTTAAATCTCAAAACTAACAACAGTGAATTAAAAAATTATCAAACATCGAAAAGTTTGAAAATAGATGGACAAATGTACCAGCCCAGATTATTTTCCAAACAAATAAAGTAGGCCATATGCGCGCGTTCAACATAAAATGTGATCTTTCATCTTACATGAAAAAATCAATTTTCAACCGAAAAATTATCATGTTTCACATTCACTACTCACCACCCGACGCAGCTTCATCACTGTCTTCTTCTTTTGAAGTCTTCTCACTGACTGCCATGATTTCTTCGCGAATGACAGTCGACGTTAAAGTTACTTTCACGGTTAACGTTTTGGCCTCTTCATCTTTAGGACGTGTAGTTATGACTATTGCAGCATCCGCAGGCTTCGCAGTAACAGTGTAATCGGCATCTTTGCATACTTCCTATAATTTGGAACCTCTTTAAATGCACATATTATAAGATAACAAATACGTTAATTCATCAAAATCATTACTTCTAACTGTCCCGGCAGAAGGGAAACCACTTTCGTCAGCAGCGTTAACGTTGGCTTTCTACTACAAAGCATGACCAAATCGATCGTGTCATCACCAGTCAAGATCAAACCTTTGGCAATAATTCCCACTCGTAAAACGCCCGTTAATTCGCGAATAGATCCACGTGAATCTTCCTTGGAAACCCTACAAGAAATAATACAACTTATCAGCATAATTGTTCAAGAAATTAAAGTTGAAAGAATGATCATCTTACTTGGAATCGTCTGTCGCAGAATTATCATTATTGTTTTCAGTAGATTTATTTGAAGTATTTCCATCATTCCCTAGAGAACACAACTTGAATAAAGCATTTAATGATAACAATTTGTAAACCAAAATTCAGCCAAATTATGTACCTTCATCTTTACTCATTTTATCTTCAATTTCAATTAACATACAATCGGAAACAAGTTTCAAAGCTTTTTCTACATGACCAACGATCATTTGAATATTTTTCAATTCAAGATCCGCAGGATAAATTGTTTTATGACGACTCAGCACGTACCTATCTTCAAACGTATCTGGTTTTCTTTGTTGCAACGGTGAAGCACCCAGCAAGAACTATTAACATGAACAAATATGAATCAAATTTGTTGGCATTGCAAGTAAACTCAGTAATGTTAAATGACTCACCATAGGAGGCTGGGGAGCTTGCGGAGAAGCAGATAAGCGGGATAAACCTGGAGTCAACATTAATGGTCTAGGGGTAGCGCGCATTAACGGTAATCGCATGCCTTGTGGCATCATTCCAGGCATACTAACGGATGGACCGGAGACTCCAGATTTGCGACACCAATCCATGTAATCTTTCATTTCATCTTCATACCTGCATCCAAAATAAAAATTTCACTTTTCTCATAAATTAAAAATTGAATTAATTTAATGCAACGAAATAATCACACCAAAAAAGAAATCAATAAAATACAGAGAAATATTAAGATTCAAAATAAGCTTTGCAAGTAGCCTACATATCGAAGAGGCGAATAACCAATTAATATTGAACAAAGTATACAATTCCGACATCTTCTAACATTTTAATAATATTCAAAAACATTCAGAGCCATTACTTTTCATGTCAAAACAAGACTGATCGAATCAACACTTGCTTCATCAATCTCGTCATCAATTAATCATCATACTACACAGACGTAAACTAAAAAGATAAGCCAATGTATCAATAATTTCAAGTACTTCATCGCCCAAAACAAAGATATTCCTACTACGTAATTTGGCGAGAGAATAAACGCAGTCATTTCTAGATGCTTTTATTCTAGTTGCTCACAATTTCAATTTTACCAAGTATTCGACTTCATCGCCAAAGGGCTGGGATCACAATCACCGGTCAGGCCATGTATCTCTGTATGAGCGAGCTAGATTTCATTTCACATCTTCACACAAAGTTTCATCAATATAATAAACATAAAGGTGACGGAAATTCGTTCGCCGAAAATTCCTCTAAATTCATTGATCAGGCGTCAACTACCGAGCAACGAAAAAAACCAAACGTAGATAAAAGGGGAAAAAAGAAAGCCTTTTTTTTTTTATTGTGCCGGCTGAAGTCCTGAGTTGACCAAGCCGAAAAGCTTCAAAACTTGTACATCATTGAGGCGTATTTTTAAAAAAAATTAATTTTTAACGTAATTATCTAGTATCCAAATACCAATCAAATTTGTCATCTCATTGATTCATTAATACAAAGTACCAACCAAAGCCAACTTTACTTATCAAGCCGAAAAGTGAAAATCGCAACGTTGCAAAAATTGATAAACGGAAGACCAATTTTTAAATTTTTTTAAAAACGAGTTTTTCGGTTGATTTTTAAATTCCTTACTTCCTACAACGTAATTCGTCATAAATTTGCGATCGTTTTTGTCATTTCATCTCTAGTTATAATTGAATTAAATCTAAAATAGTGAAGCAAGTAACAATGTTAATGAACCAATTTTCATTCTATTTCACAGCTTGCTAAAGCGAAGTTGACTTTGAAACTACCAAAATGAAATAGATATCTAATGATACTGTTCTAATTTATACATAAATTCAACTTAGAAAACATTCAGAGCCATTATTTTTCATATCAAAACAAGACTGATTGAGTCAAAACTTGTTTCGTCAATCTCGTCATCAATTATTCATCATATGTAAATGTACACTAATAATAAGATAAAACAAGATACCAACCTAAAATCTTTTTTCCGAATTTCTTTTGGCTTATCACCTTGTTTTTTCCATTTTTCATTTCTCTTAAGTTTGAAATTATTAGGTTTCATTTCCACCTTAAGTTTAGGATCAACTTTCTTTTTGAACTGCAGCCGATGCTTACGACCTTTCATATGCATTTCTTTGGCATTGGGGTCACTAAATTTACACTCACATAATTTGCAATTGAAACTAATAAGTTTTCCTGCAGAAAAAAATAATTAAGATAGCAGCGAAAATAGTCAAAAATTAGTATTTGAAAATACAATACACACCAGAAGCGTCTTTCTCCTCTTCAATATACTCAGAACCGACAGCTGGACGATCATCAATAAGTGAAAGATCGTTATCTTTCTTGTCCTCGTCGGTCAACTCATCAGCTTTATCATCAGATTTACTCAAAACAGTTGGTGTGGCTGTTATGGTGGGTGCCGCAGCACTACTACCAGCTATCAATAAAAAATAGGAAGAAAACATCAAAATCAGCTCTACCGAAAATCAAAATACAGTAACGTATATAACGAACCCGCAACGAAAGTAATGCGTGGGGTTGCAGGACTTTTAACAGTAGGTGCAGCGGTAATAACAACACCACTCGCAACAGTGCCATTGCTTGCTTTGGCTTTTTCTTCTTGCGCATTCAAAGCTGCGATAGCGGCAGATGCTTTAGGATCAGGCGGCGGAATTGGCTTACCCAGTCTGGTATGCAATTTAACAACCTACAAAAAATGAAATTAACTTTTTCACAAACGTCTATCACGCGTTAAAGACGGGAGCTGTCCACTGCTCCCCCTCAACTAAAAAAATAAAAACAACGGACATGTTGCATTTTCGTCAAGCTGTAGAGTGACTCAAGATTATCATACCATGTAGCCACTAAATAAAAAATTAATTGATGTTTAAACTGCTCAGAGAAAAAAAAAAATCAGGGACTAATAATTGTCTTTTCATCACAATATAATGCAGCGAGCTAGGTTAAATTGCATCATAGCAGTAAAAAATGTTTAAAAAAGTAATTTAAACGAAACTGATCTTCAAAGATACACCCGCAAAAAAACACGAATATCTAACCATTTAATTCAGGTCGATTATTTAAATTAAAAGCTACCCTTTATTCTGATGTTAGACAATTCGTAAATACACCGATCTACGATTAGAATTCAGTCATCACACAAAGTAGTCAATAAATGAGAAATTAATTAACGTTCAATCTGCTCAAAGGAAAAAATCGAGGAACAATTGTTTTTTCATCACAATATAATGCAGCAAGTCAAGTTAAAATTCCTCAAAGCAATAAACATTTTTAGAAAAATAGTTTCAACAATGAACGAAGCAAGTGTACTGACAAAGAAACAAGAATACGAATATCTCATCTGTCTATATAATAAAATTAAATCCCACTTTTTGAATATTTAACACGTTTTTTGCAACATTTACGTTTTAATTTTGAAAAAAACTGCTTTTCTACTCAACGATTTTTCAGCTACTATTTAAGCTACAAAGCTGGAGTTCGTACTATTGAAAAGAGGAAAAAACTAGCTTGAGTTCTCTAATAAAATTAATTTTTTATCATTAGTTTTTCATAAATCAGCCAAAAAAAAACTACAAAATTAATGAGAAATTTCCCGTTTTTTAATTTGTCATTTATTTCAAAAACTAAAAAGTGAAAAAAATTTCAACAATGACCCCCCCCCCCCCGCCACTACTTTTAACGACAAATTCATTTCCACCATCAGATTTTACCTAAAACGAATTAATCACAAAATAACGGCGAGAGAAAAAACAAGAACACAACAGGGCACTCTGCGTATTGCTATATGTATACAATAAGTACATATATATATCATACATACACAGTGCTTTCTGCATATTTCACCACCTATCGGACACTGAATGTAACACACATATGTATATGATTTTTGTCGTCTATGATTAGAAACAGGAGCGGGTGGAGAGGGGGCATAGCACCCTCCTACCACACTAGTTAATTAATAAAGGTTCATTGTAAAACGATGCAATTTAAATACAACCCTTTCTCATCTTTATACGTTTCACACCTCATAAGTACAAGCTGAATTAAGAATTGAATCATAATACAGCCAACCAACAAGTGAAAAATTAATTCACGATGTAACGGCTCAGAGAAAAAAAAATCAGGGAACAATTGTGTTTTCATCACAACGTAATGCAGCGAGCTAGGTTAAATTTCATCATAGCAAAAAACAGTGGCTTCGAAAAATAGTTCAAACAAAGTAGGTCTGCATATACTTGCAAGAAAATGTACTTTCTTTGGGTTTATTGTGAAAAACAATGCGATTTAAACGCAATCTTCCTTTAAATACACCGTTATGAGATTAGAATCGAATCATCATACAAAGTAGTCAATAAAATTAATGAGACATTTATTCATGTTGAAACAGCTCAGAGAAAAGAATTTCAGGGAACAATTGTGCTTTCATCACAATATAATGCAGCGAGCTAGGTTCAATTTCATCATTGCCATAAACAAAGGATTGGAAAATTATTTCAAGCAAAGTAGATTTTCAAAGACATACTAACAAGAATAAGATCATCCTATCACTTAATTTAAAATAGTTGGTGAAACAATTCTACTTAAATTAAATTGTCAAAGCACAGGGACAAAAAAACGAGCACCACGTTACGAAAGTCGAAGGAATATGTTGCGAGAGAGCTATCAAGCGGTAGTACGACCACTCTTTCAACCACTACCAATAAAAGTGAATCAAATTAAATGAAGCTAAAAAAATAATTCATGAGACTTTTGAAACTTTCTATATTTTTCAGAGGATTTTGACAGGTTTAAATTTATGAACGAAATATGAATAATCAGTAATTTTTACGAGCATTACAAGGTAATTAATCATTGTATTTACGTCTGATTACATTATCGGCAATGAATGAGAGCAATCCCATTTAGACAGCTCTGGTGCTCATTCCATAATCCCTATACTTCGATAAAAACAATTCTTCCATATTTTTGCACGTTTGGCACTTCCGAGATTAAAATCGAATCATCATGAAGCCAATAAATGAGAAATTATGTTCAAACTGCTCAGAGGAAAAAAATCAGGGAACAATTGTGTTTTCATCACAATATAATGCAGCGAGCTAGGTTAAATTTCATCATTGTTATAAACATATGTTTAGAAAAATATTTCAAGCGAAGTATGTTTTTAGAGATTTTACAACTTGCAAGAATAAAAACATTCAATTACTTCATTTATATTCATTCTAAAACCAACTAACTTAAATGCAACCATTCATTATCTTCCCAAGTTAGGCGCCTCGTAAATACAGCAAATTGAGATTAGAATCGAGCCATGCAAAGAAATTAGAAAATAGAAATTAAATTATATTCAAACTGCTCAGAAGAAAAGAATCAGGGAACAATTGTGTTTTCATCACAATATAATGCAGCGAGCTAGGTTAAATTTCATCATTGCAATTTAATGCGAAATAAGTTTTTAAAGATATACTTAAATCACTTAGTTCAGGATCATTTTTATGTTTTAAAAAATGCTATTTAAATGTGACCATCCCTTACCTTCGTATGTTTGGCACCACGCAAATGTGCCGCATACGCATCAGCAGCGGTACACTCGATGTCACACAATTCGCAAACAAAAACCGGTAAATTACCGCTGGTAGTAGGTTTTCCTTTCGTCTGTTCCGGTTTGGCTTTCGCCACCTTCTTCTTGTGCTTTTGTCCTTGTAAGTGGTCATGGTAAGCCTGCAACAATCGAACATGAATTTCACTAAGATAAAACCACAAAGCCACAAAAGGTAAAATTGAGAAATAAAAAAATACGAAAAAATAATTAAATAAATAATACATCAAAAATGTTAAAACCAAAAATGATTGAAATAATTTCAGCTTCAATGGAAGTCGTGAAATGTGATAATGAAAAGCATGCTGGTTCAACAAAATTAATCATTCACCTCACTCGATTGAGTTTTTCTGTTATAAATTTTAGCAAGAAACCAATGGCAAGTCATGCAAAGCCAATGAATAACAAATAACTAATAAACCTAAATAATAGTTTGTGGGTCCCAATTTAAAGCGAACAGCCCTTGAATCAAAACTTACAACGGAAGTAAAAAGTTAAAATTAGAAGTTCGAGCAATTAAATCGATCACTCTCATCCGAACAAATCAGTAAGTAAAAATACCAACTCATACAGAATCCGCAGGACACGACAAATACCTATTTAAAAAATAAATTCGCCAAAAATATCGTTCACGTTCAGAGCCATTATTTTTCACATCGAAATAAATTTATACTTATTTCGTCAATCTCGTCATCAATAATTCATCATGCATAAACGATTACGAACTAATTATGTTCGGATACTCCACTGAAGTCTTCCCTTTCAGTCGTGCTTCGTTTTTATAGTTTCTTTCATTTCATTCTTCAAGTATCAACTGAGAATCTCCGTCAACAATAACTACCACTTGGCTAGTACGTACAATTTACTTACAAGAACACAGAGCTAAACAGAGCTCAACGCACCAAAATAAGTTCTATTAAAGGTCATTTTACGTCTGTGAACCTAATTTGTACCGAAGTTCGCAAATGATATATTACCCAATTACCATTTGGAAGTGAAGAAAATTATATGTAAGTTAGGAAGATGTACTGGAGTAAAGAATTTTTACAGGATCTTCGGTTTAAATCTTTCACTATATAGTACTGAGCCAGTAAAGCTCCATAAGACTAATGTACTTTAAAATGTCACATGCCAGCATAAAAGTAAGCAATCCTTGAGTACCTTGTACATACTTTCGACGTTTTGCTCCAGTTCAACAATTTAAAATACAGTTGATAGTTATCCCTTAAATTCACAAGGAAAGCGTATATAAACGTAATAGTGTAAAATACGTCAAGTAGTACACAATGGTTGTCTACTTAATGCCGGCACGTCCAACAAGAAATTACCGTTTTTTACTAATCTAGTACTATATAGTCAAAGGTTTAAATATACCAACAACATCATTACCGAAAAAGAAAATTTTCAGACAACTTCGTAATCTAAAGTTTTCATCAGTACTTACACTTGGCCCAGCACAACTTATTTTACACGCATCGCAGTAGTGTAACTGTTGTGGTTTCGGTGGTCTAAAATTGCGAAATTTTGGATTGCTACCAAGTCCAGGCCGTGGTTTGAAATTAGTACCCGCCTTAGTCGCTGCCCTTGGATTCTGGTTCATGAACATTGTGGCCGCTGCATTAAAAAGAGCGGCATCATATGGATTTGAATAAGCGGAACCAGCATTCGAGGCACCAACTAGAATTTAATAAACGCGAAAATAATATTACTAACACGATTATACAACAATCTTTCACATAATTAAGCATTGCAGATATTTCAATACTCACCATTGGCTTGATTTCCTTTCGGTCTTATCGATGGATTGGCGTTACTGTACATAGAATTAGCCACATTACCACTCGAATAAGGAATAGCTGAAACATGAGCATAAGCAGTCGCTGTGATGCCACTATTGACCGGATTACCACCGCCATAATTAGCCGCTACGTTTGAATTACTTTGCGACGAAACATTCACATTACCAGCCATACTAGCGGCGGCTTGGTTAGATTTCTGCTGAAAAGCAGTCGCAGGCTTTTTAGGAGGCTGACCGATAGTCCCAACAGATCCAGCCTATGAAGACATAATTTTCAACACACGTTATCCAAAAATAAAACAGATTGAGGAAAATGAAACTTACCTTGTTAGAGGTTGCAGAATTAGAATAATGATAGTTCGTGGGAGTTGTAGACGGCTGATTGGAATACTGAGCAGCATATGGAGTTGAATTCAAATTGGATTGAGCTTTCGCCGCAATAGGCGGAACCGTCAACTGCCTTGTCGTGGGTACCCCAGTGTAGTTAGCGCCGTACGCTGCTTTGTTGTTAGCTGCTGCTACAGCAGCCACAGCGGCAGCATCTACATAGATAAATACGTTATACAAACATGAGATAAGATGGAATGAGAAAATAATCAATACTCACTAGACTGACGAGCACTGTAATTAGCTTGTTGCCAGTTTTGAAAATCCGGCGAAGAAGCAACGCTGGCAGCATTTTGCGCAGTAGTAGCAGCAACTGCAGCAGCAGCAGGGGTGGATTGCTGATAGAAGGTTTTAGTTGAATCGTATGTTACGCCAGCACTCGGAGCTGAAATCATGACAGTACACAGACATTAACAAACAAGGTGAAAGAAATCTCTTTAAGGAAAGTGTAATCGTACTAGCGTAAGTCACTGGAGAAGCAGAAGTCTGGTAAGCACCTGCGTCATATGCGGTTCTTTGAGATGAGTATGGCGTCGCTGTTGAAGCTCCGGTAGCTGATGGCATACCATACGGCTGTTGAGACTGTTGATATGCTGCATTAGCTGCACTGTAATTAGAAAAACACTCATAAACAAGCACGTCAAAAAAGAACAAACGCCATTAAATGATCAAATTCTTGCTTCACAAGCAGACGACCTAACATCACCACATAAATGGTGGTTGTTGACTTACATTCAAGTATGGGTTGCATCGAATAAAATGCAATCAATAATTACATCAAAACAAATAACGTAAAGTGACCAACATGGAAACCACACTGACGAGGAAATTAATGTGAAATGCGGTGAAAAAAGGTAACTAGCATTAAACGAAAGTCAATAATCTCCGAACAATAAGCAAACTAAAGAAAAATACTTACGCGTACTGAGTTCCACTGTAACTAAAATAATTATTAGTAGCCATTAACAATCAATTGTACATGAAATCTGAAAAATATTTCGACACCAGCATCACAACCACAGTCACACGTTAATACTTAACAGATAAACAAAATGGCGTCTCACTAATCGCTAATGGCAAGTTAGCTTGGCAGTCGCCGGCATATTCACTCTTCAAAATCAAAAAAAAAGAATACTGCCAAGGCGGTGCTGCCAAGTTGCTTTTCTGTATTCAAAATGGGGTGTTCCCACCTTTGACTATATAGCTTAATGGACTGCTAGAACTGATAAAAAATACATAGGATTAAATGGAACACCGCTGAAGCCACTGTTAACAGGCGTTCTTTTTACAAAAACCGACCTTTGGTGATAAGTGAAAGTACAAACACTAGTGAAACTTAAAAGAATATCGTTCTCCCTCTGCTTATATTGTTAGGAGTCACGAAAATATAACTGAATACAAATTCAGTTTTCATACAAAGTACCTTTTTCGAAAAGTAACGCCTGCATTCTTTGGCTTCAAGATTTTATTAGTTCTAGCAGTCCATTAAGCTATATAGTCAAAGGTTCCCACAGGTTCCCCCTGAAAGATCGACTGTGGCGTTTGTGGCGTTATATATAACTTTTTGGTTATACCAATTCAAGAATACCCAATGTTTACAATTTCACACTCTATGATAATTATATGATCTATGACTTGATAATTTGTACATGATCAATGATCATTATTATATTTTCTGTATTACATTTTTGTTGACTTATGATCTCTGATACCTGAACATCAATATATTCTAGTCACAACATTTTCATGTGTTTTATTAATTTTTTAAACTATTTTTGAGTGCCATTTTAATGGTGTATTCTACCACAGTTCCATGAATGTTAGTTTATTGATGTGGGGCGTACAGAACGAGGATTGAAAGAACTTGAGACTTTTTACTTTACTGACATTTTATTAGCGACTAAAATATATTTCACAAACGAAATACGAAATGGCGAAGCAACAGCGTTATCGGATCGAGAGTAGTAGGGGAAGCACTTCGTGATGAGAGTGTACATATGACATATATATATAATGTGTTTGTGATGATGATGAAGAAAGAGAGAAGGTGGGATTTCCGTTACAACACCCCCCTGAAATTTTACCGTTCAAGTTCTTCATCATGTACGCTGAAAGTGAACGAATTATTATTATTTTAAAAAAAAATATTAAGTACAAAAATATGCATAATAAAAAATAAAAAAAAATAAAAAATATTGACATCGTATTATTTGAACATTATTATGTGAACTTTGGTTCCTGAAGAAAAAAAAATTTTGCTGTGCTGTGCTTCGAGAGTAAATAAAATAATTGAATAAAATAAATAAATAAATAAATAAATAAATAAATAAATAAATAAATAAATAAATAATATGGTAACATGCATGGAATATTCAATATTAATATATGATATAAAAATGGTATATGCAATAAGCAAAAAGAAAGAAAATTATTAAAAATACAAAGATTGGTAACATGCAAAAATATTAAAGTATTATGAGTAATAGATGATTCATTCATCGTATATTTCGAGTGGATAAAAAATAAAATCAGAAAAAGAAAAAAATATTCACGTACACATATTACATTAAAGGAAAAGAAAAAAATAGACGAAGGTATTTCCGATTACGAGTTCGTTGAATTTGAAGGAACGTTACGTTTCGTATCTTATCTAAATAACATGACATGTAAAAGATTGTAGAATAATATAAGTTGCATCGCTTATTATCTTTCGTGTATTGCTATTATATTTGAACTGGCGTCTAACATGTTTTTCGATAAGGCAACCCTCTCTCGATTTATCATAATTGCGGTCATGTAATGAGTTTTAATCTTTATTGTGTTCATTGTTAGAGGATTTTCTTTCATCATATTGTGTAGGAATATTTCGTGTATTTCTCTCACGCCTGTTTGAAAATGTATAGGGTTTTTATTATATGAGTTGTAGGGTTTATTCTTGCTCGATTTTAATGCTGTTTTCTTTGTTGTAATTTTCGAGAAATCGAGTATCTATCTCTTGCAAGAATTTTCTAGTAAAATGGTATTGTTAAGTACTCTTTTTGCAATAATTGAAGGTTAATTTTTCAGCACTTATTTTCATGTTACGACTTATATTTGGACTTGGGATGACTTGTACTTTGAAATGAAAATTTTTAATATATTATTACTTTGAAATAAACGAATTATTATATTATTATGTGTATATGTTAGTGTCATTCAATATTTTGACAATTATATTCTCGAATTTTGAACGATCTAATGATTTAGTCAAAATATCGGCTAATTGATTCTCAGAGCTTACAGTTCTAAAAAATATTATTTTTTCTTCCAATGCCTCTAAAATCGAGTAGCATTTAATCATTAGGGCTCTCGATTTTTTCTGGCTACCCCCTGAACATATTTTCTGTGTCGAAATATTATCTTCCATTATATCCACGATCAATTTTTCTCCAAAAATTTCATAATTCATGTTATGTATGACTTGTGGTATCTAAAGTGTCAAAAACTGCAATTATTTCTGCTGCAGTACTTGATGAGGCGTAAATAGTCTACTTAGAGCAATTCCACTCCACCAAGTCTCCATTAGCAAATAACATAAAACCAGTTATTGACTTACCTTTTTTGAGATTGTTTAAGTCTATATTTGTTTCATCTACTTGGGGTGCATATGAGGCGTCAATATAAGCCTGTATGCCATCCCCTTCCGATTTATATATTATATTATAATTTTTTGTTTTATTGACATATCTAAAAATTCTTTTTATATAATTTTTTAGTGTGTCATTGGAATTATTTTGAAAGTGTGAGAAAAAATTGACTGGGAACAATATGTCCGGTCTTGTAAGTCTCGCTAAATATAATAGCCCTCCTATCATTGAGCTATATTCTGTATCATCTATACCATTTTCTATTCTATCTATTTTTAAGCCCATTTCCATAGGGGTATTCGTATTTTTTAATTCCAAAATTCCAAACTTTTTTAACATTTTATCTATGTGTTTATATTGTGAAAGTATTATTGTGTTATTTTCTATGTTTCTAACTATTTCCAAACCTACAAAAAATCTAGGATTATTTATTATAGTGATTGTGAAGTCTTTCTGCAATTCCTCATTTATTTTAGTGATTGATGATTACGAATTTGATGCAATTAATATATCATCCACATATGTTAAAAAGTATATTTTTTCATCATTATTGATTATTGTATAAAGACATCTATCACTTTTGGTTCTAGTAAAACCCATATCCTTGACTTTCATGCCCAATAAGTCATACCATGATTTGCTAGATGTTTTCAATCCATAAATTGATTTTTTCAATTCAAGTACCTGATTAGTGTTTATATTTATTCCTTCAGGTCTTCTTACAAAAATAAGTTTTATTATTGGTGAATTCAAATATGCGGTTTTCACGTCATATTGTACCATTATTAATTTTTCTTTATTAACTATAGATAATAATAATCTTATTGTTCCTATCGATGCTACTGGGCCATGGGTTTCAGCAATACCATATTTGGTTTGATCTTTGAAACCTCTTGCAACAAGTCTCACTTTTGGTTTTGGATTTCCAAATTCATCAAATTTTATTGTGAAAATCCACCTCGTATCTATAAGTTTTTGGCGATCATAATCCACTATTTCCCATACCTTCATGTCATCGAGAGAATTGAATTCGTCATTTATGGCTCTAATCCAATCCTCCCTAAAAGGGTTTGTATCTATTTCAGAGAAAGTTTTAGGAATATTATCCTCTATATATATTTTATTATATTTAATGTTGACATTCATAATGATTGGGTTAATTATCCCTAGATCATATTCATAGTCTGCTGATTTTATTGTTAGGGGTTTATTGTTTATTAATAAGGATTTTATATTTTGTGTTTCATCCATTTTCACATCACATGAAATATAGGATTTTGTATTATAAGGGTCTTTAAGACAGTATCCCGTATATGTATAGCCCATCATTATATTTTTTTTGGCTCTGGGTGCTAACTTTGGGTCTATTTTATTTTTTAATTTTGCTTTTGCTTTCGTAGCATTTTGTTTTCTAACTTCTATAGGTATATGTCTATAAGTTAATTCTCCGAAAACTTTAAGATTTTTTAAATTTGGTTTTATTCCATAGAATAACTCGTAAGGCGTTTTATATCCTTCATTTGCCTTTGTGGGGGATCTATTAATTAAATAGGCTGATGTAACTACAGCATAGGACCAATATTTTATATCTAGATTGGCATCAATCAACATGGCTCGTACTCTCCTCATTAAAGTTTGATTTTGCCTTTCGGCAACACCGTTTAATTCTGGAGAATATGGCACCACATAATCCATTGTTATGCCAACCTCATTACAATAATTTATTATTTTTGCATCGGTATATTCTTTTGCATTATCACATCTTATAGTCCCTATGGGATATTCAGGGAATTTATTTTTCATAGATATTATAATGTTTTTAAATTCATTTGTCACCTGGCTTTTATTAGCAATAGGCATGACAAAAGTATACTTCAAAAAATGATCTATAAAAGTTAAAATATATTTTTGATTTGCCACAGAGGGCGTAAATGGACCCATAATATCTGAGGACGCTATTTCCAATTTCCTTGTTGGTTTTGTCCTAATACCAGTATGTCCTAATTTTGAATTATTTGCACTGTAACATATCTGACAATTTACAAAATCTTCATCCCTAAAATTTATATTTTCAGGAATACCAACTGCTAAAGTTTTTAATTTTTGCAGATATCTGGCATTTAAATGCCCAAGTCTTCTGTGTATTAATAATTTTTTATTGATATTATTATTTACTTGTGGTCTATTAATATTATTATTGTTTTCATTATTTTCTATTATTATTTCATCATTTTCACCCCCCTGAGGTGATTCAGTATTAATATCCTCTTCTTGAATTTCCAGTTCTACTGTAAAATCATCCCATTCATCGTCTATATTTTGAGTGACGGGGCACATATTATATTTTGTTCATTATTATTAATATTATTATCTATATTTTTATTATTTTCGACATTATAATATATGTAAAAAATTCCTTCCTCTTTTTTTGCAGTCATAATTATAGTAAATGTTCGCAATATCTTTCTGTTGGTCGATATTGATTATACCTGTATTTGTGATTTTTATTGCTGAAATAATATCTAGGTTTAGATCCGGCATAATGGACATCATTCAATTCTATTAATGACTGAGTTTTATTGGAATTTTCGACTTTGATCACCATTCTTCCTGTATGAGTGGCATATAAGAATGTATTTTTCCCAGCACATTGCAATTTTATTGGAGTTACAAATTTTTTAACATCTACTAATTTATTAAAATCAGACGTTAGATGCACCTCCGCAGCTCCATCCAAAATTGCTTTGTGGTTTAACATTGTATAATTTTCATTGTTATATTTATTATTATTAATCAATTCATTCAATAACCATTCATTATTATTTCTATTAAATTTTTTGACCATGCAAGACATTTTCACCTGCTGTTCTGCACTATCTTTTTTATTAGTATTGGGTTGACTTGCATTCGTTTTT
Source organism: Ericerus pela (assembly GCA_011428145.1). NCBI lineage: Eukaryota > Metazoa > Arthropoda > Insecta > Hemiptera > Coccidae > Ericerus > Ericerus pela. Next base: position 769,135 of record WOFM01000243.1, read on the forward strand.
GAAGGATAATTTCCCTGATTATTATTAGTATTATCGTTATTATTATTTTGTTGTGGGTTATTATTGCCACAATTTTGTGCTATATGCCCAAATTGCCCACATTTGTAACATTTCGTATTATTTTGATTATAATTTCTACCATTACCTCTATAGTTATTACCTCTATAATTAGAGTTACCCCTATAATTGTTTCCTCTATAATTTCCATTATTATTATTATTGCTATTATTGTTCGTATTATTATTTTGGTTTTGGTTTGTTTCATTACCATTACCATTATTATTAAAATTATTTCTATTGCCATTCCTATAGTTATTATGACCATTGCCATCTCCTCTATAGTTATTTCTACCTCTATAATTATTATATCTTCCCCTATAATTATATCTATTATTATTATTCCCATTATTTCTATAATTATTATTCGATTGATTATTATTATTATTTTGTTTTTTTAAGGTCTGATCCCTAAATTTTTGGTCAGAGTCCTCTCTCAATATTCTTTTAAAATTATCCAAATTTTTTTCATCTAAAGGTAAATTTTCATATTGCATTTTTGCAATTGCCTGCTCGTAGCATAAAGCCAATTACAAATTCTCTAATTCTTCTGATTCAGTAACTTCTTTGCCACTATCTCTTACGTCAGTTACCAATTCATCCCATTTTTTCAAAAAAACCTTTCATATTTCCACCTGGCTGAAATCTGAATTCCATCCACTTTGCCTTTGCCATATTTCCTGTGACCGAAGTTTTTGTGCCATAAATATTATCTAACTTTTTTAACATTAATATTGCTGTATTACAGTCCCTTATCTGTTTTGTGATTTCATTTGATACTCTTTCTAATACAAATGCCTTGGCATTGTCTTGCATTTTGCAATAACTCACCATATCTTTTTCGGGTTGGAAATTTAAATCATCTATATGATTAATATATAATTGTAGGAATTCGTGTTCCCTGAAAATATCGTAATATCCGGCTCCCCTAATAGCTGAAATAATCATCCTGCGCCAGTCCAAGTAATATTTTCCATTAAATACCTTTCCCAATGGTGCTTGTATGGGTTTAATTTCATTTTGGGATGCCATATTTTCTTTAATTTTACGAAAACCTAACACACTTTTTTCTTTATTAATAACAGCTATATATTTCTTATTTTCTATGGATTCTTTTTCAATTTCCTTAATTAAATTTTCCTTTTCACTATTTCCTTTTTCACCTTTTTCGATATTATCCAGTTTTATTATTTAACTAATTAAAGAATCTATTCATAAATTTGTCTTTCGATTTATCAGAACTATAAATTCTGTTCGAAAAATAGTTTACTGAAGATTCTAAAATTTTAATATATTTCAAACTGCTATTGTCTTCAATTCTTCCCGATATATCTATTACAAACGATTCTAATATTATCTCGCCTGTGAAGTATTTAACGTAGGGTAAATTGTAAGTTTCTATCTTTATATCAACAACTTTCTCACCTTCAAACTTTTTTATTAATTCTTTTAATTCCTCTTTCTCAATATTATACTCACCAATTTTTCCTTCAAACAGTTTTATTGTAGGGGACATAAATAACTTCAGTCTTAATTTAATAGCCTCAGTTCAAACACAATCACATAAACAAGAAAAATAATTCACTTCAACAAATATTATCTTTACAAAAAAAAAATTTTACCTTCTAATTTTCGCTGTGCCGATGAATAATTTATGTCTTCGTTGCTTCGCTGTCTACCTCTGTACTTCCTTCTTGAATTTTGTTTTGAGTTGACCGAAAAATTGGGTCTTCGATGTGTGGATCTACGATGAGTCCTCGATGACGGGAGCAGGTTTCCTTTGGTTGTTCACTCGATCTCTTTGGCAGTCCTTACTGGATTTGGCGTTCGATGACTTCCAGGATTGGCCGTTATTAAGTCTGGAACTTCAGCTTCTAATTTTACATTTAATTTTGAATTTTTCAAAATTGAAAATAAATTAACATTTGAGTTAAAACTTCTCGAAAAAACACGGTAATTACTTAGTGTATTATTCAACGGAAAACATAAAAAATTTTCGTACAGCAGCAAATTAATTCAAAAAATTATTTCATCGATTTAAATTTTCTAAGTCTTTCCTCAAAGTTCTACCACAGCGATGGCTACCATGATGTGAGGCGTACAGAATGAGGATCGAAAGAACTTGAGACTTTTTACTTTACTGACATTTTATTAGCGACTAAAATATATTTCACAAACTAAATACGAAATGGCGAAGCAACAGCGTTATCGGATCGAGAGTAGTAGGGGAAGCACTTCGTGATGAGAGTGTACATATGACATATATATAAAATGTGTTCGTGATGATGATGAAGAAAGAGAGAAGGTGGGATTTCTGTTACAACATTTATGTTGTGCATTGACATTTTCTCTGAAATAGTTATTTCCAAATCTCACAATAGTTATGAGCCCAGAGACGTGGTCCTTATGTTACTTCTCACCATTCAAAGTTTTCTGCTGGTATTGTCAGTTCCTGCTCGTTTGTCTTTGTTACCCTTTGTGTTGTAATGGAAATCCCACCTCATCTCTTTCTTCATCATCATCGCCACTACATTATATATATATGTCATACGTTCCACTCTGTTCACAAATCGCTTCCCCTACTTTTGCTTACCGATAATGCTGTGCTTCGCCATTTCGTATTTTACTGTTGAAATATATTTTCAGTCTGCTATTAAATATTGTAATAAAATAAAGTCTCGAGTTCTTATTCGATCCTCGTTCTGCACGCCTCACATCACTTTGTGTTACCTATTGTTTTGTTGGCCTGGTGCCTGATTTCCCGCTATGTCGGATGTGAATAAGTGTAATATTGAAGCCTTTAATGGCAAAAATTTTCAAAGTTGTCATTTTCAAATTGAGTTATTTTTGAAGAAGGAACAAGTCTACAAAGCAGTTACAAAACATACTTCTGCCCATCAATGAGATGCAGCCTTGGAAAAGGCTAACAATAAAGCCAAGTTTTGGATAGCCAACAATATGCTGGATTCATTTTTGGAAGTGTTATGTTCGAATCACGTAGATAGATGTTCCTACTTTTTGTCATTTTAATTGGGGTTTCTGCTTCTTATCTCGCCTACCTTGCTGCTTATCGTTTTGTACCTCGTATTTTCCTGTATTTCTCGAGAGTTGTATTTCTGGTCATTTTTATGTGTATTTTTGTTCGTCGATTTTTTCCTCGTCTTTCTTATACACGGTTCAGTTCTAATTTTACCTTGTCGCGACTATGTACTACGCATTTTGTCTTTAACCATTTTTATGAAATTCAAATTTTACCTTTTTTTTAGCCTGAAAGATGGCTGTTATTTTTCCATTTTGTGATCGTCCTTTTTAACTCGACTTAATAAAAAAAAAGAGAAACCATTACTAACTTTTTTTTACCTTTTTTCATGGTTTCGCATTTACATTTTGGTCCTTCGGGCCAGATAGGCGTCATTACCTCGTGTATGCAAAAGTTTGGTTATTGTGAAAGTTCGTACCCGATTGGTTTATCCTCTGTTTGGCTGTTTTTAATCGTTCCCCAAAATGGCGCCCCCTTCAGATCATGAGTTAAGAATTATAAAGAGAACGTTCGTCAAGGTGCGAGAGGAGATCGAGGAGCTTCTTGCTGCAAAAGTCACCAACGAAATTATAGCACAGATCGAAGTGCTGTTTGATGGTAATCTAAAAATCTATGCTGAAAAGTTCGAACAGGCAGCCAACAACTTCTTCCTACTAATTGATGAAACAAGCAAGGAAGATTTGGAGTTGGAATCGCGAATCATCATGGACCAATCCGAGATCCGAAAAGCCTTTGGCCTCATCCAAGCCAAGGTGAAAAAGGCCAACACTTTGTTGAGAGGTGAAGGATCACGGGGTTTGATTCTACCTGTGGGAAACAGCATCATGTTCGATAACCAACGAGCTCCTGATCACCTCAAGCTAAAGAAAATAGAATTACCAGAGTTCGATGGTGACCTTTCCAAGTTTTATAATTTTAAAGCAATATTTTCAAATCTTGTTCATAATAACTCGGAATTTTCTAATGTACAAAAGCTCTATTATCTTAAGAAAGCCCTGATAGGTAAAGCCTCTATAGTTTTACAGGATTGCGAATTGGCCAATGACGCCTATCCTGAGGCATGGTCGTACGTTCTTGATAGGTATGAAAGCAAAAGGGCTATAGTTCGCATATTTTTTGTTAAGTTGTCCAATTTACAGCCAGTAAGGTCTGAGGCTGGCATTCGCGATATATTGGATCAAACAATGGCAATAATTTGTGGTTTGAAAGTCGCTGGTGAAAATGTTGATGAAACATTTTCGCGATACATTTCATTTGAGGTAGCTGGAAAGTTGGATGCCATAACTGCAAAGGATTGGGAAAATCACACATGCTCTGAGAGTAAGTATCCTAAATTTGAAAATCTGTTTAAATTCTTGCAGGGTTGTACGTTTGTGGTAGATGAAAGAAAATTTGAAAAGCCTAAGGATTCGAAAGAGGCAATAGTTTCTAAGCCTCCGACATCGAAAAAGGCTTTTTTAACATCATCATCGAGCAACAAAGGAAAATGCCCAATGTGTTCGGGTACGCATTTTTTGAACCAATGCTCGACGGTGATGAACGCTCACTGTAGATTTGATTTTGTAAAGGCAGAGCAAAGGTGCCTGGTTTGTTTTGAAAAGGATCATTCGGTGTCCAGTTGTAAGTCAAATTTCAAGTGTAAGTGTGGGAAGCCGCACCATAACCTTTTGCATTTTGAGTTTAAAAGTTCTTCTAAGGAATCTGAGAAATCGATTGATGATGAAAAAAAAGATGGAAGCGATAACGCTAATTCTGGTGAAAAAAAGAGTTATCGATGATGACCAAAAAGTGATTTTGTTGCCCTCTGCGATCGTTCGAATTACCGATGGAAAAGTGTATGGGCAAATGCGAATTTTGTTGGATCTGTGTGCACAGTTGACATTGGCAAATGATCGGTCTGTGAGAAAAAATTGACTTTGACTGCAGAAATCTAAAAATGGATCGATACTCGGAGGTGTAACTCCGGGTGTGGTAAGCGTTGATACCGTTGTGTCTTTGACTTTGATTTTTAGAACAGAATGTTTTTCATTGGATATACAAGCGGAGGTGGTATCTCCTTCATCAATGAATTATCGAGTTTGTGCCAAAACTACTAGAGCTAACATGGAAAGGCTCACGGAAGTTTCGTTCGTTGACCCAGCCTTAGCAAAAAAACCAATTCGGATAGACGATATAGATTTGATTTTGGGTGCAGAGTACTACAGGAAATGTATCAACGGTCAGATACAGGAACTGGGTGAGCTTTCCTTAATGAACACAAAGTTTGGTTGGACTGTTACAGGTGTAGCTGTGAAAAGTTGCCAAACGCAACAGAAGTTTTCTGGTTTAACTATAAAAAATGTTGAGATTGGATTGAAAAAGTATCATACTTCAGAAGGCTCTGGATTGACAAAAGTTGAGCCAAATTTGGAAACGATCGCATTTGTAAAGCACTTTAATGAGACGTACAGGATAGCAGAAGATGGAAAATTTTTGTTGAAACTTCCATTAAAGACTGACAAACAGAAGGTAAAAAGTAATCAAAAACTCGCTCTGATTAGTCTTTACAGGATGGAACAAAAGTTGGAACCCAAGTTGAAATTGGAATATGTTAAATTTATGCGAGAGTACATCGAAATGGGACATTGTTTGTAGGCAAACCCAACTAAGGAGGCCCAGTATTTTATTCCGCATCGCTGTGTTGTTAGAAAAGAGAGCTCAACGACCCCAGTAAGGGTTGTGTTCAATGCCTCGTCTCATGAGCTCGGACTTGTATCCTTAAATGATATTATGATGATCGGTCCAAAGATCCAAAGGGATCTGTTTGATATTTTGGTGTCTGTGCGTTCGTTTTGTTTTATTTTTACAGCAGATGTCAAAAAGATGTATCGCATGATCTGGGTGGAAGATGACGATCGTGATTTGCAAAGGATTCTCTGGAGGGAGTCCCCAAGCCACCCGGTATGCGAGTATAGATTGAACACTGTGACGTATGGTATGGTCTCAGCATCGTTTATGGCCACTCATTGCTTGGAAAAAATCGCTGCCCAAAATGGAGGCTAAATTCCCTAATGCTGCTCGGTTGATAAGGGAAAACTTTTACATGGATGACTTGATAGCTGGAGGTGACAATTTGGAGCAGGTCAAATCAGATCGGAAAGTAATTCATGATATACTAATAACGCATGGCTTTCGCCTGCGCAAATATGCTGCGAATGTTTGTGAAGTACTTTCAGATGTACCCCCTGAGCTAATGGTTAATGGCTCCCATGTTGAGCTGCCTGATAGTGTTGGCATGCTCGGAGTAGTTTGGTCACCGACGGATGATGTGTTTTGTATAAAGATTGCTCGCATGGATGACATGAAATCTGCAAGGGTAACAAAGAGTTTAATGATGTCTTGGTTAGCATGTGTTTTTGATCTGCTTGGTTTGGTAGCCCTAGTATCTCTCAGAGGCAAGCTTATGATACAAACATTGTGAAGGGAGAAGCTTGACAGCGATGTGCAAGTTCCATCGGAAATAGCCGCGCAGTTCATCAAGTATTTGGACGAGTTGGGTGAGATGAGAAATTTTGTGGTTAAGCGTTATGTTTGCAGAAGAAATGCGATTGCACAGATTGTTGGGTTTTGTGATGTGAGCTCCAAAGCTTATTGTGCCATGGTATTTGTTCGAATGGTTGATGGAAATGGTGTATTGTCATGCAATTTGGTCTGTGTAAAGACCAAGGTGGCACCCACCAAAGAGCAAACTATACCTAAGCTGGAGCTTAGTGCAGCACTATTTTTGGGGCAATTGGTCGACAGAGTTCGGAGAAATTTAAAAATTGAAATCGATAACTGTTTTGTGTTCACAGATGCGACAATTGTTTTATGTTGGCTCTTTCAAGAGCCTGAGGAATGGAAAAGCTTCGTGTAAATTGTGTGAAAAAAGTGCAGGAGCTTATTCCTTATCCACGTTGGTTTTACGTGAACACTGTTAACAATCCAGCTGACCTGGCAACCCGCGGGCTGTCAGTTAGCGAGTTCCTATGCTCCAAGGAGTGGTTCCACGGACCCACCTTTCTCAATCAGAAAACCATTTCGTCTAATCCCATTCCTAACCTCGATGTGTCGCAAGCGCTTGAAATGTGCAAAAAGATTGTAAGTGTCAATACGGTAGAAAATACACGGTTCAGTTCTAATTTTACCTTGTCGCGACTATGTACTACGCATTTTGTCTTTAACCGTTTTTATGAAATTCAAATTTTACCTTTTTTTTAGCCTGAAAGATGCTGTTATTTTTCCATTTTGTGATCGTCCTTTTTAACTCGACTTAATAAAAAAAAAGAGAAACCATTACTAATTTTTTTTTACCTTTTTTCATGGTTTCGCATTTACATGTTATGAGGTCATAATACAGCCTATGATATGTTCAAAGCCATCACCAGTCTACATGAAAGAGAATCCGATTACTGTGATTGACCTCCAAACTGAATTATTCACATTACACTTCAAGTTTGACGATGATATACAAAGTTATTTATTAAATTTTTTAAATAAATGTCGCAGATTATCCAATCTAAGTGATGCTACATGTACTGGACACTTTATATTAAAATTTTTGAAAAGCCTGCCTGCTGTATTTTGAACAGTGAAAACATTGTTAGAGGATCTTGTTCAAATTTCCTGGGATCTGGTGAGCAAAAAAATACTCGACTACTATCACAATATTGAAAATTGTTGGGATACGATCCCACACAACCTCATGACATGACTTTATTTGTTTCCGACTTTACACAAACTGTACTTAAAAATATATAAAATGATTTTATACTTTGCCATTTAGCAACACTGATTCCCAGCTGAGGAATATTTCACTCAACGAACTTCTCGTTCATCGCCTTTGAATATATACATACTGGACTGGTAATACTGATAAAAAGCTGTGTTCAAAACAAACTGGTGTATCCCTGTTCAAAATCTTAGTTCATTATCAAATTTATTAATACTTATTGTCTTTTCCTTTGACTAGGTCTCTTCTTACCACAATTATTGCTTTTAATTACGAATTAAATCGGTAATGTTGTAGTTTTATAAAACTCAGAAGTTCAAAAATTTCAGTTAAATCAATTTAAAATTTGATTTATTGATGCATAGCTCTTACTGGTGGATATGCTTAAATTTATTCCAACAATTTTTTCAATCTTTAAATTCCCATTTTCTTTAATTACACCTTCTAATTTTTCAATTTTCAAATATGAATAACCTAGAACATTTTCCGAATGGTCGAGAACATTTTGAGCCTACCAGTAAACTAACATTTTGAACGGGGATACGGGTGTCTGACTCAACTTCACCGGTTGTTCATTAGACTCTGTTATTCTTATCAGTATTAGCAGTCCAGTATGTATATAGTCAAAGTTCGCCGCTGATATTTTTATACCTTATCAAAGTACATTCATGATGGTTCCTTTTGTGCATTTCTTTTCAATTTGATCTTCAATCATCATCCAACATGTTAGCAGAGCGTGGAATTGAAAATACGTTTTATTTTTAGTGATGTGTACCGAATTTAAGTAATCTTTAATTTATTAATTCACAGAAAGTGAAGGGCTGTGTCCCATTTAATTTTTTATTCTTTTTTCACAAAAAAATGAAAGGCAGATAGCCGTTAAAGTTCAAATTGGTGAAAATTCAAAAGTGAATGTGAAATAATAAAATTTTATGAGCTTTGCTCTAAATTGTTAATTAAATCAAAAATAAATGCAAACGGCAACAAAATTGTGGTCACTGACGCTAAGTACAAGAAGCAGAACTTGGAAGAAGAAAATCAACTTCAAATCAGACTTATGGTATGAAAAACCCTCCAAGTACATTAAAAATGGTTGGATAATTTTTATTCTACATTGATTTTATGGTTGAGAATTGCGTTTTTTCCATTTCTTCATCAACAAATTTGCATTTTTCTGGATCTGGTGTCGTCGAAAGTCGAGTTCCCATTGTTTTTGGTTGAATTGGACTAGTCAATAGACCAAGGATTGCAGAAAATCAGAAGATAAGTGAAAAAAATTGATTTATTAATTCATTTTTTGCTTGATTCATTGTTTTTTTTCATAATTCATGTCTCAAAGCTTTTTTTGTGTGTGATTTTGATATCTTAGCCTAAAATTCCGATGTTCATTTTCAACTTTATCATTAGTTTGAACCTAAACATTTTTGGAAAATTTTGCTTTGTTAAATTTTAAAGTATTACTTGGTCTTACAATCGAAATAGTTATCTTGTGCAAGCTTATATGCTTTTGACAATAACTATTTTCGAAGAAAAGATTATTTCATGATAACAATTTTTAACCTGAATATTTTCTTTGTTAACACTCATACAATATTTGATCTCATACAATTTGTTTTTTCCAGTTCGAACAGTAATATACCTTTTTCATGGTCACTTAGTACTTTCAACTGCAGATCCACTCGCAAATTGCTATAATTTAGTGAAGTTGGAATTTTAATTTTCGATCATCTATTTGAATTTAAGTCATTAAACATCGAAGTTATTGATCTTTTGAAGTATCAGATGCGGATTTATCGTGATTTGGCGGAGAGAATTGTTCATCAAAAGTAACATAGTAATTAAATATTTAATAATATATCGATATAATTTAATTTGATGGATCATAATAATATAATTTGCATTGCATTATCAAGCAGTTGAGCCCGTGTTAACCGTTAAATATAAGTTCTCGTGTTCCAAAATAGGGTTTATCTTTTAATTTCCTTAAAATTCCTGTGATTAAAAGATTTGATATGTCAAGATTAGATACTAAGAAGGTCTTTGATGGAAGGAATTACAATGCATGGAGAACTACTATGATCTTCATGCTATATGCAGAAGGTCTTTATCAAATTATACATGACAATGAGACAGAAACATTATTTTTAGATCTAAATTTAGAAAACTTTCTTAATCCTGAAGCTGTGAATGCTAATCCTGCGATTTGTATGACTTATTTTAGAAACCAGGAAAAAGGTAAAGCACTCATTTACCAAGGTTTGAATAACAAATTAATCGAAAAAATAAAAAATCTCAGAACTGTAAATCAGATTTTAAAAACATTGGACGAGTGTTACAGAAGTTGTACGCAAGTAAAATACATTAATGCTAAACAAGCCTTTCAAAAATTAAAATTTGACAGTAAAGGAAATATGAGGAGATATTTGGATCTTTTTTCTCAATCCGCCCAACGTATAAGGGATTGTGGAAAAATTTTTGAAAAGCAGGAAGAGATCGAACAATTGTTAATTTCCTTAAACATGGACTACGATATAACTAGATTAGAATTTAATACTTTGCAACACAACCAAAAAACAATTGAAACATCACATGCAATGCTAATAGAAAGGTCTGATAGGATATGATGAAAAAGTGTCGCATTTTAATAATAATAATAAAAAAACTATAATTATCCACAAAATAAAAATAAAAATTTTAGATACCAACATGGTGGAAATTATAATAGATATAACAATAACAGAAACCATAATCCAGAACAGGGGAAAATATATAATAATAATCAATTTTCAAATATGCCTGCTAATGATAATAATTATAATAAAACACAATATAAACCTAACGAAAATAACAAACCTTCACCAAATTCTGAATATATAGTTACATGCTTCAAATGTCATGGTAAAGGATATTTAACTAATGTTTGTCCGTCAAAGAAAGAGGAATTGAAAGCCCACAATAATAACAGTGCTGATGGTCTGGCAGAAAACACAAAATACAGACGTAATAATCATAACAATAATAGTAACAATAATAATAAAAAGAAAAAAGAAAATGAAGTTCAGTGGTCTATGATGTTGCACTATAAGGATTCTAATAGCAGTCTAAATAAACAGGATAGCAATCTAATAAATCTTTTAACTAATAGGAACCAAAATAGAAATTTACCTTCAGATTATGTACAATTAAATAAACGAATTATGTTATACGGTGGTGCTGTAGCACATGTAATTTCAGATTTGTCCAAATTACGGAATCCGATAATGCTAGAAAAGCCATTAGAATTAGAGTGCGCAATACAAGATATTTTATTAGTCGCAACTCATATAGGTACTATGTACATTAGAGTAGAGAATTTAGACAAAAAACAATAAGTAATATGTCTCAAGAATGTCCATTATGTTCCTTTGTTGAACATTGACCTATTATCGGGCATTAAAATAACTGAAAACAGAGCTTTAGGGATTGATCAGAATTTTTCTACATCAAATATGAGGTGTTGTTCACCGTTCCTAAAATAAAAGGAGTCTATATGGTCAATTGCGAAATAGCTAATGATGAAAATCTCCCAAATCTTCTGACCAATCAGATTATCTTGAAAAAATATGTCGTTATAAAAATAATTTGAATAAATTGGCTTGTATGCTAAACATAGAGACACAAGATGAGTGAAATGAATTCAAGATAGAAGAGGAAGTGATTGAGGAAGATGAGGATGTAGAAATAGAGAGTGAAGTTGTTATTAGTGACAAAGATAAAGATGACTCTAATAATGTTAATAAAAAAATGAACAAAATTCCACAAACGAACAAAATTTAGAAAACAGTATAAATCAACAAAATGTTAAAAAATATTAATAATAACAATGAAATAACTATAGAACAAAAAAAAGAAGAGTTGAATGAAAATGAGAAAGCTGAGAATATAGGATATCAACTAATAAATAATAATTATAATGACAACATAATAAATAGTGACAAACAGGATTCAAATGAACGAGTGATACAGTAGCTCTGTTTGATAAGATTACACTAACTTACACCAACCTACACCAATAGGGATATTCCACAAATAATCAACTAAAACTTGGGGGAAAGTCATATAACATTGCTATATTTGTGGAATCGCCCTCCTGGTGTAGGTTGGTGTAAGCTGGTGTAGTCCTACCAAACAGAGCTAGTCAATAACTGTGAGGTTTGGAAATCACAATTTCAGTGAAAGTGTCATTGTACAATATAAACTCACGTACCTCAAACAGTGGTAGAATACACCATTAATAACGGCACTCAAAAACTAGTTAAAATAATTAATAAAACACATAAAACATTGTGACTAGAATATATTGATGTTCAGGTATCAGAGACCATACGTCGACTAAAAACTTTATACAGAAAATATATAATAATGATCAAGTACAAGTTATCAAGTCACAGATCATATAATTATCACAGACTGTGAAATCGTAAACATTGGGTATTCTTGAATTGATATAACCAACAATAACAAATAAAAAATTAATATGGCATAGGCGTTTAGGGCATTTGTCAGGAAAAAATTTAAAAATATTAAGTAAGACCTCAATAGGAATTCTTTCTAGAATTAATTTTTGTGATGACGAGTTCAGGCTTTGTGAGATATGCATGAAGGCCAATTCTAGGCATCTAAGTCATAATGAAACTCGCACACGTCCAAATAGGAAACTTGAAGTAGTCTCATCGGACACAATGGGCTTGTTCTCACCTGGAATCTTCGGAGAGAAATATGTATTGATCTTTGTGGATCATATGACCAAATTCACATTCGTTGTATCAATTGAGAAAAAATCAATGGTTTTCCAAGAATTTAAAAAATTATATCTAAAATTAAAATCAAAATTTCCGGATTGTCCAATTGCAACTTTGCGAAGTGACAACGCCCGTGAATATTTTGACACACAAATGAAGTCCTTTTGCAACAAAAACGGTGTGATGGTACCATATTTCCCCGAATTGGATGCGACTGCTGAAAAACAGAATCAAACAATTATGTCCCGCATTAGAGCAATGCTTTTTGATGCAAATTTAGATTTTAGTTTCTGGTCTCTGGCCAATGTTGCAGCTGTTTATACTTTAAACATAAGCCCAACTAGGGCAAACAAAAATAACCTAACACCATTTGAATTGTTTTATGGTTGTAAACCGGACATTTCAAATCTTAAAGTCTTTGGAGCAATGGCTCACCGAAACATTTCACTAGAGATAAGACAACAACAGGCTAGTAAAAATAATAGAAAATCTATTCAAAGTGAACATCCCAAACTAACACAGCGATCGGTAAAAAAGCATTTTTGTTGGATATACAACGACAGGCTATTGCATAAGGGATCTAATAAATAACAAGTGTCACTTGTGATGTTAGATTCGATGAGACTAAAAATATAATACAATTAAATAAAGATAATAATAATAAAATAGATAATCTGGTCATAGAATATGAAAACAATCTAGAAGAAACTCCGGTTTTGTTAAATTTAATTAACACGGGGAGTAGCCTACACATTGAGGATTCCATCCCTCAGACTTTCAAAGAAGTCCAAATAAATCCTTTTTGTGACCAATGGCTCTCTGCCATACAAGATGAGCTTGAATCCTTAGCTGAAATGGGTGTCTGGGAAATCGTCCCAAAACCGAAAAATGTTAAATACGTCGACACAAAATGGTGTTTTACGACAAAACCCAGTAATTTGGGTATCCATATACCAAAGGCTAGATTGGTAGCCAGAGGTTTTAAAGATCTGACAAATTATTCATTGTCTCAAACATACGCTCCAGTAGTCTAATATTGGTTAATCCATTGGATATTATCAGTAGCCAATAAATATAATTTAAATTTATTGCAATTTGATATTAAAACAGCCTTTTTAAATTCAGAAATTAAATATCCTGTATATATTACATCACCCAAAGGTTACCAATTAGGTGAAAATCAATGTTTAAAATTAATCAAATCCATATATGGACTTAAAACGTCGTCCCAAAGTTGGTATGATTTATTGAACTCAAGGGTAGTTCAAGCTGGATTCATCCAGTAGAAAATTGACCGTTGCTTATATATATAAAGCAAGATAGCACAGGCGGTATGACCTTTTTAATTGTCTATGTAGACGACATGCTCCTTACTAACAACAATAAAGATTGGACCAACAATTTAATATCAGTTTTTAAAACATACTTCACAGTTAAAATGGAACGAGATCCAAAATTTTTTGTAGGTTTTAAAATTAACCCTGACATCACACAAAAAACAGTCACCTTAACCAAATTTAGATATATTGATAAGATACTCCAAAAATTTAAGATGACTGAAGCTAAACCCATATCAACGCCTATGGAGACAGGCTTAAAAATAGATAAACCTAAAAATGGCATGGATGACACCGAATATAGGGCGGTGATTGGAAATTTGTTGTATGTTGCGAGACTGACGAGACCAGACATCGCATTCTCAGTGAACTAATTCTCTCATTTTCAGTCTGCATCTACACCTGAAATAAAGAATTGCGTTCGAAGGATTATCAAGTACTTGAAGTCCACTCGGAACTATGCCTTGGTCTACCATTTGGACAAATCACAAATAAAAGCTTTCGTCGACGCATCATATGCCCCTGATGTCGAAGACACTTTAATAGATATAAATAATATGGAGAGAATGATTTTTGTTTGCGATGACTTGCTTAACTCCAATCATCGAAAAAGAACAGTTGCAGACTCGTCAACTACAGCTGAGCTCATTGCATTACATGATGCACTTGACAATATCACTGTAGTCTGGAGATTAGTGGAGAGCATATTTTCTGTAACCGAACCCGTGCAGGTATTTGAGAATAATATCTCAGCATCATGGATTACATCAGGGGCTGCTAGAAGCGATCCAGGTCTCTCAACAAAAAATTATTACTTTCAATGATATACATTCATCTGATCAATTGGCCAACTTTCTCACAAAAGCTCTTGATCGGAAAACGCACGAAATTTTAATTTCAGAGATACTCCATGTAAGTCAACTTTTTGGATAATTTTTATTATTAACCCTTCAAAATTTATGATGTTTTGAGATTGAAATGCAGATGGATGCTGGTCTTCTAACATCTGTAGTAAACCGTGTGGTTCAAAAATTCGTTAAAAACACAATTTTATTTTAAGTTTTACTTTATTAGGTTCCTCGTAGCTGCTCTGCCGCTCTTTTTGGTATTCAGTATCCCTTTATTTTTTCATTGATTCCAACAATAGTCTATATCATACAACTCAATCCTACACACACGAATAATTTTATATATACATTTAAATTAAGATGAACAATTATACATTTTCTCCGATCATATCACAGCATTGATACATAATTATTTTTATATTATACATATTTATTTCAATAAATGCACACACCATAATAAATTGAGATTACCTACACACACATATCTAGTCTGTACCATGAATGCTATTTTTATTTTTTTATATATGCATATGTGAACCATTTCAATTGACGATCATTATTTATGTAATTGTTGCTTACTAATAACGCTTTCGTTATATAACACTACACGTTTTCATTTTTTTAAATGTTTGTGATTCATTTATTTGTTTACCATTTTTTCATTAGCCTGTTTGATAGGATTACACTAACTTACACAACCTACACCAGTAGGGATATTCCACAAATATTCAAGTAAAACTTGGCACAAAGTCACATAATATTTCTACATTCATGGAATCACCCTCCTAGTGTAGGTTGGTGTTAGTTGGTGTAGTCCTATCAAACAAAGCTATTTTTACACGTACATTCGGTTATATGGAATTGCAGGGGGTGTTGGGATATGATCCCACACAATCTCATGACATGACTTTGTTCGTTTCCGACTTTACACAAACTGTACTTAAAAATATATAGTATTATTTTATACTTTGTCTTGTGGCAGCACTGATTCCCAGCTGGGGAATATTTCGCTCAACAAACTTCTAGCCTGCCGCTGACATTTTTGTACCTTATCAAAATACATTAACGATGGTTCATTTTGTGCGTTTCTTTTCAATTCGATCTTCAATCTTCATCCAACAAAAATGATCAAAGAGAAAATGGTATATTGTTGTCATATAGTAGCGAATCTACAAATTCTAAGCCGTTCTGCGAAGCAAAAGACGATGAAAAGGCATTCTACGGTGGTAATGATAACCTAAATACATCAAATTTTCAATCAAATTCTTATAATAATCATAATTTTTGTAATAATTATCGTAATTTTTGTAAAAAAAATCATAATTTTTGTCAAAAATATCATAATTTTTGTAATAATAATCGTAATTTTAACGCAAATAATGACAATCAATCTTTTAATCGGCTACAAGGTTCCACTGATTAGTTAACAGTTGTGATCAATCATCTTTTGCTCAACCTAACCAAAATTTTTCCAATTGCAACCAAAACTACCGCAATGTCGTATGTTATTACTGTGGTAAGAGTGGATATATTTTGAGCAACTATCGATCAAAATATTGCAGTGATTGATCAAATCATACAAGTAATAACAATAATAATGATAGTAATCAATCTAAAATCACTGATACATCAAATTTAGCCAGTTTTAATTCACAACCTGAGTCTGGTGCTTTTAGTTTCTTAACACCTGAAAGTTATATGTTAACTGATAGAACATCTAATCATGTTAAATTTGTTGAAGATTTGGGCTGTACTGCCCATATTGTTAATGATAAATCTTTATTCTTTGAATATATACAGCTGGTCAAACCAATGACCATCTTGATTGCTAAGGAGGAGGTTTCCCGTGTAATCAGCGCTGTTGGCAACATCAGATTAAGAACTGAAAGTGGTGCCGATGTGTTACTTAAAAATGTACAATATGCTCAGAACTTGCTGACAAATTTATTATCAGTTAAATGTCTATCAAAGGCTGGTTTTTTGTCAATGTTCTACAATGAAGTATTAAATGTAGTGGATAATCGACCTGGTAAAAGTAATGTAATATTTTATGGTAAATGTATGTTGACTAATCTTTATCAAGTAATTTTTTTTCATGCTAATAACGTAAATGATTATTGTAATTTATTATCTAAAAATTCTAGAAACCCTCTTGAATTGTGGCATAAAAAGTTAGCTCATGTAAATTATAGTGATTTAAATTTGTTATATAAAAGAAGTGTTATACCTGAAAAAGGCAATGGAGAAAGAATGTTCTGTGAATCTTGTATTATGGGTAAACAGCATAGGCATCCTTTCAAACAAAATTTCATCAGTCCAGTCAGTCGTAGCAATAAATGGTATTTTGTCACTTTTCTTAATTATTATACCAGTTTTTGCCATGTTTATATACTCGAGGCTAAATCTGAGGTTTTGTCCAAGTTTAAGGGATTTGTTCACCTTATTACTAATCATTTTAAATGTGGTATTTCTGGTTTACGATGTGATTATGATACTGAGTACTTGAATGCGCCATTTAAACAATTCTTTATTGAGATTGGAATTCAGATCAAGCCAACTATTAAGAACTGCCCTCAGCAGAATGGAAAGGCCAAAAGGCTAAATTGAACTTCGGTAGAAAGGGCTCAAACATTAATCTATGAGAGCTACCTAAAAAAATTTATTGGTGAGGCCTTTATGTGTGCTGCTTTTGTTATTAATCATTGTCCAACTTATAAAAATTTTGTTCCATAAGAACGATGGCACAATCAAAAATATAATTATTCAAAATTAAAGGTCTTCGGTTGAGATGCATATATACTTAATTATGTTCACAGTTCAGAAAAATTTGTTTTAAAAAAAGTGAGAAATTGAAGTTTGTTGGTTATGCTCCTGGTGGCTATAAACTATTAGACACTGTTAATGATAAAATACTTTTGTCTCGTGACGTTGAGTTTAACGATGAGAGTAGCTCCGAGACTCAATATAAAGAATCTGACATTATTCTACAAGAAGTAAACGATACTAATGTCGATGATATCCAAGTTGATGGTGATCCTGGAAGTATTGATTTGTGTTATAATTTATCAAATGCATTGTATCCTCAATCTTATTCAGATGCTATGAATTCTCCTGAAGCTCCTAAATGGTAGGAAGTTAAACGACCTACAAACGAACCTACGATTACGTGTAGGTGGGTATTTACTAAAAAATTAGATCAGTTTGACAATGTTTTTTATCATGCTCGCTTAGTAGCAAGGGGTTTTCAACAGGACAGAGAATTTAATTTTGAAGAACTTTACTCCCCTGTTGTGAAACTGTCGTCCGTCCGAACCTTTTTAGCAATCTCTAACAAATTACACCTTAATGTTCATCAACTTGATATATGCTCAGCTTTCTTAAATGGTGTAGTACAGGAAAATATTTACGTTGAAATTCTTGACGGAATAAAAAATAATGTTGATCGTTCTAAAAATGTCTTACTTCTTAATCGAACAATTTATGGACTTAAACAGGCTCCTAAAGCATGGAATACTGCATTTAATTCATTTATTACATCTCTTGGTTTGTTTCCGGCACTGCCGATGATTGTCTTTACACATATAAAAAGAATAATGAGCTAGTACATATTTTAATTTACATAGACGACATCTTGAACAGCTCAAACAATTCAAAATTAATTGATAAATTTAAAGGATTATTGAGTAAAAAATTTAAGTGTAAAGACTTAGGAGAAATCTATAATTTTCTGGGAATGATGATTTCTTATGATAAAGGTCTTGGTACCATAAAAATAAATCAGACACACCTAATTGAATCTGTTGCTAAACGTTTTGGAGTAGAGAAAAGTAACCTAGTAAGTAATCCGATCGAGCCTCATCTACAACTTGATCGAGATTTAAATGGAAATAACGTAATAATAAACAGTATCAACAACTTATTGGATGTTTAATGTATATCATGCTAGGTTTGAGACCTGACATATGTTACTCGATTAGTTATTTTAGCCAGTTTCAGGGAGCAGCCACCAATGAACACTTCAAATACGCATTAAGAATTCTAAAATATCTATTTTCGACAAAGGACTATAATCTAACGTATTTTTGTAATAACAGTACTAATGTTTTAGAAATATATTCTGATGCCAACTGGGCTAATTGTACCATGTCTTGTAAATCAATATCAGGATTTTGTACTCGAGTTTATGGTAATTTAGTTTCGTGGTCTAGTAAGAAACAGTCAACCGTGGCTCTTTTAAGTACCGAAAGTGAGTTAATCGCACTTTGCGAAGCAACCATCGAGGGAATTTGGCTACGGAAATTACTCGTCGACTTTAATATAAATTTAGATGGCAAATGTATAGCCTTTGAAGACAATCAAAGTTGTCTAGCATTAGTTAAATCCGCCTGTTGGAATTTGAAATGGAATTAACATATTGACACGAAATATCGATTTATTTGTCAAGTATATTCTAATAAAATTTTTAATTATATGTATGTGAATACTACTGATCAGTTAGCCGATGTTTGTGAAACAAGATGGCATATTTCCTTACTCAAGTCTGTAGTATCTTTACTGCAGGTAGTGTTAGAATTCCATCTATGTATGTTGGTCCTCACTTGTTTCCACCAGCACACACTCTTTATTATTCATGATGTACTAACTATATTCATTTATGATATCATAAATTTATCTCTATATGTGTATTGTACGAGCTCACATTACGTAGAGTTCACTCTTCATCTATGCTTTGAATGGCAAACATGTTAAATATAATTATTTTGTGATAATACTCTTATTAATTAATTAAACAACAACTCTAGTTCTGTTTGATAGGATTATACAACTTACACCAACCTACATTGCTAGGGCTATTCCACAAATATTCAAGTAAAACTTACGCACGACGTCATATAATATTCCTACATTTATGGAATTGGCCTCCCAATGTAGGTTGGTGTGAATGGTGTAAGTTGATGTGAGTTGGTGTGAGTTGGTGTAGTTCTATCAAACAAAGTTTCTACATGGACAACAAACTGTTGGTACAAATGTCAAGAGCTGGTAATTGGTGTTGATTTTTCATCAAAATAATATCAAATCAATTTGTTTTATCAAATTCCTGTAAAAATTTGGATAAAAATAACAACCTTGAAAATTTTACCCTGAATTTTGCAGTTTCACCCAAACCTAAATAATTATTGTTGTTCCACACTCTCACTACACTCACTCAATACTGCTAGTGACCCTATACTCGAACACTGATTCTACTTGTTCAGGTTATGCAACTCGCAAGACATTTTCTCTTTCGTACATCATTAACACTTTTTCACTTTTCCCACTCAAACACTTTTCTTGTAATGAAGGGAGATCACTATCTTTTTTTTAGTTGATTTCATACTTGCACAGTTTTTGTCCTTCTAATGCATTATAGTATTTTAAATTGACTTGTTCATTTTTTTCAGATCCAAAACCTCACTTCATGATAGCAGGAGCTTCGATCTGTTCGTGTCAATAGGAGGAAATAACTTAATCATTCAATAAATTTACTGTAATATTTGTAATTAGAAATTGTAAATACACTTTTTTCAATGGTTTTTTAGTAAGGAGTAGTTAAATCCAGTTACTGTGAATTTTTATTTTACATTTTTGAAATTTAATTTCATACATCAAGTATTTTCTTCAAAAAGTTATTTTAAAGATTGTTTCATCATGTGTTGTACATTGAAAAATTTGTTTTCTGTTTTTTGGTACGCTTTATTGAAACACCCATTTTTTGTTGATCTTGATTATCTGCTACTGCAAGGCATTTTTACTCAAATTTGGAACCAATTGTTGTCGTTGGAATTCAGCTAACTTCGAACCTGGATCATCTGTTACAGTAAGGCATTCAAATCACTTTTTGTGCAACTTGTTAGTTCAACATTGATCATCTCTTCATCATTTTTTAATTTTGCCTGATGTGGCTCATCATTTGTAGTTAATCATCAGCATTCTTATTTGAATAAATCTAGTTATTCATATGTTCGAAGAAGATATAAAACTATTCAGATTGTCTTCTCGTAGTAAAATTCCGCTTTAATAAAAATAGGTTTGGCAAGAATTAGATGGTATTCTGCAGATCATGAGTAATATATTTTTCGATAATTTTCGTGTTTATATTTCTTGAAATGTGGGTGAATTTGATGGAGAATATTGGGTAAGTTTATAGAACATTTAATATCAAAGAACCTAATTTTTTTTTACTCGTCACAGACATAGTAAACGTTCAAAACTTCGTTTAATTCTGGTAAAAACTTAGTGAAGTTATTGTGGGAATGAATGTTTTTTCTCTTAGTAAAAAAGTGATTTAAAGAATTTTTAATGGTTAGGCTTTGGTGTTAATTCGCAAATTGTTCCACAAATTGTACAGAATGCAGTCTGTATAAGTTAAGAGAAGAAATATGACCCATTGAACGATACTAAATTTCCCCTTCTTTGACTAACTTCAATCTTTGATCGTCTGAGATCATTTTCTTTACTTTACAAGCCTTTTTCCAATCAGTTTTGATTTGATAAGTTACTTAGTTTAACTTGGTTTGTGTCCCCCTTTGGTTCTTATTTTTATTCTCATAAGAACTACTATGTTTTTGACTACGATGAATTACACAATGATCAAAAATTTCTCCTTCTCTCTCACATTGTTGTATGTCAGAAGATAGATTACTATTATTTGACTTGTTACTTGGTAAAGTAGAAACATTACTTGGTACGTTTACAGTTCCAGGCAGAATTGTACACAGACTTGATTATGATTTAGTATTTTTAGTAATTAAAATAGAATTACCTTTAAAAATATTATTTGTAAACTCATTAAATTTAGGTATCTGTTTGTTGAGCCAATCAGGTACAAATATATAATGATTCTCAGGAAACATAGTCTTGAACAGTTCTTGATTATCTTGGTTTAACGACAATTTTAGCCTAGAGAAAGTAACTTCATTAGCACAAAATAGTAATTGAATTTTATTATCCTTACATAATTGTTTTATGCTTATCGTGTTTGTTTCCACTCCAGGTATTACATAAACCTTCAGAACAAAATTAAATTCTTGGTTTGTTTTGGCATGACATAAACTAAAATACTTATGCCCTATCCTATGGCATATAAATAATGCTCTTTTCCCACTTGACCTAATATTTTTGGCTCATCAAACACATGATAATTCACTACCTCTTTGTGAGAATAATGACGAATTATATTATACTTTAACTGTTATTCTCATATAATATTTGTAGTGGTAACACTGACTCGATGTTGTGCACATTCTGTAACATTTTATATTTGTAGTGTAACTGTAATATATTTTTAGTAAACTTATTCTTGTCACTCATGAAACATTGTGCTGTCAACATCTCCTCCATCTTTGTATGGAGTAATATATTTGTGAATTAATAATTTGAATTTTTATTTATGTGTTTACCGTGCTTTGCCATTTTAGTCATCGTTTAATGTCGTCACTCATTTTAAGTTAAATCGTCAGTGTTAGTGAAATTTGTCAAGTTGAATCTTTAATTTTCTCACAGGTTATGGGCCCAGTTACCTGGTCTTCAACAAACCGCTATTGTTATAATTCAGCAATGTTGTGCTGTTGAATCCTGCTTGCTTCCATTCAAAGTAGTCATTATGTTTGTTAATTTATTTTTTGTTGTTTAATATGTTTGCCTCTCGTCATTCCGGTGATTTTGATTGTCTTGTTTCATTGGTCGACGTATCTATGTGTTGTTGAATATAGCTGTTTGCTGTGCAACTGATTGTCTGTCCTGTTCAATGAAATGGATGTCAAGAAGGTGAATTGTATTGAACCATTCAATGGGTGTAATAGAAGCACATGGAAGTTTCAAGTGGAGCTGTTACTAGCCAAGGATTCACTGGGTAATTTATTAACTGATAGTTTGCCGACCGTTAGAAATAGGGGCGATGTGTGGTCAAAAGAAAATGCTAAAGTTATGTTCCTGATTGCTAATAATGTTACCGACAAATATCTGGAAGTCATCCAGACATATACCACTGCGAAGGAAATGTTTTAGGTGCTAACAAATCTCATTGACAATGGAAATGACCAGACATTGATGGATTTGTGTGGAGAATTGTATGCTAAATGGTATGTTTTTGGTGCTGATTTGCAGAAGAATTTGCTCAAATGATGTTAGATTGTTATCAAGTAGGGGTCTTACACCAAAAATTGATATGAATTGCAAATTGCTGTGTGAGCCTTGTGTTAAAGGAAAACAAAAGAGAAAACCTTTTGTTAGACATGATAAAAATAACTAAAAAACCACTTGAGCTGGTACATACTGACCTATGTGGACCAATTAATCCAAGTTCCTATAAGGGAATAAAATATTTCATGACCTTTATTGACGATTACTCAAATTTTTGTTGCGTGTACCTTCTGACAAGTAAAATTGTTGGTTATTTTGAGTTGAAACGCAATGGAATTGAGGTAAAACGCAAGAAAAATGAGAAGTTTACTTAGACCAAACTTTATTAGGTCCGTCCATGATGGACTTGAAATTTGAACAACAAGAATAAACTATCATCACTGATTATCACATAAAAAGAGCTGTAAATAAGGAGGTTCTGAGAACCGAGAACCAAAAATAAATAGAACAGGTCCCACACTTAGAGATGGGCAAGTTTGATCAAATCAACACTTCCCCCAAACTTGAAATTAATAAACTATTTCAAAAAATATAAAAAACATATCACAGAATAAAAAATTGACATACAAATTAAAATTTGTATCAACTGGTAGGAACATTAAAATTTCAAACGACTACAAAAAGTTACATAAATGGTAACTATATAAAAGTTAAAACGCATAAAACATAATCAGTGTGAAAAATAAAAAACAATGGTAATTTCAGTCTGGATCCTACAAAACAGATAATATACATAAACATAACTAACATAAATATGCTGACAGGACAAACATGACAGATAACAACACAAGAAGACTTGGAGCTGAGGGTTGTTCCCAAAAGGATTGAGCTAACAATCTCCAAAAAGCAAAGTCCAAAAACTGATGAATTTTGCTCGTCCAAGTCCCTTGGTGAAAACATCAGCAATCTGATCGCCTGTAACTATACTTTTTAAACAAATTAAATTGTCGGATACATAATCTCGCACGAAATGGTATTTAACATCAAGATGCTTCTTCAACATAGCACTGTTGGCACACTTGACACAATTTTCATTGTCCTCAAAAATTGGACACGGAGACATTATTAACATTTAAAACACATAATAAATTGCGCAACGATAAATATCTAGAGTGCAGTCACACAGAGCGACTATTTCCGCATCTATGGTGGACAAGATCACTAACGACTGTTTCTTACTTCTCCAGAGTACCAGAGCATCATAAACAAATATACAATAACCACTAATTGATCAGTGAGAAATTGGACAATTAGCCCAATTGGCATCAACATAAGATTTAATGATAGTAGAATCAGGTGAAAAATGGTAAACGAGTTCATAATCTCGTGTAGTGACTAAATATTTTAGCACTTGTGACAAATGAGAATACACTACTGTGAGAAAAATGATAACCTCCAAATCGTGACTGATATTATTTGACTGTGATTTGTAACAATCTGTGATATTGTAAGCTGTTTATTCTGTGTTTATCTATATGAAACTGTCACTCTCTCAACAACCAGCCATTGAGCTGATATATGTGTAATAAATTCGTTTTACACTGAAATTTAAATCTTGTGTTTTTACTCAAATTCGGTTGTGATATTATATTCATCTTTTCATATGGCGTTTAATAATTCGTTCGGTCATGAAGTTCGTCATCGTTTGATTCAGTAATTCTCACAGGTTATGGGCCCAGATGTCGTGTTCAGCATGGCCGCTATTGTGATTCTCAAGCAAAGTTCTGCAGTCAAAAGCTGTCTGGTAATGATCATGTCATTTTACTAATTCGTTTGTGTTCTTTGTATTTTCTGCTGTTGCCGTTTTTCTGCGTGTCTCGTCTCTGTTGGCTTTGAGCCTGATTTTGTCACTGGATTAGCTGTTCGCTACGTGACTGTGAATTTTTTCGAGATGGAGAGTGGAAGAAAAACCAACATCGAATTATATGATGGCAAAAACTTGCAGAGCTGGAAGTTTCGAATGGAATTGCTGTTGCGGAAGAAAGATCTCTACGAAGTTGCGCATCATGTTCCTGCAATTAAGGATCGGAATGCTGAATGGTGTAGTAAGAATTCTAAAGCTATGTTTTATATCGCAAATAATGTGCACGATCAATTTTTGGAAGTCATTAAGGGATTCGAATTTGCTCGCGATATGCTTGAATCGATCTACAATTCAGCGAAACGTGATGATGATCAAAAACTCATCGATCTTCGAACTTCATTGTGCGCTCAGAGATTCGTTTTCGACGGTGATTTGCAAGCTCATACTATGTCATTTCGAGCTAAGTGTCGACGACTTGATGAACTGGGTGATCCAACGACGACTAAGCAGTTCATTCTGTGGTATTTAAAGTCCCTTCCTGGCGAATATCGACCGCTGCGTTTGATGTTACAGGATATGCCAAAACCTTCGTGGGATAACGTAATAAGTAAAGTTTTGTCATATCATTATGATTTGTTGTCGGACAAAAAGGATGCTGTGTTGGCTCCTCCGACAACTGTTTCTCAAAAACCTTCAGTAGATGTTGCACCTACTGGAGAGAATGTCCTTTTTGGTTTTCAATGTGGCAACAGTCGATGTAGGGGTAATTTTCGTGGTAGAGGACGTGATTATTTTCAGTCCAATAATTTTCGTAGAAATCAGGGAAATAGTGGCGGCTATGGTGACCGTAGAAGTAATTCTAGTCAAACACAAAATAATAATTTTAGTCAGGGAAATAGTAACAGTAATCATGATGCAGGTTCGTCTAATAGGAATAATAATAGTTATAAAAATCAAAATAATAATTCAGGTCGTGATTACAGTAATGTTCGTTGTCATTTTTGTGGCAAACTTGGTCATATAGCGAAAACATGTTATTCTAAAAGGAATCAGGAGAAACCAAAGGATGATTCTAAGGGCTCTTCTGCATTACAGGTGTCTAATGACTGTTCAGAGGTAGGATATAATTTTATGGCTCATGGTCCTGTCACACACTTTGAAAGTAAATCTAAATCTGGTGTACCGTTTGTAGTTGATTCTGGTAGCACCTCACATATAATTAATGACTTGACTCTATTTACAGAGTATATTGAATTAAAGAAGCCTATGTCTATTATGATTGCTAAAAAGAATGTCTCGCTTGTTGTTTCAGCAGTTGGTACTGTTAAATTAAAGTCAAATTTAGGTTTTGATGTAACACTTCACAATGTTCGTTTTGCTAGTGAGCTACCATCTAACTTGTTGTCTGTTAAACGTATGGGAAATGCTGGTTTCCTTTCACAATTTAGGGCTGAGACGGTAGATATTATTGATGAAGTTAATAATAAAGTAATAATAACGGGTAAAAGTACCATATCGGACCTATATATCACTCATTTTTCAAGTAATGTAACTGAATCTTGTAATCTAACTGCTTTATGCACAAATAGTCCGATGGAGTTATGGCACAAAAGGTTGGCTCATCTAAATAATAATGATGTGAAGTTGTTATCTAAAAGGGAACTTATCCCAAAAATTGATTTGAAAGATCGAATTTTTTGTGAGCCCTGTGTCATGGGCAAGCAACATCGCAAACCTTTTGATCGTCATGAACCAAAAACAAAAGAACCACTTGAGTTGGTCCATACGGATCTATGTGGTCCAATAAATCCTGTTGCTTATGACGATAAGAAATATTTTTTAACCTTTCTTGACGACTATTCAAATTTTTGTTTTGTGTACCTGCTAAACAATAAGACTGAGGTTCTTTCTAAGTTTAAGATGTATAATGAATTAGTTGCAAATAAATTTGGTTGTAATGTAAAGGCTCTTAGATGTGACCGAGGCACAGAGTATATTAATGGTCCATTTAAAACCTATTGCGCCGAAAAAGGCATAGAATTACAGCCAACCGTGGGAAATTGCCCTCAGCAAAATGGGAAGGCTGAACGTATGAATCGAACATTATGTGAACGCGCCAGAACATTAATTTATGAAAGCAGCTTAGATAAGGTTTTTTGGAACGAAGCTTTAATGTGTGCAGCTTATATTATTAATAGATGCCCTACTAGAAAACAATTTGTTCCTTTTGAAAGATGGCATAATAAAATTTTTAATTATGAAAAGCTGAAGGTGTTTGGCTGCGATGCCTTTATGCTTCATTGGGTTCACAGTTCTCATAAATTTGAAAGAAAAAGTAAAAAGTTGATTATGGTAGGATATTCTCCTGGCGGATATAAGTTGCTGGACGTGAGCAAACCTAAGCCTGACATTCTCATTTCTAGAGATGTAGAGTTTAATGAAAATTCAATTATTAAATCTAAATATAATGAAAGAGATCCGATTTTGACAGAAGTAGATGGTTCGAATGTTGATTTGATTGAAGTTGATGGCAATGTGGGCAATAACATTGTTATAAATGATGTACACTTTGATGATGTAGTTAATTCGTGCTTTTTTACAGCTAGCGCTATCGAAAGTGATTGTCCACAGACGTTTGAGGAGGCGAATTGTTCTCCTGAATCTAAAAGTTGGAAAGAGGCAATTAAAAATGAAGTTGATGCTCTTACTTCGAACTGCACCTGGAAGGTGGTCAAACATCCGTTTAATGAACCGACAATCACTTGCAGATGGCTTTTTACAAAGAAAGTTGATTCTGTTGGCAACATGTTGTATAAAGCCCGACTTGTAGCTAGGGGCTGCCAACAAAAAGAAGGTTTTAACTTTACTGAGATATATGCTCCAGTTGCCAAGCTATCAACTGTTCGAACTCTACTTGCTCTGTCCAATCAATTAAGTTTCTATATTCATCAGATTGATATTTGTAGTGCCTTTCTGAATGGTAGATTGTCAGAAAAAGTTTATTTAGAAATTCCAGAAGGCATTGAACCAAATTCTGATTGTAATGATGTTTTGTTGTTAAATCGTTCTATATACGGGCTTAAACAGTCGCCCAAGGTGTGGAACACTATGTTTCACCAATTTTTAACGGAATTAAAATTTAAACCAGGTAAAGCTGATGAGTGTCTTTATGTATATCGTCAAGGCGAATCAATAGTTTATTTGTTAATGTATGTCGACGATATAATCATCAGTTCTAATGATTTAAAACTTATTCAATATTTTAAAAATAAAATTAGTAAAAAATTTAAAAGTAAAGACCTGGGAGAAATAAATAAATATTTGGGACTTAACGTAAAATATAATCGAGAGTGTGGAATAATTAAAATTAATCAAAAATCACTTATTGAGTCTGTTTCAAAAAGATTTAAAGTAGAAAATTGTACTCCAACATACACTCCAATTGAACCTAAACTGCAATTAACTAGAGACATTAATAGTCTAGATCAAAAATTAAATAATAAATATCAGCAGTTATTAGGTTGTCTCATGTATATCATGTTAGGCTCACGTCCAGACATCTGCTATGCCATATCGTACTTTAGTCAATTTGCTAGTGCTGCCACATTAGAACATTATAAATATCTTAGCCGTGTACTTAAATATCTTATCACAACCAAAGATCTTGAGTTGACTTACACTCGAAGATCAAATAATAATTTTATTTTAGAAATGTATTCTGATGCCGATTGGGCAAACTGCGTCTCGACTCGAAGGTCCATTTCTGGCACTTGTGTTAAAGTTTTTGGTTCTGTTGTATCATGGTCCAGTCGAAAACAACCCACAGTTGCTCTTTCTAGCACTGAAAGTGAGTTGATCGCCTTATGCGATACTACGACTGAAGGACTTTGGTTTTGCAACCTTTTAACTGACTTTGGGATTACTCATAATAATAAGTGCGCTATATTTGAAGACAACCAGAGTTGCCTAGGTTTAATTAAGTCAGCTAGATGGAACTCTAAACGTTCCAAGCATATTGACACTAAATATAGATTTATTTGTGATTATGTTGACACTGTATTTAAATATTTATATACTTCGACTAAACACCAGTTAGGTGACATTTTCACGAAGGGTCTTGTTCGACCAGTATTTAATAAATTTGTTGAAGACTTAAACCTAGAATGACTATAATAATTGTGCGTTTGTAATTTTTTTTTTGTACTATGATGTATCCCATATAATATTGAAGCTTTTAACTAGTCAATGCTGTAATAATGTTTTTAACTCATATATAATTTTTAACTGACAGTGATGATCACCAATATTTAATAAGTTTTAATCATGTTTTTATTTATACACTCTGACTTACATATTATGTGAAAATTTTTGTGTGTATACATTCTTTTGTTTTTGCTCAGTCAGATTTGAGGAGGCGTGTGAGAAAAATGATAACCTCCAAATCGTGACTGATATTATTTGACTGTGATTTGTAACAATCTGTGATATTGTAAGCTGTTTATTCTGTGTTTATCTATATGAAACTGTCACTCTCTCAACAACCAGCCATTGAGCTGACATATGTGTAATAAATTCGTTTTACACTGAAATTTAAATCTTGTGTTTTTACTCAAATTCGGTTGTGATATTACATTCATCTTTTCATATGGCGTTTAATAATTCGTTCGGTCATGAAGTTCGTCATCGTTTGATTCAGTAATTCTCACAACTACATTGTCAGCATTAGATTGAAACTGGCCAAAGTAACTTACTGTGTAACATATGTCGGGTCTAGTACCTAACATGACATACATTAGGCAACCGAGTAACTCTTTATATTTTGTAATTAAACTTTCTGATTTTACCTCATTTTTGTCTATTTTTAAGTATAATTTTTCTTCTATAGAGGTATATACTGGGTTACAATCTTTTACTTTAAACTTTTCTATTATTTTATCTATTAACTGCTTTTGATGTAATTTTAGTACTTTATTTTCTTTATTGTAATTTATTTGTAACCCTAAATAGGATTTTACAAGGCCCAAATCGTGGATCTTAAAGGTGGTGTTTAATTGTCTTTTCAATTCATTCTCCACAAATTAGCATATCATCGACGTAAACCAAAATGTACACCAAACCTTTTTCATTTTTCTTATAGTAGAGGCACTCATCATGCTTACTATTTTTATATCCTAAGGAGAAGACGAAATTTCTCCATTTCCCGTACCAAGCCTTAGGGGCTTGCTTGAGACCATATAACGATTTATTCAATTTTAAAACTTTATTTTTATGACTTACTTTACTATAAATACCATCTGGGATCTCCAGATATACATCATCATGGTGTATCCCATTCAAAAATGCATTCTTTATATCTATTTGTGAAATATTATACCCTCTCTGATTACAAATAACTAGTAGAGTTCTCAACGTACTCATTTTTGCCACTGGAGCTTACAACTCCTTAAAATCAAAACTTTTGTTGACTTCGAATCCTTGAGCGACTAATCTGGCTTTATATAATTTATTGCCTTGTCCATCTTCTTTAATTTTGAATAGCCAACGTGATGAAATAGGCTTCGTATTAATGGAACAGTCAACTAAGTCCCAAGTGTTGTTTGCGTGAAGTGCATCCAACTCTATGGAAATAGCGATCTCCCACTCTTGTTTATCTGACGATAACTTGGCCTCTTCAAAATTAGAAGGAAACTCATTAAATATATTGTAAGCATAATGACACATGTCATCCACTTCAGGTTCATCTATTACTATATATTCTCTATGTCATCTAGACTTATGTTACTAGGCATTTTTACATTAACATTTGAGTTTCAAATTACATTACCAGAGGTACTTGACGAAGAGATGTTTTCCCTATTTCCAACATTACTATTAACAAATCTATTTTCATCAAAAGTTACGTCTCTTGCAATTATTACTTCATCGTTGCTGGTATTTAGCAAATGATAACCTTCTGAGTTGTAGCCAACAAACACCAGAGATATACTTTTACTTTGAAATTTATCTTTCCTTTTCTCTTTTGGGATTAAGGCATATCCACAACAACCAAATACTTTTACATTACTTAAATTAATATCTTTACCATACCATATTTTTGCTGGTTACTCATTTCGATAGTTGACAGTTCTATTATATAAATACGTGGCACACAGCACAGCTTCAGACCAATACTTGATTTCTAAACCTGAATGTATCAACATAGTACGCGCTTTCTCAATCAACGTTTGATTTAATCACTCAGCACATCCGTTTATCTGAGGACAGAATGGTACAGTGTTTCCAATCACAATACCTAATAATCTACATTGGGTTCTAAAACGAGCATTAATATATTCAGAACCATTATAACATTAAATTTCGCTGATTTGCCGGCCAAAAATGTTCTTAACACGAACTTTCAAAATCCAAAACCTCTAATAAACTTGATCCTTTGATTCATGTACGTAAACAGTAGAAAATGAAGTAAAATCATCTAAAAATATTAACAAATATCTTTTATTATTATATGCTGTTGTCTGCATTGGCCCACAAACGTCTGTGTGAACAAGTTCTAGAGGACGAGTGGACTTCCTATCAACAGAACAATGAGGAAGCTTCGATTGCTTACCCTGAACACAACTTCTACAAAATTCAACATTATTATAATCAAAGTTATTAATTAATTGGAAGTGAGACACACCTTTTATAGTATCAAAATTGGGATGTCTCAACCTGGCATACCACAAATTTACATTTTCATCGGACAAAGTTACCAAACTTTTCAAATTTTTATTAGGATTAAGATAAAAATTAACATTATACAATTCGTTGTCCGTTGATTTACCATAGTTTACTAGCTGGCCATCATGTTCACGAATCAAATAAACATTGCCTTTACAGTTGAAATTAACTTTTATACCTGATTGACACAGCTTTTTGATTGATAAGAGGTTAGTTGGGAATTCCTTTGAAAAGAAAACATTATTAATCACGCATCTAATTCCCATACTTGACCAACAAATAATTGTTCCAACTTTAGTTGTGTATACATAACTGTCCTGCTTAAATACTTTAATTCTAATAGGATTTTTCAGGTAATATATTTTGTAAATAAATGATCGTCATTCAAATTATGATTTGTCTCACCAGAATCCAATTTAAATTCGATATTTCCACTCGTTTCCGCAAGCAGGATTCATTTTCCTTCGATTTATTATTCGTAGAGTGATCGATGTTTGTATTTTGCGATAAATTTGCCTTCGGGTTCCAACAAAATCTCGCAACATGACCAAATTTTTGATAGTTAAAGCATTTAATTTTATTCGACGTATTATTATACATACTATTTTGCGTATTATTAAACGTAGAGGAGCTACTGATGTTTTTAGCGTGACAATTACGACAAATATGCCTGATTTTCCCGCATCTAAAACATTTAATTATTCTCGACATATTTTTATTATCGATATTACCACGATCAGATCAACTGGCAACTAACACAGATTTGCATTCTACTTTAACGGTGGCGGATGAAATCCATTTTTGTTTCGCGAATTCATTTAACAATTTTACTTTTACCTGCTCTAAATCTGGATTGAATTTGTTTTTGAGAATCGATGCTACAACATTGTAGGTTGGTGGCTAAGACATTAGAAGCTGCTCTACGATGACCTTTTGCGTGAGAAATACGTCCGCAGCTTTTAATTTAACAACCAATTCTTCAAAATGGCGAAGATGCTCCTCCATGTTCCCATTATCTTTCAAATGCAAATCCATCCACTGCCTTTTCAGCATCATTCTGCTTGCCATTCTGGATTTCAAATACACTCGATCAAGCTTCTCAATGATCTCAAAAGGTTCCACTGCATCTTGTGCATCTAACAAATGGGAGTCTGCTAAAAAACAAACAATCATAGCACTATACTTATCTGCTTTTCTTCTGTAGTCCTTTCCAACTTCATGAGCCATTTCACGTCTGAGTAATTGAGCAAAGTCTTCGCCACAAATTGTCATGAACAAACAAAATCGCCATCTATCATAATTGTGCCCATTAAATCGGCCAACACCACTGCTACATTCTAGCGCATCCAGCTTCTGAAAAAAATTCTAGGACTCTTCCATATTTCAGAAGAGCTTCACAATGGAACACCAAAAATTAAAACGAACATGAAAAACAGAGGCATGCTCAAACAAAAGATAACCAGCTTTGCACAAACATGAAAAGTTCTCTTTGAAGCATTTGCTAAGAGGAGAACACAAATTAATAAAAAAAAAATGTAAATAAATATTAGAACAAATACATTTTACCCGAACATATGACTGGGCCCATAACCTATTGGTTATGTTGAGTTGAAATGCAGTAGAATCGAGGTAAAACACAAGAAAAAAGAGAAGTTTACTTAGACCAATCTTTATTAGGTCCGTCCATGATGGACTTGAAATTCGAACAACAAGAATAAACCATCATCACTGATTATCACATAAAAAGAGCTGTAAATAATGAGGTTCTGAGAACTGAGAACCAAACACAAAGAGAACAGATTCTACCCTTGGAGATGGGCAAGTTTGATCAAATCAACACTTGAAGAACTTTTAGCTTTTCATTGGACACGCCAAATTAAATAGGAGACTCTAAGGAATAAAATAAGACCAAGAACAATAATTTTGAACACTTAAAAGCAGAGATACTAAAAAACAGATTTTTTTTCCATTTTAACTGTTTTTACTTATATTGGTTGATGATAGCTCTGTTTGATAGGACTACACCAACTTACACCAGGAGGGTGATACCACAAATGTAGGAATGTTATATGACTTTGCACCAAGTTTCACTTGAATATTTGTGGAATGTCCCTACCAATGTAGGTTGGTGAAGTTAGTGTAATCCTATCAAATAGAGCTATTTTTTTGTCCATATAGTTGAACTCTTTTTCCAAAGCACCACCTGTACTTTGACATCAAAAGTAAAATCCAACATTAATTTTGTCAAAAAATCTATTAGTGCAAATTACTACGTTAACTAAAGCCCAACAAATACAAGTCCAGCAATATGCCATTTTGTATCCAACATTCATTGATATTTACGTTAATTTTGAGAAATTTTATATTTTCTAATTTGTGGAAGTTCAGAGTGCATGCTAGCATGCTGCAGGTTGTGGGTTCAAATCCAGAATTGCACTTTTGAATTTACTTTATTTATTTATTTCAATTTTTTCTATCACTTTTCAATTATGTGGTGAAATTGGTGCATTCCAAGCTCACCCATTTCTTCCTTTTTTTAAAATAATACAAAAGAAATTGAAAATTTTACTTCAAAATTCATTCAAAAATATGAACACTGATAATGCATTAACACAAGTTGAAAATTTCAGCTAATGAGAGTGGCGTATTTATTAATATTACATTTATAGGGTAAAGAATCTAAATACCCTCGCCCAACAAACTAAAGGGCTAAAGAAACAAGCTCCTCACCATACACAATTTTATGGGATTAAACCAGTGATGGGCAAAAGATCAGATCAAAGATCATTAGAACATTAGATTGCGTAAAATATCACAATCTTAGATCGTTAGATCGATATTTTTCAAATAATCTAAGATCACTATCTAGATTGCACTTTTCAAGTGGATAGATCGCGTAAAAGATCGCAAATGGAAATAACAAAAATAAACCCAAAAGGCCAAAACTGTTGAATCTATCTAGTATATTTCTTATGAATCGAATTCACATTGTGGGTTGCCTTCACAAATGAGCAAACCTTCTGTCTGTATAATGATCATTCGCAACCTTTGATATATATCGAATTGTCAAGTTGATATTTT
The DNA here is from genome assembly GCA_011428145.1 of Ericerus pela. Classification (NCBI taxonomy): domain Eukaryota; kingdom Metazoa; phylum Arthropoda; class Insecta; order Hemiptera; family Coccidae; genus Ericerus; species Ericerus pela. The sequence continues at coordinate 803,734 of WOFM01000243.1, forward strand.
TAAAATATAACTGCATTTTAAGCAGCTCAGCGCCTGTAGAAAAAATTTTCTCTACCAGTAACTATATGCATGCATCGAGATGTAATCGGTTTAGCGACAAAGTTTTCAAATCCATGTTTTTATTGCATGGTAATCGACAACTGATGTAATTGTGTGTGTTGCAAATTTGTAAAATAAATTGTAATTGTAATTACTAATTGTAATATAATTTATTTCTGTTTAGGGCATTATGTTCTTTCTAGATTCTGATTCTGTGTTTATTTCAATTTCATCTCAATCTCACCGCCAAGTTCAGAGTCTGACTAACTTCTATCGACGTTCTAGTAAATATTGAAAAAAATGGCCAACAATCATTTAGGTGATCTAGATCATGACAAAATTGCGATCTTTTAAATTGATCTAGATTGCAGCCAGTGATCTTTTGCCCAACACTGGATTAAACTATGCAATTAAAGTTATCAAATTTGATTGTATGAGAACCATTGCTTGTAGAAACTAGAAAGCTGAAATTTTGATGAAACATTAACATATGTTTGCCAAAAATTCTGTGAGAATTTTACTGAAATTGTATTATTTGGTTCTTGAGATAAAGCTGAAATTCTTAAAAAGTTATGTGAATTAATTTTTGAATACAAAATGGGGTATTGCAGTACTTATATCTATTGGGCTCTACCTTAACCACGATGCCACGAGTATAGTGAGATCAATTGTAATAAGAACGTGGTTGTACTCACGTTTGTCGCCATTAGTCGAATGACGTTTGTTATTACTCGTAACAAACTTTTTGTCTTGTCTGTGTGTGTGTAAATTGGTAACTTTTCTGATAAGTCTGTTCTACTGATGTCATTGATGTAGTCTATGATGTTAGTGAGATAACGATATTGTTGTACATTATCGTTATCGAATCGTGTAAAACTCCGTTGTTCACGATACTTAGAGGGGGGGAGTCCAAGTCTTTCCCAGTCTACCTTCTGTGTATAAGTCATTATGGGATTTTGGTTTGTTAATGTAAAGTATTGTTTGTATCTTTCATCTGTTATAATTGTATGTCTGTTGTATATTTATTGAATTGTCTGATTTTGGAAATTTTTTGGTGCGTTTGTTAATATAATATGAAATAAAGAGATATTTACAAAATATGAGATTATTTATTGTATGTTAGGAACGATAATGTTTAACAATTAATATATATGTTTGTACAATGGTATTTAGGAACGTACGTTATCACATTGTTTATCACTTTGTTTTCCTTGATTTAATGTAGGTAATGCTTATCTGCTAATTTATATAATAATGAGATCTGCCTTCTTTTGTTCTTGAAGGTCTAGTATCATAGGTTCGTTTCTTTGTTTGGCAATTTGTAGGATTTTACTTCCTCATTTTTTGTTGTGTTGTTCGTGTCTGGATACATTTGTGATTCTGAAAGAAAGATTAATAAATATATTAATTTAAGTGTCGTTTGTTTGATAATAAACACGTCAACTGCATCATTTTTCCTTCTGTGAGGATAAGTGATGGTTGGCTAGTGTTTATATCTGTTGGTTTGTGATTTGTCACATGCTTCTCCAATCTTTGTATTGGTTTCACAGTGGGTCCTCTAGTTGCAAACTTGGTCTGAGTTGTTTTTTAATGTTTACCCAGAGTAGAACTCCTAAAGACTGTCTAGATTACAAATTATTTATGATAATTCGTAAAAGTTATGTTTTTTGTGCTACTATTTTTGTGTGTTTGTGTTGTAAGGCGTCTGAGGAGTTTAATTCTTGTGGTGCTAGATATTTGAGGGGTCTGGTAGTGAGTGTTCCATTTGGGAACATAATGGAGGCTGATCTTATGATCTGGTCTGATGATTTATGTAATTCTTTAATTACTGCTAATTGTGGTTTGTTGGGTGTTGATACAGCGTCAATGACGTGTACTAAATCTCTGATTTTTGGCGTATTGTTGTTTGTTCGGTAATTGTTTGGTATTGGTTATGGTTGTTTGTCTCTAAGGTATGTGAGATAATTTTGTTTCCATTGTATCCATAAATTTTTTAAGTATATTTGGTCCATTTTCCATATGTGTTGTAAGTGTTTTTCTGTCGATGTGTGGTTGGTGTCTGGTTTGTCGGAGTTTAATACTGTATGTTTGAAATTTGCGTGAAGAAAGTTTGCTGGTGTGAGGTATGAATAAGTTGTTGTTTCTGTTTCTGGGCATAGAGGTCTTTCGTTTATCATTATTTGTAATTGTTTTATGGTGATATTGAATGTATGTATGTATATGGGATGATGAACTACTGTTTTATAATAAGATTGTTTGATGATGCCTATTAGGCGTTTGTAAGTGCCTCCGTACCAAGGGGCTTTGGCTGGTATGAATTTCCAGTCTATTTGGTTTTTGTAAAGGTAATTTTGTACTTTATTATTATTTGTTATGTTGTTCCAGAAGTTTGTTATGTTTGTGTTGATGACTCGAAATTGTGCTGCGTTATATGATAGTATTAATTTTGGTGTTCCTCTGTCTGCGAAAAATGAGTGAAATGCACACCAGATTTCTTCTGTTTGTAAAGATGCAATGGGTATTAAGTGTACTGCTCTTATAGTAAGACATGTAAATATAAGAATCCATCTTTTTGAAGGTGTTATTGATGGTGAGATTTGTTGTGATTGTTTCTTTGTTATTATTTTGTTATATGTATAAAGTGGTCCGAATATGTCAACCCCAGTGTGTGTGAATGGGTGATCGTTTTCATTTAATCTGAATTCTGATATTGTCGAGAAGGGAGGTTGTTTATAAGGTTTGTTTGCGTGTATTTTGCATTTATAGCAATTTTTCTGGATTATTGATGTTACTAGTTTGTTAATAGTTGGTGTGAAGAAGTTTTTTCTAAATTTTGCTACTGTATATCTGGTTCCACTATGATAACCTTTTTCATGGATGTATAGTATTATTAATTTAGTTAAATGTGATTTTGGGGGTAAGAGATATGGGGCGTATGTGTGTGTTTGTAATGTATGTGGTGGTAGGTAATTGTGTAGTCTGGGCATGTTGTTTTCGTCTAATTTTATGTGGAATTTTTTAAATATTGCGTATGAGGGTGGGTTGGTTTGTTGTAGTTGTTGAAAGATGGGTTTGCAATATTTCTTTTGTTCTGCTTTAATAAAGATGGTTAATATTTGAAAGAATTGGTATTCTGTATTGAGATATGTTGTTGTATGTTGTTTATTTTGGGTTGTTCGTCGTAGAAATTGTTTTAATGCTTTTATTGTGATTTGAAAGGTTTTAATTAATTTTTGTAGTGAGGAGAATTTAGTGATGTCTATGTTGAATGGTGTCGAGTTTTTTCCATATATGTAGTTTATAGTTATGTTTGTTTTTGATGGTATAGAATTTTGAATTATTTCTTCGTGGTCTATTATTTCGTCATTGTCTAATTGTATTTGTATTTGCTGTGTTGGGGGTGTGTTATTAATTATTTCTTCATGATCTATATTAGGACCTGTATTGTTTTGAATAGTTATTTCTGTTATTTCTGGCATTTGTTCGTAGTGTGGGATTTTGTATGTTTTAGATGTGTTTGTCTATGTTTGCGTGTGTATGTATGATCGTTTTATGTGTTATTTAATATTGTTTCATTAATGTATGGTTGTGCGTAATCATGTAAAGATTCTGCTATTGTGCAGAATGTTTGTTTGTGTTGTTCTTCTGTTTGTATTTCTGATTTTTCATCTTGTAATATGTGTAAGTCTGTTTGTGGCCAGTCTGTTTTGTCTTGAGTTAACCATTCTAGTCCTGTGAACCATTTTGATTGTAGTAAAGACTCTAAATTTTATCCTCTTGATCCTATGTCTGCGGGGTTTTCTTTGGTTGGTACATATTGGTATGTTATGTTGGGAATTGTCGCTATTTCTTTGATTCTGTTTTGTGTAAAAGGAGGTAAAATTTTTCTCTGTGTTAACCATATGAGTACACATTTGCTGTCTGACCATAAAAATGATTGTTTGTTTTGCGAGATATGTAATGTTTCTTTGAGAAATTTTATTAATCTCGCTCCTAGTAATGCGCCTATTAATTCTATTTTTGGTATGGTGTGTGTTTTTGCTGGTGTTAATCTGCATTTGCCTATTAGAAATCTTAATGTATGTACATTGTTTGTTTTGTATCGTACGTATGCTACGACTGAATATGCTATTGTGGAGGAATCTACAAATATGTGTAGTTCTGCTTGGTCTGCTAAAAATTGTTTTTGAAAAAATTTTCTTGGGAAGCATATTTTGTTACATTTTGTTATGTCTTTTATAATGTTTTCTGCTATTGGGATTAAGGAGGTTGGTAATGGTGTGTCCCATTCTTGTTTATGATCCCATAAGGTTCTTACAAATGCTTTGGATAGTACCATGAGTGGTGCGAACCATCCTAAGGGATCAAATATGACTGAGAAGTTACTGACAAATGTTCTTTTGGTATGTTGATTGGGTATTTTGATTTTGGGTTGTAAGTAAAGCATGTCTTTGTTATAATCCCATTGGATTCCTAGTATTTTGACAGGTGGTTTTTTGGATTGTGTTTTTTGATTGAAAGGATGAATGTAAGGTTTCATCATTTGTTGCCCATTGTGCTAATTCCATGGATATGTCATTAAAAGTTTTTTTTTGATGAGTTGTAGAGTTCTACTGCTTGTTCATGTGTTGGTACTGATGTAATTAAGTTATCTACGTAAAAGTTGTTTGTTAGTATATTATAAAGTTGTGGGTTTGTAGTTTGAAAGTGGTAAAGTAATATTGCAGCTAATAAAAAGGGAGATGCAATAACTCCAAAGGGTACTCTCTTAAATCTGATTATGATAAGGTTGTTATTTTTTAATGGTTTGTTTGGATCTTTTAACCATAAAAATCTGGTGACGTCTCGATCTGATGGGTTAAGTTCTAATTGTAAAAATGTTTTCCTTATGTCTGCTCTTATGCCTATTGGATTTAATCTAAATGTTATGAATAATTTGACTAGATCAGCAAGAAGTTTTAAACCTTTGTGTATACAGTCATTCATAGAATGGTTTGCTTTTTTAGTTTTGGCTGATCTATCGAATACTATTCTGATTGGGTGTGTAAGTTTTGTTGGATCTATTAGTCTGTGATGCACTAAGTAATGTATGTGTTCTGTTGAGTGTTTATTGTTTACATGTTCTATTATGTCATTTTTGAATAATTCTTGAAAGTATGTGTTGTATTTATCGAACAAATCTTGTGAGGTGCGCATATGTGGGATTTGACTTTTAAGTCTGCTAAATGCTAAAGAATAATTGTCTGGTAATGGCGGTGGGTATACTTTCCCTGGCCATCTGGCTTGATATCAGCCATTTACTAATTGTTTGTTTTTATAGAATAGTTCAATCGCTTTTGTTCTTCCTGTTCTGCTGATAAGTCTGATGTTGTTATTCCTATTGTTTCAAGTTTCCATAAGTTTTCTATGTCTAATTCTGATGAGAAACATGTATGTTTGTGTTGAGTTGATTGTTCTGTGTTTATTATTTGTCCAGTTACATGAAATCCAAAGTTTGTTTCTATTAATTGAATGGATGGGGATATGTGGGTGATTGATTTAATAAATTTCCACATGTACTCGTTTCAAATTAGTATGTGTATTTTTGATGTTGTTTTTAGAGTTTGGGCAAAATACAGATCTTTGTATTTGGGATAAGTCTGTTTTATTTCTTTTATGTTTTGGGTGTCTAGTTTGTTTGATATATTTACTACTGTTCTGGCTATAAGGTTTGTAAATTTTTGTTTGGTATGTTCAATTTCAAATGTGACAATGTTTGTGTGAAATGTTTGAGATGTTTGATTTTGTATTCCGGTTAGTTTTAAAGAGTGTGTTCCTATTATAGGTAATTTGAGGGTTTGTATAGCAATGCTTTAAAGTATATATGTTTTAGTACTGCCTGAGTCGAAAAATGCGTTGATTGGGTATGTTTGTAATGTTTGTGGAATACGTATGTTTGTGGAAAATGTGAGGAATTTATTGTTTGTTGATAATATTGTGAATAGGTTTAACTTACTTGGAATTGGAGGTTGTAGTATTGTTTCTTCTGTTTGTTCTGTTGTGGAGATGGTTTGTTCTTCTGGCGTTTCTTTAGTCTCTGTAATAAGATAGCATTTGTTTCTTCAGTTCTGGAGGGGCTGTAAAGAAGTTGGATCATTAATATTGCTTTGTTCTATATTTGTGTCTGTATTTATTTGTTCTTGCTTATGTAATGGGAATTTGGTCTGTAAATCTATAACTCTTTCTAGATATCTGTTTGCCTCTGTTTTTTTCATCGGGTACGTGATTCTGGGACAAAGTGCTGAGTGGTGTGCGTTTGTTTACTGACATTAGAACCATCTGCATCGTCGTTGTTTTTGGTTACAGCGGTCTGCCATTGCCAATACTCCGCATTTTGGGCATAGGTTGAATTGTCTGAAATATGAGCATCTGCTTTCGAGTGTATTGTAGTGGCTGTTACAGCAAAGGTAACTCCAATGAGGACCTTTGCAAAACATACATCTCTGCTTCATTGGTATGACTGGGAATCTGTATAGTTGCTCTGGGATGTTGCTGTCTGGGTCTGTTTTAGAGTGATAAGCTGGAACAAAGAAATCATCTATATCATTATCTATGTAATGTTCTGGCGAAGGTTTACCTTGGTCGATGGTTGAGTGGAAGTTAGGGCTGCTTTTAAGCTGTGGTAAATTTTCTGTTGTATTTTTGTTGTTGCTAGTAGGTCTGTTATACTGTGATCTGTTGCATTGTCGTCTATTAAAATTGTTGTTTGATCTATCTCTGTAATATGTGTTGTTTTGCTGTTGTGTTTCTTGAGTTTTGTATGTTTCTTTCGTTATATCAGGTTTTTCCGTTAAGTCTCGTGTTTTGATTTCTTGATAGACAGCTTCTAGGACAGCCCTTGAGTTTGGTTTAGAAATGTCTATTCTGTTGGAGTATGAATTTCTTGGAAAGATACGTAATAATGTTGGAAATGTAAGATCATCTGTTAGTTCTGGTACAAAATCATGTATAGTGTCTAGTAACATGCATGTTTTATCATATGCATTGTGTAAACCTTCTTTTGTATTCTGTGCTAAAGGTATGTTATTTAGGGTTTGCCATAATTCCGATCGTAGTCTGGATTCGTCGCCAAATTTGTCGTGTAAATATTGTAGTCTTCTGAAATATCCCTGTTTGTTGTGACCTAGGGTCGTTAGTCTTTGTTTGATGGTGTCTGGCATGGCATCTTCTAAAATTTTGCATTTTTGTGGAGTTATGATGTCTTCTCTTACTTGTATGTATTTCATGAATGACGTTATAAAGTCTGGGTATGAGATGCGTTTGCCGTTAAATTTTGGTAATTTGTATTTTGATGTTTTGAGAAAACAAGATTGTGTTAAGGTGTTTGATTCTGTAGGTATTTCCCATACCTTCGGTATGTATTGTATGTTCTTTTGTTTTATTATATTTTGTTCATCATTTTGTTGTTCTAGTTTATTTTCATCTTGTGTTGTTTTTTCTGTTGGTTGGTTTAAAAGAGTGTTTGTGGGTTGTTTGGTTTGAATTTGTATGTGTGTGTTTGTTATTCTGTTACGTCTTTGGGTTATCGTGTTTATGGCAGTGTTAGTGTTTTTTCTGGTTGGTGTTAAGTCAAGAGGTGTTATTTGATCTGTTGTGTTATTTCTTTTTAATTTTTTAGTTTCGATGTTTGGTGTTTGTGGTGTCTGATCATCCTTGTATGTCCATTTGGATAATCTTTTCCTTTTAGGAGTTTGTTCAAGGGTTAATGTGGGTATATCTAAATTATTACCTGGAGGTGTAGTGGGTCTGTGTCTCTCTTCCAAGCCTTATCTGTAATGTCCAGTAGAGCGGGAACTCATCATTTCCTCGCTCGATGCTCTGGATATTGTTCTCTGTCTTGAACTCGGAGAGTTTGATATGTTTGTATCACAATATATTTCTGGTGGTTGTCTGGATTGTATCTATTGTTGGGTGGTCTGTTGTTGTAATTGCTGAGCTATTTGTAATTCTTCAAATTCGTTGTTTATTTTTGTTATTTGTATGGTAAGTTCTTCTTTTATGTCATAAATTTTTTGGTAAAATTGTGTATCTGTGTCCCTCGGTAAGTTATCTAAGTCTGTTAGTTGGAATTGTAGTAAGCTTAAGAAGATTCGTACGTCTGATGGTTGGTATAGAGCGACGTTATAGTTTCTGGCTTGTTGGATTTTGTTCTCTGCTCTTGCCATAGAGATCTCGATGAATGTTCTTTGTGGGCTTTTGTATGTTTGTTGCATGGTTGGTACATTAGGTGTGTAGAATGTTTGTCGTGGTTGTTGTGTTTGAATGATGTTTGGGATAGGTAGTATTCCCTGAGTTATTGGTTGTCTGTTGGTAGCTGTTAGTAAAGCTATTGTTGTTAGTCTTATCTTGAGGTTTGTAAGTTGTCCGTTGCTGTTATTGTAGAGTATGTTGGTTGAATGTGATCATATGTGTGGCTGTTGTCGGTAAGGTTATCGTAATTGTTTTTGGTAAAATAAGATTTTTTGTTTCTTTGCTCGTGCTTGGTATGTTTGATGTGTTGGTAGTAGTATGTTGTGTAGAGGTTTGTTGGTCTGCGATATACCTTGTCAGTGGCGATGGATGTTGGCGAGGTTGATCTGATAAAAGTAGCGGAGATGGGTGTGTGGTTTTTGTTGAATCTGTTGCTTCGACTTGTGTGTTTGTCCCTTCTGCTGTTTTTAGCTTTTTCTTTCCCATTTTGAGATCTGCGAAACAACCATTGAGTTAGATATCAGAATATAATAATGTTGCACACGTGGACGTTTAACTGGTGTTTATATTTTTTTTTTACATTTGTTCTCACTTGTCTATATAAAGATATGTTGACTATGTTTCTATGTATAATAAATGTTGATAAGTTTATGTATTTATGTTACTTACATCTGTTGTATTCCGATAAGTATGTTGCTGATATGCGTTTGTGGTTTTTTTGTTTGACACTTATTTTTTGTTTGGATTACACTTTTCTGACACAAATAATATTCACAAAGTACAAAATTAAAAATAACACTTAAAATAACTGCGAGGATCTTGACTTGCTGTGCTACCATATAGTGAGATCAATTATAATAAGAACGTGGTTGTACTCATGTTCGTCACCATTAGCCAAATGATGTTGTTTGTTATTACTCGTAATAAACTTTTTGTCTTGTCTGTGTGTGTGTAAATTGGTAACGTTTCTGATAGGTCTGTTCTACTGACATCATTGATGTAGTCTGTGACATCAGTGAGATAACAATATTATTGTACATTATCGTTATCGAATTGTGTACGACTCCTTCGTTCACGATAACGAGGTCTGACTGGGAGTTATAGGATAGTTTGCACTTGTATGTTCCCAATCAAGGAGAAAATTGTGATAATATATTTGGGTCTAAAAAATTTGTTGTTACTATTATTTCCATTTTTGTTTCAGTGTTTCATTTTGAATGTTTCAATGTTTCACTTTAAATTTTTTTGTGTTTATGGCCAAAATTGAATACTCAGTGTTAGGGCTTGTAACCATAACCATAACCAGAGCAATAACGACTAAAAACACAAACAAATTGAAAAAACTGATTTAGGAACCAATAACCAAAATAAAATAATTTCACCTTACCCATAATTAATAACCAATTCCAATAAAATGTTGAAACCATTAACCAAAACAGTAAACAGAGAGAATTGGTTTAGATTGATTATTTTTTTCAAAAATGACCAATTATTTCCTAGAAAATTATTAATTATAGATAATTTGATTTGGAGAAAATCTTTTTTGTCTATTTTAACCCGAATTTTGTCACAACCAATAAGCAGTAACCACAACCAATAACCAGAAAAGTTGTTTTGGTTAACCAGTACAATAACCAGTAACTAAATAATTACATTTTTAACCATTAATCAATAACCAGTAACAAATATAGATTTTTGTTGGTTCCCAGTAACCCATATCACCAATAATGTTTTGGTTACAATGCCTACTTCGTGTGAACCTTGACTTTCATGATAAGTGTTTTGAATCCTTGAAATTTGAAGAAGTATCCATACTGCGAGTCATTTTAGGATATCCCTATATTAGTAAGAATATCCTAATTTTGTTATGGCAGTGTGTGTATATCTATGTAACTTCCTCACAAATCCCTACATCTTGTGATTACAGTTCAACTATACGATGTCTCGAATAATCATTTATAGTCTATGAATTTTTCTTAGCCAATTTCAAAATGTATTTCACGTCATCCAGTTCTAATCAGTCGATAGACTAGTTTTATTATTGTTGTGAATTTTCATTCATTATCTTGCTCGTGTGGTGAAGACATGAATTGTCTCTGTAACGATTTTGTGAATTTAAAAATTTAATGTTTTCTGTAATGAAACGACCATTATAGTTTTATTTAACGTCTTAATTGTGAGTAGTATGAAAATGTCTTTTATCGTATGTCAGGTTCAGGGCCACGCCCTAAAAAACGCCCATTTTCCATATATCACCGGTCAATTTTGAGGAAATGCCTATATTTGACCATATTAGGCCTACTTGGACCGTATTTCAGGTCTGAACCTGACATACACTCTTAGAATACCATTGTCGTATTTTTCTATTGTTGACCACTACTTCTGTGTTATATTGCTATTGTTCTAGTCCCGACATACACTCTAGGAAGGCCATTGTTTGAGTTGGCTATTGTTTTTTGTGTCCTTCACCATTGTCTTTTTCATCTATTGTATTATGCTCGAATATTGACCAAGTTATATTGTATACGAGCACAAAATTGCTCTCTCTCTCTCTCTCTCTCTCTCTCTCTCGATATATTTCAAAATTTTTCTAAGTCCAGAATTATATATTCTTCCCCCCCTCTTCATCTCTTCATGTGATGTTTTATTTTGAAATTTTTACAAATCCAGATATCTGTGACGTCAGAAATACTTTTGAAAATTTTACAAGTCCAGAAATATATATCCCCCCCTCTCCCCTTTCCATTGGATGTTGGTTACCTATATATTAGCGCTATCTATCGGATACCTTCGGTATCTGATAATTATTATTTATTTATTAAAGTTTTTACTAAATTTTCTGCTGCTGCTGGGATTTGAACCAGCGACATCCAGGTAGCCAAAACCGTGACGTAGACAACTGAGCTATGAGAGAGATTATAAAGAATAGCAAATGAGAAGTGGTTATAAAGTGAAAGTGGTTAATGTAGTATAATTGTATCTCTTTGTTTTTTGATGAGTATGATGAAGTATAGTATGATCGCTGGAGTAAGTAATTAATTGTTATGGAGGATACAGTGTCGAAAGTGCGAAGAGGAAGGGAGATGAAGTTGTAGTATAAAAGACATGGAAAAAGAGTAATAAAATGTACGTATAAATAATGTGTTGTTGAAGTAAGTTTATTGTTATTTTTAGTTTAAATGAAAATGACCAAGTTGGTTACATATTTAGAAGACCTTCGAAGGTCGTGTGAAAATGTTGCACATAAAATTCGCAAAAATGAGTATATTTTTTAGCCCCAAATTTGTCTATGTTATTAATGAAGATGGAAACATTACAATTGGGACAATTAGCCTGTATGGAATTGTTACACAAATTTGTTGAACTTGAATTATTTTTAAAACGGAATGAAGTAGCCGCCAGTAAACACGAAGAAATGGAAAAAACTAATGAAGAAGAAGAAGAAGAAGAAGCATTGGAAGAAGGATACGATACTGTTGATAAATGTTAGCGAAGTGTAAGAGAAGGAAGAAAGTTATGTAAAAATGGTTGTAATATAATGGAATAAAAGAAATGGTTTCACAAAATAAAGTTTATTATTATTGTTTATGTATATAGTTTATATCAAGCCATCGAAGAGTAAGTTAAATTAAAAGATTCGTAATACTTCTTCACTTAGCGGTTGATATGTGAACAATTTTTCATAAACAAGTAACGCATATGCAGTTGTGTTTTTCAGGATACTCTTATTCATTTTAGCCATAATTTTTAAATCGGAAACTCCAGCTTTTAGCGATGTGTTGCGATACTGTAGGTTTATAACGAAGAAAGCCCAAATAGATTTATAATCATCTTTCGAATAATGTGGATTTGGAAACCATGTGAGGTGTTGACTGCGATTATATGAAGCTTCAAATTGAGAAAATTCCTCGTAAAAGTAGGAATAATCATTAGCATCGAAGTTTGCATTATACGAATCATACGAGTAATACTGGGCATCGAGATAGGCTTTAATATCACGCACTTGACAATGTTCGTAGTTACCCATGGAATGTGTAATACCATTTTTACGACCAGTTTGAAAGGCAATGACGACATATAAAAGTCTATCAGCATTATTAACCATTTTTAAACTCCAATTGAAATCTGTAGTTTCCGAAACTGAAGGATTTTCATATAGGTCCCATGCTTGGAAAGGTAGCAATAAAGCTGTATCATTTTTTAAAGAGTTCAAGTACCAAACACGTATTTGATCATTAACTTTAATATACGGTATACACCAAGAGATGGACGTTAATGTTACGGTTGGTTCAGGTTTACCCATATCCAAGGGGGGGATAGATGTATGTCGTACAAAAATATTTTTATCGTGCTTTGCTTGTTTCAAAACGAGTTCATGTCGAGCGTTTAAAATTGGTTTTTTATAGTCGGCAAAAAAGCCAAAAATCAGGTTTAATAGCATAAGAAAACGAATTTTATCATTAGCTGTGGATGTGCTGTAAGGCTGAACAGTATTTATACCTTGTTTGTAGCCGTGATTATCGTAATAAACATTATTATGAGAATTATGGAGTAATACAGCTTTCATTGTTGAAGTTATACCGACATTATTAATATGCTCAATTTCTTGACCATTTAACATATAAGAAGCATCAGTAAACAGATGTGATAATCCATTATAATCAATTGAATAATATTCAGTATTGAAATTATTCAGTTTTAATTCCATAAAAAGCCCCGAATCGGAGGGAAAAGTGTAAACGTTATGTTGATCAATGCCTATTCTAATTTCATCACTGTTTGCAAGTCCGCTTGATGTGTAAGGATAATGATGGAAAAAAGTAACATTTGTAATACCATCGTCGATGTTTATTTTTTCTAAAATATCTAAACTACGTACATTATTAGTGAGAGTCATAATTAAACGAGTACTTGCAATCTAAGATTTTGCAAAAAGGCTTTATCTTTCGGTGTTAATTTCACCGAAGTCCGCGGTTGTTTAATACTTTTTTGTTTACATTTAGTCTTTTTATATACATTGGAAGACGTATTATTTTTTCCTTGAATTGCGGATAAATTACATCCGTAACCAATACGAGTGATAGGTTGAAATGAAGTATTTAGTAAGAACGGCATTATTACAAATAGTAGTTGTTAGAATTCATTTATTTTCAGATTTTAAGTGTAGTAAAAGCGTAATATCATCTCCTAAGAAATCGATAGGATTATCATTTTGATCGGTAATGAGAATTTCAATAGATGATATGTCTTGTTCTGTGACTGGTAGATAAATAATATTTTTCGGCGCCTCTACAATTTTAAAACCAATTGGCACATTTATCGCAATACTGTACAGTAAGTGCGATGGAATACCATTTATATAGGAATCGGATACAATATTACAAAGAACATTGAGACAATGAATGGTAGTGGTTCACAACCTTCTAAAAGATTACCCTGTGTAGTTACTGGAAGATGATCTTCGGAAAAACATAGAACTGGTCCGAGAGAATTTTCTTTTGGAAAATGAAAAGAGAAGGTTGATGAAATTAATTGGAATTTTTGTCGCTGTTTATCATATTCGAAGACGATTGCATCAACTGCGGAAAGAAGTTGTGTTTGTGCATCGTCATAGTTGAAGTGGTCAAGAAGCATCGAACGTATACTGTTCTTGAATTGTATAGCTCAGTCCTCAAACTCGTAGGAGCCATTAGGGATATGACATACCAAAAATGGAACACCAGTGTTTGGAATAGAAAATTCAAACGTATTATTTTTTTCCGTTATGTTATTCACACTATTATAACCGATGAAGTAAAATAGTCCTAGGCTATGGTTTTGAGTTCTATCCAATTGAAGAGGTGGAAAAATATTGCAAACTAAAGGGTTATGATTATGAGATAAATTAAATAAGTAACTCATGTTGATAGTAGCGAAATTATATATTTGTTTGTTTGTGTGCGCTTGTAAAGAATGTATATACTGTTTATAAATGAGACGTATTTATAACAAATTCTAAACAGAGTTGTCCACAAATTTTGAAGAAATGGTTTTGAAAATTAGTAGTATTATATAAAATAGTAGTTCCATCGAGATAATGTAAAAGCTCTTTAGGAGGAGGTAAGTCTCCATAGCTATCAAAATAAATACACATATTATTTAGTTTACAAAAGGCAACCCAATGTGTACCGGGGTTTTCAATATTATCTAAATTAATAACCATACTCTCTTTTGGAAACGGATGTTTTGGTAACATTTCTCTATTAAAAACACCACGAATTCTAAATTAATAACCATACTCTCTTTTGGAAACGGACGTTTTGGTAACGTTTCTCTATTAAAAACACCACGAAAATTAGAGATGTTATATAGTAAAGCAAAGTTGTCAATTTCATAATCAAATAACCCGTGTTTGATTGGAAATCCGAAGTTGCGTAAACGTTCAGTAGTAGTATTCATAATTATTTAGAGATGTACTCGTAAGCCGAGTCCAGATTTATATCTTTTTATACTCATACCTTTTTTACCTAATGGAACGGGATAACCATATGGATTGAGGTATAAACCAGAACCATTATTTGAGTTTCCAGATAAATTTTTTCACGCATTATTAACCGCTGAAACGGCTTCTGCTACAGTTTTTACAGTGGCCCCTATAGTACCGAGTGTACCTAGTGCAGCCATTATTGGTAATAATGGTAAGAAGCCACCTTGTTTAGGTAAAGGAATTACTCTTTTTAGACCCACAATCGGACCAGGGTTGTCTTTTCTATAATTTTGTAAAGTATTTATGGTGCGAACGATATTTGTTGTCAAAGGTAATGATCGATTAACAGCTGAACGACCTTTTGAAAGTAACGTAGAAAAGTGTATCGAAGGGTTACGTTTGATTGTTGAACGTTTTGTCTTTTGAAGCACTTTTCCAAAGCCTAATTTCCATTTTGTTTTCATTATATTTGTTGTAGCCCAGGCAGGTATTCGTTCAAAATAAGATGCTTTCGGATTTAAAACTATATTCCACGCTTTATTTTCTAAAATTTGATCTGCTTTATGTCGTGTTTGAAGGTCAGAATAGTTTGAATACGTAATATTGTGTTCTTTAGCTGCAGCGTCTAGTTTATTTATTGGAAGTTGATGCAGTCGTTTTTTCAAATTTGTTTCTGGTCCTAAAAAACGGTAACCTGGTACATGCATTTCGATCGGTAGATTATTAATTAGCGAATTAACTAAACCTGTTCCGAAGTGGCTATTTAACGAAGTTGCATACATTGACTTGAGTAATTACGTAATTGTAATGAAATAAATGAAATAACGAAGGTCTTTATATAGTGAAAATATATTTATTTATTTATTTAGCTACAAAAATTATCACGTAATAATAAAGTATTTAATAAGGCACAATGTATGGAAGAATGAAAAGGACAATTTGTTTCAAGAGGGGAAAATGAAGTAATAAATTTCTTATTTCGTAATTCTTTAAGAGAAGAAATTTGAAATTGTTTGTAATCATCATCGCATCCGTCCGAACTTTCTAAGGAAATAACATCTACAATAGGTATACCAATATTTAGATTATAACGTATTTCTACATCATACCATGGTGTTAGGCTTCCACATAAAAAGGTTTGAAGAAAAGCAATTTTATCACGTCCAGCAACAAAAAAAAATGGAAGGAGATATGTTTAAAACTCGTTGCACATCTGACGCAATTAAATTGTAATTTCGAGTACCATCATTGACAGCGAAGTTATGAAAATGTCGTGTTAACCAGCGATTTGCATTACAATTTTGGTTTTGTTCAAATAAGATATCTTTTGGTGTTTCATATAGTGAATGATGAAAAAATTCATCACCAATAGTGGTTAAACATAATTCTTTTACAAACATTTTCCCCTCTTTCGTGTAAAAATTTTGAATATCAAAAAAAACAGGAGTACGATAATTACAATCTGGTGAACTCTGTCGATAAGGTAACGGCTTCATCGTCGCGTAATTTTTTTGCATCCTGAAAAATATCTGTACTACAAAAACGTCTAATTTCAGCGTCTACTAGTTGGCACACAACTGGATTGAAATGTGTTACATTTATACGCACGTATTTATGATCAGGTATAAGATTGGTGGGCGCGTAGAGCAGCAAGTCAGCAACCGTTATTCCAGGAGAAATATTTTGACTCGCGTAAAAATTAACAAAACAGGAATAAAGTACGCGCGAATATATACTATATTTTTCTAATACATTAAATTTTAAAGAAAAAACATCTTTTAACGCGCACAAATCCGTAAATATAAGTCGATCAAAAATAAAATGTTGCGAAGAATCATATAAATCTGTTATGAGTATTTCTTGTTTAGTAGTATCAAATGAAAACGAAGGACTATCAATAGTTTGTTGCGGATAGTCTGACGCTTGTAAAAAAGCACAATTGGAGATAAAAAATGAATTATGCGATAGTAAAACTTTTAAAACAGATGTAAAAGACTTAAAATTTAATAGTATACAGTTATTTGCACAACCACTGAATGCCACACTCGGTTCAAAATTTCATACAGTAGATAAACCGAGTTCAACAATGACATCGCACGATAGAGGAAACTTATACGCTGACGACAGTAGGAAAGGCATAGTGAATATATACTAAAATAATGTTAGTTGCAGTGTGAAGTGAAGTGAAGTGAAGTATATTTTAATAACCTTCAAGAGGGAATGGAATATTCAGCATATTTAATAATATTTGCATATTCAACTATATTTGCATTATTAATAAATAGGTATTTACAATGCACCATCCTTTCTTGATGGAGTAGTAGGTTTCAGCGCATTTAACATAGTTTTTGAGATTGTTGAAGTTTCAGCGAGTAATTTGTTTGTCTTAGTAATGAGTGTTCGTAATTCGATAAAAGAAGAAACAATTAATTGCATTTCTTCTCGCACATTTGCTGATTCTCTTTTTAGTTGCACTAATAAGGTTTTCAATGATTCATATTTGGCAAAAGAATAATCACGTAGATGTGTTTCACATCATCTATAGCATTCCAGTATGTTTCTAAAGACGTTGGAAGTTTAACAAATTGCAAAAGGAAATCATTCCCAAGATAACTTGAAATCTCTGTGCCATGTTTTTCTATAGTAGCTAATAGAATATCTACAAATCCATTTAAATAGTCTTCTTTTCCTGCAGCTTTCTCAAATAACGTTAGCATGATACGTTCCAGATCAAATGAAAGTTTACTTTTGTTTGTTTTATTAACGAGGTTTTCCATTTTCATACATATTTCTTTTAATTTAGTATGATCAAAAGCTACTAAACTAGAATTCAAGGTATTCAGCAAAGTGGTAACTGCTGATACCGAATCACAATTAAATCGATTGAGACCGCTCATTATTAACGTTTTATTGATATAGGAGAAAACGAAAGTATCAAGTAATATTCGCAATTTTATTGTATTTATACTAAAATTTTGGATAAAATTTTTAAAGGTATTTCTTCTTTTTTATCTATACCAAAAAATTTAACAATTGCTGTTCCTTTACGAGTATTTTTTCGCAGTATTTTTTCAAGTAAATATGTATCTGGAAAACGAGTTTTCAATAGTTAATTTGCATAAAACATTCCACCTATTTCTATACCATCTTGATCTTCTAATATGTACATGTGTGGATTACTGGGTATCACGCGTTTTATTTGAAAAATTTCCGTTGTCCAATTAGCCATATATCCTTTTGCAAATATACTTCTATACTTCGATATTCGAACATCGTCTCCTATTTTAAAACGTGGTTTTAAGGTTTTATTAAAGTTTCTATGAGTTAATAGATATTGGAAAATTGCTTTTTCATCATTTTTATTTTTAACATCTATTGGTTTCATATTAGTTGTTCGGTGCACTGTATTATTATAAGTAGACGTCACAGGTTGCAAAAGTGATAACCAATTTTTTGAATGTTGTTGCATAAAGTGTTGAAATAGTTTTTTTTTGATGGTACGGATAACACGTTCCACAATACTCGCTTTTAGAGAAGAGAAAGTATGAAAAAAATTGATTTTATATTTTCGATATAATGATTTGCAAGAGTCATTTACAATTCCTTTCCTTCGTCGGTATGTATATTGCGTGGTGATCCATAGGGTGATGTTTTAATGATGTCTGTTAAAGCGGCGCGAACGAGTACTCCAGTTTATTGTTTTAACGTACGAGTACATAAAAATTTTGTAAAAATATCAATTACGACTAATACGTACGAATAACCTTTATTTTCTTTAGACAATTTTGTAAAATCAATAAAATCTATTTGCCACGTGTCGACGATACCTTCTAATTTGACATGACGACGTGGAAAAAATTTACAAACTGGTCAGTGTAATTCGTATGCAAGTTGTTCCATTTAAGCTAT
Source organism: Ericerus pela (assembly GCA_011428145.1). Taxonomy (NCBI): domain Eukaryota; kingdom Metazoa; phylum Arthropoda; class Insecta; order Hemiptera; family Coccidae; genus Ericerus; species Ericerus pela. The sequence goes on from WOFM01000243.1 coordinate 822,377, forward strand.
TATTTTTGCTTCTCTGAGTTCTTCTAAAATTGAAATAATTTCGTTTTCTTCTTCCACACTTGTATTTCCAACGTTTTTAGAGGCTATGAGTTTTCGTAATCGTAAAATTAAATCGGAAACGTTATTCCAATAAACATAATTAGGTTTACTAGTAACAAATTTTTTCAAGACCAGTCTATTTAAATAGTTATTTTTAAATTTAAAGGCTTCACCAAGTTTTGGGTTTTGAGAAAAGAGACGTATAATATGCTGATACTTATTTAAATTTTTATCGGCACCAGTCAAGTTTTCTAATTCTCCATTTTCATACAAAATTTTAAAATACGTTTTTTTATTATTTTCCGTCATTGCGAGGATATTTTTTTTATCAGTTGTATTGTGTGTTAATAAAGTCCACACATTCATTGTTAAAGGATAAGTGCGATCTAATACAGTTATAGTTTGCGATATATCATCTTTAGTGACAGGAAGTTTTGATTTGGATAATTCATAATGTATAAGTTTTTGTCCAGTAAGCCTATACATGTTCAAGCCTAATCTTGTTTTGTTTATGAATGGTGATGTACTATTTTGCGAGAAAGAGTACAAGTTTTTTTCATTGTTACCGCTATCAGCGTCTTCGTAATCTGTATTATACTTTTCATCATTATCAGTTGTATCAGCATTTTCATTGTCAGCATTGTGGTGTGCGAAAGTCTAAATAAAAGCGCACATACAGTGGAAGCACTGTTCCAGGTAACAGATCAAGAGATACAGATTTTAACGACACAAGCTTTATTTCACCGTAAAATGGAATTGCCGAAAAAGGGGAACCGGGCGCTCATAACATCTCCACACACACTCCACTTCGATTAGGTTTTTTAAGAAATTTAGAACATTCTAATATTTATCCATATAATCGAGATTCACATGAACAACTTTAGTGCGCGGAACATGCTTATGCGGGAAAAAGAATAAGTAAGAGAACATTTAAGAATTTAAAAGGAAAAGACAAACGATATACATTTTACCGGAGTTTGGACGGAGGTGCCGACTTATATCCGTTGGAATAGCAATCGCTGCTTCAACCGCATTCTGAAGGCCAGGCTTCATGAATTAGAATCAAAATAAAAAAGAAATTCATTCTTAAGTGAGTGTGTAGCCACTCACGAAAAGAAGAACATGGTGACCGCTTGATGTAAAAATCAGAAGTGAAAAGCGAAGCGGACAAAAGTCAGCAGCTTAACAACAAAAAAATGTGGTCAATGAAACGATTGCTAGCCAACAGTAGGTGACGGCCAACAGTAGGTAACTCCGTCCAAATTAACATAAGAAAACGAGAATGAAGGAAAGGAAAATAACAGAAAATAATAAAGGAAAATAACGGAAAGTAGGAAATAATGCCCGCACGCTACAGCATCACTAATATTTTCTTCTACATTACGTCTAATAGTATTAGTACTTGCTTCTTCCGAAGTATTGGGAAACAATGCTCCTCTATAAAGTGTCGTAAATGGTGGAGAGATATTTTTTGTTTTTGGATTAAACTTAGCTACAACATTTCCCGCATTATTAATAGTTAAATTTTAAGGATCTATTTCATCATTTGTTCGTGGGGAAGTTTTCAATTTCTTTTTAATATGTCATTTTCCTTCTGTTATTGTTATTTCATCAGTTGACAACTGGTCACTCGCATTAATTGAAGAAAAAATTGTTGAAAGTTCATGTAATGGAGAAGACGGGGTTACTCGTTTACATACAGCTTGTATGGGATGCAACGTATTACAAAAGTGAGAAATTGGACGAGATGATTGTTCAATACCAGATAACGATGTCACAATTTTTTTCAATGGTTCAGTTACAGGTTCTAGGGTTTTTCTTCGTAATTTGGATACCTGTATTTCATTAAATTTTGCTGTGTTAACTTTTTGTTGCACGTTATCGATTAAACTTGTTAAATTTTTCTTAACGCTTATTTCAGAAGAAATGTCTCGTATTGTATCCTGCGGAGTCTTACTTTCATTTTTCATGTTCAACGACATTATTATTTTGGGGATGAAGATGAAATGAGAAAAATGTCTAGTTGTTTTCGAAATTTTCCATTATTTATATTATTTTCTTTATCAATAGTTAAAAAGCCATGTTTCTCTTTCCAACATAAATCGCATATACGACAAAAATTATCAAATGTGCAAGTCGGCGCAATATGTTCATTGTAAATGTGTCATAAATTAATTTTGTCTTGCGCAAAAATAATAATGAAATTAGCATTTTCTCGTAATAAATGTTTTTCAATGTGCGTATAAGTTTGATACAGATAAAATACATCAATATTTCTATGTCTTCCAAAACAAAAAAAAGATCAAATTTTATTTTTGTCAGCTTTGAGACATAATACATCGTCTATAATTACTATAGAGTTGGAAGGACATTGTTCGGGAGATGGTAATGCAGATTCGTCATGTATAAATTTTGCTTCTAAGCCGGTAATATTATTGTGGAGGCCGCCACACTACGTTGGCGCATATCAGTATCAATACTCCCTCGAACACCGTCACCCGGCACCGTGGCCGAGTGAGTACGGTGCTGCTTTTTGTGACGGTGAACGAGGGAGGTTTTAGGTGTTCAGCCGGTATAGGTTCGAATCCCCGTGCTGCCTGAACACCTAAAGTGGTAACCCCGATGTGATCCGGGAGATGGAATATTCACACCATCTCTCGGACACTAGTCAAACTACCGTCTGTAACTGTGGTGCGTCACACCGCCGTTTCTGTGCGTGATGGCGCTGGTGGGCGTATGCCACGGAACAGTGATGGAGGGAAGGGCATCACCACATTCCGGTGTACGCCCCTACCTTGGCGCCTCCGTATGGGAATGCGTATTACGCTCTGCTATACGGGGGGGAGTGGTGTGGCGGCTGCCACACTATGTCAGCGCATATCAGTATCAATACTCCCTCAAACACCGTCACCCAGCACCGTGGCTGAGTGAGTACGGTGCTGCCTTTTGTGATAGTGAACGAGGGAGGTTTTAGGTGTTCAGCCTGTACAGGTTCGAATCCCCATGCCGCCTGAACACCTAAAATTATCGAAAATTTTTTGTAGTAATAAATACTTTTCTTGTTCCAAAGATTTCGATAATATAAAAACATGCTGATATTTTAAACCATTTGCATTTGTTAATTGAGAAAATATCAAATTTGTTTTTCAGCAACCACTGGGTCCACATATTATAGCTCGAATATTATTTGGTAATAAAGTACTATGTCGTGACAAAATGGATTTTTTACTACTCACATTTGCAATGGGAAGTTTGCGGGAGAAGTTGTATTTTTTTCATAATTAGTTTGCAAATATCTTATTAATACATTTACGTTTCAAAGCATCTATTTATACAAAGTTGAAAAGAAAGGTAATCAATGCAAATCTTAAGTGGAGCACTCATCATTTGCTAATAAGTAATGTGATTGAAATACTAATGAAGCACTGGTTTGAATGTTTAAGACATAAGCAATGAATATCAAGAAATATATATATTATGGTCGGATAGTTTGAATGAGTAGTCAACATCGTATCTGGAAAACATATTTTACAAAGTATTTAGATTGTGTTCGTGTATTTGGTTGTTTTTTGCTTTGTAAGTTTTCATATTTCATTGTTTTGTATTTATTTACCCTTTTTAAATCAAAAATGTGTATACCTCGACAA